>KZ452015.1:428172-632726 GCA_002786265.1 Apostasia shenzhenica
CTCAAATTCATTGATATGTCATAAATTAGTCCTTAAAAGATCGTATTCTCTTAACATTAATAGATATATACTAATAAATGGATGTGTAATTGTAGGTATTATTTTAAAACACTGTCAAATGTCCCTAATAGATTGTCAAATATCAATTTTCGATTAAAATACATCAATATTGTAAATATTAAGTTTGTAATCAGAGTATTATTTTAAAAAACCATCATATAGACAAGATTAAAGTCAAACTGCATATATGCTCATCAAATACAATGAATACTAATTAAAAACTCATACAATTGCTTATATTCAGTTAAAATAACATATTATGCAATGAATCATACTCTTAATGCAGTGAATAGCTGCAAAAACATCACTATTCAACTCAAATTCATTGATATGTCATAAATCAGACCCTAAAAGAGCCTACTCTCTTAAAATTAATTGATATACTGATAAATAAATATGTAATTATAGGTATTACATTAAAACACAATCAAAAATCCTAATAGATCGCCAAATATTAATTTTCGATTAAACTACATAAATATAGTAAATATTAAATTTGTAATCAAAGTATTATTTTAAAAATCTTCATATAGATAAGATTAAAGTCACATTGCATATATGCTCTTCAAACACATCGAAAACTAATTGAAGACTCACACAATTGCTTGTATCCTGTTAAAATAACATATTATGCAATGAATCGTACTCTAAATACTTGTACTCTACTTGAATTCAACGTAATGCAATGAATAGATGCAAAAACATAACTATTCAACTCAAATTCATCGATATGGCAAAAATCAGACCCTAAAATAGTTTATTCTCTTAAAAGTGATCGATATACTTACAAATAGATTTGTAATTATAGGTATTATTTTAAAACGCAGTCAAATATCCCTAATAGATCGCCACATATCATTTTTCGACAGAAATATATCAATATATCAAATATTAGGTGTGTAACCAGAGTATTATATTAGAAAACCTTCATATAGAGAAGATTAAAGTAAAATTGCATATCTTCTCATCAAATACATTAAAAACTAATTGAATACTCACAAAATTGCTTGTATTCACTTAAAGTTACTTATTTTGTAATAAAATCGTACTCTAAATGCTTGTACTCCACTTGAGATCAACGTAGTGCAATGAACAGCTGCAAAAACATCACTAATCAACTCAAATTCAATGATATGTGAAGAATCGGAACTTAAAAGAGCTTATTCTCTTGAAAGTGATCAATATACTGACAAATAGATGTGTAATCATAGGTATTACATTAAAACGCAATCAAATATCCCTAATAGATCGCTATATATCATTTTTCAACTGAAATATATCAATATAGCATATATTTGGTGTGTAATCAGAGTATTATATTAGAAAACCTTCATATAGAGAATATTAAAGTAAAATTGCATATATTCTCATCAAATACATTAAAAACTAATTGAATACTCACAAAATTGCTTGTATTCAGTTAAAGTTACTTATTTTGTAATAAATCGTACTCTAAATGCTTGTACTCCACTTGAGATCAACGTAATGCAATGAACAGCTGCAAAAACATCACTATTCAACTCAAATTCATTGATATGTGAAACATCAAATCCTAGAAGAGCTTATTCTCTTAAAAGTCATCGATATACTGACAAATTAATGTGTAATTATATGTATTATATTAAAATGCAAACAAATATCCGTAATAGATCGCCACATATTATTTTTCGACTGAAATAAATCAATATAACAAATATTAAGTATGTAATCAGAGTATTAAGTTAAAAAACTTTCATATAGACAAGATTAAAGTCAAATTGCATATATGTTTTCTTCAAATACATTAAAAACTAATTGAATACTCACAAAATTGTTTGTATGTAGTTAAAATAACTTATTATGCAATAAATCGTATTCTAAATGCTTGTACTCCACTTGAATTCAACGTAATGCAATGAATAGCTGTAAAAACATTTCTAGTCAACTCAAATTCATTGATATGTCATAAATCAATCCCTAAAAGAGCATATTCTCTTAAAATTAATTGATATACTAATAAATAGATATGTAATTATAGATATTATATTAAAACGCAATCAAATAATCCTAATACATTGTCAAATATAAATTTTCGATTGAAATAGATTAATATAGCAAATATTTGGTGTGTAATCAGAGTATTACGTTAAAAAACCTTTATATAAACAAAATTAAAGTCAAATTGCATATATGCTCTTCAAATACAATGAAAACTAATTGAATACTCACATAATTGCTTGTATTCAGTTAAAATAACATATTATGCAATGAATTGTACTCTTAATACAATGAATAGCTGCAAAAACATCACTATTCAACTCAAATTCATTTATATGTCATAAATCAGTTCTTAAAAGTGCCTATTCTCTTAAAATTAATTGATATAATGATAAATAGATGTGAAATTGTTGGTTTTACATTAAAACGCAATCAAATAATCCAAATATATCGCCAAATATAAATATTCGACTGAAATATATGAATATCACAAAAATTAGGTGTGTAATCAGAGTATTATGTTAAAAAACCTTTATATAGACAAGATTAAAGTCAAATTGCATATATTCTTTTCAAATACATTAAAACCTAATTGAATACTCACAAAAATTACTTGTATTTAGTTAAAATAACTTATTATGCAATAAATCATACTCTAAATGCTTGTACTCCACTTGAATTCAACGTAATGCAATGAATAGCTGCAAAAATATCACTATTCAATTCAAATTCATTGATATGTCAAATCAGTCCCTAAAATAGCATATTCTCTTAAAATTAATGGATATATTGATAAATAGATGTGTAATTATAGGTATTATATTAAAACGCTGTCAAATATCCCTAATAGATCGCCAAATATAAAATTTCGATTAAAATAGATCAATAATGTAAATATTAAGTTTGTAATCAGATTATTATTTTAAAAAACTTTTATATAGACAAGATTAAAGTCAAATTGCATATATACTCTTCAAATACATTGAATACTCATATATTTACTTGTATTCAGTTAAAATAACATATTATGCAATGAAACGTACTCTTAATGCAGTGAATAATTGCAAAAAAATTACTATTCAACTCAAATTCATTGATATGTCATAAATATGACCCTAAAAGAGCATATTCTCTTAAAATTAATCAATATACTGATAAATAAATGTGTAATTATATGTATTATATTAAAACGCATTCAAATGTCCCTAATAGATCGTCAAATATCAATTTTTGATTAAACTACAATAATATAGTAAATATTAATTTTGTAATCAGAGTATTATTTTAAAAAACCTTCATATAGACAAAATTAAAGTCACATTGCATATATCCTCTTAAATACAATGAAAACTAATTGAATAATCACACAATTGCTTGTATTCTGTTAAAATAACATATTATGAATGAATCGTACTCTTAATGCAACGAATAGCTTGAAAAACATCACCATTCAACTTAAATTCATTGATATATGAAAAATCGAAACCTAAAAGTGCTTATTCTCTTGAAAGTGATCGATATACTGACAAATAGATGTGTAATTATAGGTATTACATTAAAACGCAATCAAATATCTCTAATAGATCGCCACATATCATTTTTCAACTGAAATACATCAATATAGCAAATATTAGGTGTGTAGTCAGAGTATTATGTTAACAAACTTTCATATAGACAAGATTAAAGTCAAATGATATATATATTCTTATCAAATACATTCAAAACTAATTGAATACTCACAAAATTGCTTGTATTCAATTAAAATAACTTATTATGTAATAAAACGTACTCTAAATGCTTGTACTCCACTTGAATTCAACGTAATGCAATGCATAGCTGCAAAAACATCACTATTCAACTCAAATTCATTGATATATCATAAATCAGTCCTTAAAAGAGCCTATTATCTTAAAATTAATCGATATACTGATAAATAGATGTGTAATTATAGGTATTACATTAAAATACAATCAAGTAATACTAATAGATCGCCAAATATCAATTTTTGATTGAAATACATCAATATAGCGAATATTAGGTGTGTAATTAGAGTATTATGTTAAAAAATCTTTATATAGATAAGATGAAAATCAAATTATATATATTCTTTCAAACAATTATCACACAATTGCTTGTTTTCAGGTAAAATAATTTATTAAGCAATAAATCGTACTCTTAATACAATGAATAGCTGCAACAATTCAACCCAAATTCATTGATATGTCATAAATCTGTCCCTAAAAGAACTTATTCTCTTAAAATTATTCAATATACTGATAAATAAATGTGTAATTGTTGGTATTACATTAAAACGCAATCAAATAATCCTAATAGATCGCCAAATATAAATATTCAACTGAAATACATCAATATCGCAAACATTAGGTGTGTAATCAGAGTATTATGTTAAAAAACCTTCATATAGACAAGATTAAAATCAAATTGCATATATTCTCTTCAAATACATTAAAACCTAATTGAATACTCACAAAAATGCTTGTATTTTGTTAAAATAACTTATTATGCAATGAATCATACTCTAAATGCTTGCTTATACTCCACTTAAATTCAATGTAATGTAATGAATAGCACCAAAAACATCACTATTCAACTCAAATTCATTGATATATCATAAATAAGTCCCTAAAAGAGCCTATTCTCTTAAGATTAATGGATATAGTGATAAATCGATGTGTAATTATAGGTATTTTATTAAAACGATGTCAAATTTCTCTAATAGATTACTAAATATCAATTATCGATTAAAATACATCAATATTGTAAATATTAAGTTTGTAATCAGAGTATTATTTTAAAAAACCTTCATATAGACAAGATCAAATTGCATATATGCTTTTCAAATATAATGAATAATAATTGAATACTCATACAATTGTTTATATTTAATTAAAATAACATATTATTCAATAAATCGTACTCTTATTGCAGTGAATAGCTGCAAAAACATGACTATTCAACTCAAATTCATTGATATATATATCATAAATCAGACCCTAAATGAGCTTTTTCTCTTAAATTTGATCGATATACTGATAAATAAATGTGTAATTATAGGTATTACATTAAAACGCAATCAAATGTTCATAATAGATTGCCAAATATCAACTTTCAATTACTATAATAATATAGTAAATATTAAATTTATAATCAGATTATTATTTTAAAAACCTTCATACAGACAAGATTAAAGTCACATTACATATATGTTGTTCAAATACAATGAAAACTAATTGAATACTCATACAATTGCTTGTATTCTGTTAAAATAACATATTATGCAATGAATCGTACTTTTAATGCAATGAATAGCTATAAAAATATTATTATTCAACTCAAATTCATTGATATGTGAAAAATAAGAACCTAAAAGAGCTTATTCTCTTAAAAGTGATTGATATACTGATAAATAGATGTGTAATATATTAAAAGCAATCAAATAATCCTAATATATCGCCAAATATCAATTTTCGATTGAAATACATCAATATAACAAATATTAGGTATGTAATCAGAGTATTATGTTAAAAAACCTTTATATAGACAAGATTAAAGTCAAATTGCATATATTTTCTTCAAATACATTAAAAACTAATTTAATACTCACAAAATTGCTTGTATTTAGTTAAAATAACTTATTATACAATAAATCGTACTCTAAATGCTTATACTCCACTTGAATTCAACGTAATGCAATGAATAGCTGCAAAAACTTTACTATTCAACTAAAATTTATTGATATGTCATAAAGCAGTCCTTAAAAGAACCTATTCTCTTAAAATTAGTCGATATACTTATAAATAGATATGTAATTATAGGTATTACATTAAGACGCAATGAAGTAATCTTAATAGATCGCCAAATATCAATTTTCTTTTGAAATATATATCAATATAGCGAACATTAGGTGTGTAATCGGAGTACTATGTTAAAAAATCTTTATATAGATAAGATGAAAGTCAAATTGTATATATATTTTTCAAATACAATAAAAATTAATTAAATATTCACACAATTGCTTGTATTCAGTTAAAATAACTTATTAAGCTAGAATGATTGTAACAGTCGATGCTAAAGATGAAATTCTCTAAGCAAAGGTCACCCATCTCCCTCATTTCTGATGTAGTACGATTTAATTTTATCGACCTATCAACACTTTTTATCGATTTAAAAGTCTGTCAGGGGCCACACTTTGCCTCAATAATTTCTTTCTCTTAAAATATTATCCAGCGATACTCCACGCCCTTTTCTCCCACAAGTGTCACATGCACACTACAACAACTAAGAATATTAATTGGTGCATTACGTAACTATAGCAACACTAAAATATAACTATTATATATAATTGTTATAATTATTTTTACTTTTATATATTTTAAAAATTATATAATATTAATTTAATCTATTTTAATTATATAAGTAATAATTATAATTTTAATTATTTAAAATATTATACTATATTGTACATGATGCACGAAAGTAAATTTATATTAAACTATTTAACGTACTTTTTTCATTGTCTTAAAATATTATTTTTAGAAAATTGAAATTTATTGTTATTATTATTTTATTAAAAAACAGCATTTAACTTTTAGCTATGTAAAATAATTTCCCATCAAAAAATAATGTTGAAGATGGCATTGGTGTTTGATATAATATATTAACTTTATTAAATGTAGCTAATAAAAAATCTTTATTACATGAATGCCCTTTATTGATTTTTGAAATAATGATTCAATTAAGTTTTAATGGTGAAATTTGATAGAAGGATCGAGGATCAATCATTTACACTCAAGCCACCTGAAGAACCTAAATATAATATTTAGTAAAGTAAAGAACATATCTGTAAAAAGGTCACCCTTCATAGTATTGAGCTAATGGCATTCACAGAAGTGGCGTCGTCTCTCCGATTCCCGACGGAGGATGATGAGATCACGAAGCGCCCGATTCCAACCCTGTAGCGCGGCCATGGCGATTCCCACACAGAAGTGACTGGCTCCCCGCCTCTCGCTCCTTCACTCCTCCGTCCTCCCCATCCCCAAAACCCCTCTCATTTTCTGGGTCAGAAGACGCAACCTCCGCATTCTTCACCGCCTCCAGTCCCGAAAAACCCTAACCAAAACCCTTCATCGGATCTCAGGCCTTGTGTTTTCACATGGAGAATCCCTGCAAACTCGACGCGGCCGCCGCAGCGGCTGCAGCCGCGGCCGGCGGCGACGCTGTCGAGATCCGCGAGGTGTGGGACTCTAATCTGGAGGTGGAGTTTGCCCTAATCCGCTCCATCGTCGACGAATACCCGTACGTTGCCATGGACACGGAGTTCCCGGGCGTCGCCATCCGCCCCGTCGGCGCCTTTCGCAACGCGGCGGATTTCAACTACTATACCTTGAAGGCGAACGTCGATATCCTCAAGCTGATACAGCTCGGCCTCACCTTCTCCGATTCTCGCGGCCGCCTCCCAGTCTGCGGAGCCCCGCCTCGCCCCTGCGTCTGGCAGTTCAACTTTCGAGAGTTCGATGCCGCCAGAGACGTATTCGCCGCGGACTCCATCCAGCTTCTCCGCCATAGCGGTATCGATTTCGACAAGAACCGCCGGATCGGAGTCCACGCCCCCCGCTTTGCTGAGCTACTCATGTCCTCCGGCGTCGTCCTCAACGACTCCGTTCATTGGATTACTTTCCACAGCGGCTACGATTTTGGATACCTCCTTAAGCTTTTGACTTGCCGCAAGCTGCCAGACACGCAGGATGGCTTCTTCGATCTACTGAAGCTCTATTTTCCCAACGTTTATGATATCAAGCATTTAATGAGGTTCTGTAACAGCCTTCATGGCGGACTGAATAAGCTTGCCGAGCTGCTGGAGGTTGAAAGGGTGGGTATCTGCCACCAGGCTGGATCGGATAGCTTGCTTACTGCTGCCACTTTTCGGAAGCTGAAGGAGTGCTTCTTTAATGGTTCCACAGAGAGATATGCGGGAGTGCTCTATGGCCTTGGCGTTGACTGAAAGACTGGAAGCTCTGTTGCTAAATAAGAAATTTAGGAGAAGCAGGTTTTGAATTGATAGCGAATAAAACAAAGTTGTGTGCAGTGAATGCCTTCAAACTCTTTCTTCTTTTCTATTGCATCTCTATGGTAAATTATTGATAATTAACTTGCTTGTTTTCTTCTGCCTTACTTTTTCCAGTTTCCTTCTTTTTTATGTTCAAACAGCTTGTTAATTTCTGCAACTGCCATTGGGATGCTTCTTAGGGGCCAGAGTTGAACTGAAGGTGTGCACTCATATTTTGTTTTGATTTACACTATTTATCTCTTTTGCAAATTAGTTTGATGGCTTTCGTTTCTACATTCTTGCTCATTAGATGGAATTATTGTAATGAGGTTTATATGCAGTTCTTCCTCTCTTATGATTATATATTTGATAGCATGAACATTAAGCCCCTGTTTTGCTGCACTGAATTAAGCCAAGTATAATATTTTCAAGCCTAAATTACTAACCCTATTTACTAACCCCTCTCCACTAACCCAACTCTTCTCTAACCCCGTCAGTAGCTGGATTATCTCAGCGCCATCGCAATTTTTCTTCTCCTCTTCTTCTCCAAGCCTTCGGAGGCGCTCGCCTCTGCTGTGCATTGTTTCCGCATTCTAGCATGCTTCCCCTCTCTTCCCTTCACTGGCTATTAGCTAGTTCCATGAAAAAAAGATAGTTGCATATGGACAACTTCTTGTGTGAAATTTGATATTGATAAATTGCAATAACAAAATAAAATCGGGATTAACTACCAAACAGATATTCATGTTTAATTTTACAAACTTGAGCTACCAGCCAAACCTAATTTTTTTTATCTCATTCTACTATCCCTCTGCTAATAAGTTATACTAACCTCAAGTAACCTAATGCAAACCTATTCCAATCAGGGCCTGAAAACCCTTGCAAAAGAAGGGAGAATTTCAAATACACTATATTGGAAGCAACATCTGAATTATGGTCTCTTTTGCTTTTTATCTTGGTTTACTCGTTAGGATATGTATGTTGCCTGCAAGTATTTGCAGATCTTATAAAAGTTACGAGAGATAATTAGGACAAATTTTCTGTGCATTCTCTTTGACATCATTAATTATTCTTTTCTTGAAAATGAATAGTTTAATATAGTATATCTTGAATGCAGAAGGTGACTTGAATCCACTATTGCCTCGTTTGGTTGGAGTCAGATTTTTTGCCCAACACAAATTTCAATTATAAAAATTAACTTTATTTCACATCTAATGCAAATATGAATATTAGAATTTAAATTATTTCACATTTTGCACACTTTCTAATATTAAAATAAATTTCTCTCTCATTAAATTTAAAAAATAAAATATTTTTTTCTCTTATCTAAAAAATAAGGAACATCTGAACTGTCTTTACAGTCAAGTAGTAGGGATTGACTTTCTCTATCAAAATAGTACTATCAAAATAGTACGTTGTTTGAGTTCATTTGGATTCTTTTGCAGGACAAAATGTCAACATTGCAAAAAAATTTATCTTTTTTATTTTATAAAACCAAGCATTAATTTGTTCAGCATTTCTGATGTTGGTGTATCCCTTGGAGAGGTATCAATTTAGAGACGACAGTGCTTTCAAACCAGCTTTAGGTTGGACGGCTATTTTTGGTTGATGTGAGAAAATATATTATTATATATTTATGATGTGGAAAAAAATTATTTTAAGGGGTAATTCCATCTAGGCCCTTGTGGTAGACACCCGATTTCATATTGGTCCATAAAATGAAAACTTGCCATACGAATCCCCCCTATCCATTTTTTTTTTCAAGTCGGTTTTTTTGACCATTTTTATTAAGTTTAAGTTTTATTGTTAAATTGCCATTTTAAAAAATTTAAAATATACTTTTAAGCATTAAAAATACTATTATAGTTTAGGACATAGAGAAGAAAAAATTGAGATTATAATAGCAATTGAAAATGCTTAAAAATATTTTCAATGGTTAAATACGTATTTTTAAATTTTGAAAAATAGCATTTTAATGGTTAAACTTAATGGAATCTATAAAAAAGGACTAACGCAGAAAAAATTTTAGAAGGGAGAGGACTTAGGTGATATGTTTTTATTTTTTTAAATATGCATTGAATCATGGGTTTACCTAGAGGCAAATTTGGTGAAATATGAAATAAATTTTATTTTTTATTGAAAGTTGTATTTGATATGAAATATTAATTTTTAATGTTAAATTTTGTGTAAGATATGAGATAAAGTTAATAGTTAATATTAAAATTTGTGTATAATATGAAATAAATTAGATTTAATCATAGGATATTTATAACATGTAAAATAAAATTAGTTTTGACGTTAAAATGTGTGCTATGTGATATAATTTTTTTTTTTACTTTAATATTTGTATAGAATGTGAAATAAAATTATTTATTTATATTGCAATCTATGTTAGATGTGTAATAAAATGTGTAAAAATAGGTTGGGTCGCTTTAGACAATTGTCACCCAAGTTCAAGTACAAACTTCGGCGATAACATCCAAGGAAGGATTGGCATTTCTGTACAACTCAATGTGTTATGTCGTGTTCCCATATTGCCTCCGTTCTTCTTAAGTCTTTGTATACTATTGCACCAAAATTATAGTAAAATTACGTAATCACGTAGAAATCTGTTATATTATTCGAAGGATTTTGTTATATCTGTCTTGTAGTTTGAGAAATTGTTATGTTAGCATGTCATATTTTATTGTATTTTAGTATCTTTGTATCGTGTCTATATTTCCTAGGCATCATTAGTTTTGGGACAATTTCCATCATTGTCCTACTCATCTTATGTTATTTTCATCTTACATTTTATTTCATGCACTAGGGAATATTTTTTATTTTTGGTGAGAGAGATTTACTTTATTTTTTAAGAGAGAGTATTAATATCATGTATTTTTTCTATCGGCTTGGGAAGTGATAGGAAATTGTGCTTGGGATAAATATGGAGTAAAACGTACTTTGAGCTTTTTAAAGATTTTGGGGGTAGCAGTAGCGACGGCGGGATCCCAAGGTGTTCGGTGGCGGCGGCAAGGGTGAAGATGTAATTGGACAAAAGCACAAAACCCTAGGATTTCTTTAATTCCTCCTCAAACACAGCTATATATGGTATAATCCCTCTCATTCATGGTCATTAGATCATTTTAGTGGACTTTAATGGTCTTGATTTAATAACAGAGATTTTAGGGGGCGTTTGGTTCGTTGTTATCTTGGTGTTATGTTATATAATCTAAATGTCATGACATCTAGATGTCATCTTTTAACTAATAATTTTATAATCTAATAAAAGATTATTTGTAGATGTCATTAAACCAATCAATTGTCTTCTCTAGATAACATAACATCAAAATAACATTGAACCAAACGCCTCCTTAGGCTTATTAAGATTATTGAGGCTTTACTATTATTGAGGTTGTAGGCCCGGTAATCCTCCCCACAATAAAAGCCTCAATATTCCCACAAAAAAGCCCAAAATTACATTTCTTACTCCACTAAAGCCGAAATACAACTAGCATATAGTTTACTATGTTACATATAAAATAAAATAAAACAAAATACATCATAGTAAAAGAAAATAAAATCTACAGGATGTTGGTAAAGTACTCCCCGCAGGTCCCCACAAGTCATGCTTGGTGTCGACAATGGTGTTGGTATGCGAGCGCGCTGCATCAGTTTTTCAACTACAGGCTCTTTTTTAACTATGTAAGTTATTTTTCATCTACATAAGACCTTTTTCATATACCAGAGTTATTTTATATATATGTAAGGTTATTTTTCAGCAATATAAGAATATTTTTTAGCTCAATAGTTTCATCTTTTATATGAAACATAAAGTTGAAAAATGGCCTTATATTCATTTGCAGCTAAATAATACCTCTACGTAGGGAAAAATTGTAGCTACGTTGACGAGCAGCTAGATATTACGTCATTTCTCTTTCTTTCAGGCTATAGGTCTCGCTTCTGCATGCGTGGTTACATGTTGTCCTAATCCAATAATTTCTCCTTTGTCTTCATTTCTTTCCTCTTCCTCTTTATTCTTTCCTCCTCCCCTCCCCCTTCCCCTTTCTACATCACATTTACTTTACTAATCTTCATCGAAGCAACACTACTAAGCCTAGAACATTTTTCCCCTTGCAGGCATTCCTCTATATCTAGCTTTGTTGATTAAAAGTTCCAGCTGACTATTAATCTCATTTCAATTATTATTTGATTGCAGGAAATTTGAGGCTCTGCATTGCTGCTCTTCACTTAAACCAGGTCCTCCTCCTGCACCTTAGCCTCCTTTGCTTTTCTCCATCTTCCTTGCGGTTCTTCATGTCATCACTTCGCTTCTCCCATCTCGCACTCTTGTTCTTGAGAAATTTTTGTGTGCACCGGTGCACGGTACACCAGCCCAATTAGCACACGACACGTGGATAAAAGTGGTCAGACGTGCTGATGTGTAGTATGCTAATTGGGCTTGTGCACCATGCACCGGTGCACACAAAAATTTCTCCTTGTTCTTGCATTTCTAATGGCTCTTTTTCTCCCTTGATGACCGACGCTGCGCTGGAGGTTAGAGGGAAGTCACTGGTCGCTAGTCACTAGACAGTATTATGAGTACATTCCTAGTTTGTGTATATTGTTGATGAAAAAATTTGTAGATTATCGATAAGTTATAATTTAGTCATTTAATTCATTGAATTATTCAATAGATTAAAATTATCTACTGGGTAATCCAGCGAATTAAAGCAGAAATTATGATCGATCAATTTATTGATAAGTTATTGGGACTCGATAGTAGAAATTGTTATAACATTTTTTTCTGTTCTTTTTGTAACTTCTGAACTCATATTTTTTAGTTTGGGTATATTTTGTTTTTTTTTTTAGAATTTTGTTATTTTTATGCAAATTTTAGTTTATTTTATTTTTATTGTTTCTAGAGCTATCTAAATAGCCAAAAAAAAAAAACTATTATTAAATTTTACTTGATTGTTACATCTTCAGAGGTCATTCTTTTTTTGTCATTTTTGTCTCTCTTTGTTAGATATGCACATAAGCAAATTATTCTTTTTTTATGTCATTTCTAGCTTATTTTTGGAGTGATAATTTCATAATTCTTTAAAATATTATCTATACCGGTCGTCAGCTTAATAATTATTTTCTTTAAATAATGTGATATAACATCACGACAACATTAATTCAAATCTCCACTTGGGCAAATTTTGTTTTGCGTATATATGTTTTTGTTGATACAAGTAAACAATTATCTATATCATGTAACAAGATGCCTATACAAAGCAATAAAATGTGTATATCAAGAAAAAAAAACTTATGTATAGCAAAAAATATTTACTCGAAGCAAAAAGATACATGTAAGAAGTAGAAATAACAAGTATTTTTCACATTATTTTTCACTTCGTTTCATTGTTGGGTCTCGTATGCTAATGTGTCACACGCCCATAGGCCCACATTCTATGTAGTGCATTACTCGAACCTACATGTTTTAGGCCCAAATTGGGCTCTTCTTGTACTTTCTCTCCGGTATTATTTTTTCTTTCTTTTCTCGTCTTCTATCTCTTATTAAGAAGTTTGTTAGTCAAAGAATTGAAGTAGGAGATTCACATTTGAGGTCTCGGAGGAAGCGAGCTGAACTAGAGTTTCTTCTTACCACTTGTTAGGGCTCACTAGCATGTTTTGTAAATTTAAGTCGAAGGATTACAACATCTTATATGGTTGTTAAAATCGTGTTTAAAGAATGAAGATTTGTTTGCAACACTATATTCTTTAAAGTGTTAACCATTTAATTTCATTATGGAATATGGCAAAACTTGTGACAAGGTGAAATTTTGTGAGCATCTTCAGTGAAAATGGAATATTTCATTAAAAATTTATTGTCCCCTTGTACTAGCTTGTTGTCCTTTGCATGTTCTTTGATCCCCTTTGCCCGCTCCGAAACTCGTCCGTGCATGTGCTCTAAGGCCCTGTTTGGCGTGAGAATCAAAATCAGCACTAAAATGGTACTAGTTTAAAAAACAACAATAACAATAAATAATTTTTTTAAATCATTTTACATAAATTTTAATATGAAAAAATATTATTTTACTTCACATACTTAATAATTTTCAATAACAATATTCGATCGAGTATTTTGGTCCAGGATGTGAAATAAAATTGATATTTTTATTGAAAATTATTGAGTATGTGAAGTAAAATAATATTTTTTATATTAGAATTTGTGTAGAATAATTAAAAAATTTATTTATTATTATTATTTTAAATTAGTACCATTTTGATCTTGATTTTGATTCTCGTGCCAAACAAAAAAAGCTGTTTCTTTCACTAGACTAAAAAAATGACATGACAAACTCGTTGGAATGAGAAAGATGGAGAGTGGTCAATTAGGCCTGTCAACGGATCGAATTTGGGTCAGGTTGACTCCGACCATCGGATCCAAATCCATATATATCGGATTGGGTTATATATCGGATTGGGTCATGGTTGATCCATATTCTCTCGGGTCAGAAATCGAATTAGTTTGGAATTCGGTTTTTCGGATTTAATTTATTTACAATAAAAGTAGTTATTTTTAAGTATTTTTTATAATCAATTTTAAAATAATATTAAATTTATTAAAAATAAAATAAGAGAAGAATATTATATTTTTATGAATTAATTAAATATTTTAATATAATAATTAGTATTTATAATATATATACATATATATTGTGAAATATAAACTGAGCACTATAAACTATTAATATAATTTATGAGAATTTTTTATTAATTAATTATAGTGATTCTTTACTTGAACCTTTCAATAAAGATATTATTAGTCATAATATATTTCTGTATGAACTACAAATTAGATTACATAAATAGATTGAATTTTAAACGGATCGAGTCAATAGTGATCCATATCTGAATCAGTCAGTAAACAGATCGGGTCAGTAAACAGGGTGGATTGACTGATCAAAACAGAATTTATTTGAGGTTTAATTAAATTGAAATTTGGATCGGATCGGATCATGATCTGATCCATTGGCAGGCCTACGGTCAATTGGGCTGATGAGAATTAAATGTGAGGACATAATTAAGGGGAGACAGTGGGAGAAAATTTACCTTTGGGATGACGAGACAATGAGAAGGGGCAAGAACCATTAACAATTTTTTTTTCTTTTTTGGAGTATTCATAATCAAGTCTTTTGTCATGGGTTTCAATCTAATGGATATTAGGGATTATAGTTTTTCGGGTAAATTACAACCAGATTTTTGAATTTAAGACTTAATAACACACAAGTTTACATTATAAAATTGGAATCCTTGAGTTTTAATAAATGATCAAATAGGTCTTTTTTATTTTTTATTATTAATTTTTTTTTAAATTATCGTTATATTCCTTCCCTACTGTTTCCTTCTGATCCCCCGCACGCGCGAAGCCACGCTACCGCATATCTGGGGATTAAGAGGAGAGAGAGAGAGGAGGAAAGGTATAATGATAATTGTAAAAAAATTTAATAGTAAAAAAAAAATTGATAATTTATTAAAATTCAGAGACCCTGATGTTAAATTTTAAAAAACTTGACCTGTGCGTTATTAAGCCTTAAATTCAAGAACCCGGGTGTAATTTACCTTAACTTTTATATTTTATATGACTTTTATGTTAAAATTCACTCTCTAAATTACTATTTATATTTAGTCTAAATTGAAATTATTTATTTTATACTTTGTAAGAAGTTTTATTTTAAAAATTATAAGACTTTTAGTTCGAAATAATCATAATTGAAACTAAATGGAATTGATTTATTTTGACATATTAAACTTAGAACTATATTTTATACAAATAACATTTTTTAGGGCCACTATATGCGAATATAGTTCTATTTTTTGGAACATTTTCATATATCTCTTATTTCTTCCTTTCTAATATATTATACCTATAAATATCAAAAATATGTATATACAAATTATAACTATTATTTTTTTAATTTATATCTTAAACACTTGAAAATTTTAAAATAAAAAATTATTGACACGCATGCATATATATATATATATATAAATATTTTTGGAAGATTCATTTATATATGTTCTTAATAATAAATTTCTAAATAATAATGATTAGCAAAAGTTAAACATGTTAGAACATTTGGAAATTTTAAAATAAAAGAATATAAAGTTTAGTATGCTATTAAAGAGAATTGAAGGGTATATATATAAAAATTCTCTTGTTTTTTTAATATAAAATGGTAAATAACATTTGGGTCAATTCTAATTTGCCAGTGTTTGCATATAAATTTTTTAGTTTAAGAATTAAACAGATTAGTTCGCTAATTTAAGTAAATACGCAAACATGTTCTTTTTTTAGTAAAAAATATTACTTTTATCGCTAAAAAATAACTATTTTCATAATTTTTTTGGTAATGATAGTTGTTCGACAGTACTTCTCGCCCAGTCTTATTCTACTGATAACTATTTTCATAGGTTTTTTTTATTATAAAAGACTAATTTATACTTTTATATAAACTAGTAGATCAATCTACTTAATTCGAAAATTATAAAAGCGTATATGCATATTGCATAGGATTCAAATATTATTTATCTATATAAAATTGATACCCATAGTTTTTTTTTATAGCAAGATATTTAGCTCGAATCGACTTGGCTCGATCTCTATTTTTAAAATTATAAATAATGTATTTAGTCATTTATTATAATTATTTTTTATTATTTATATATAAATCTGTGTTAGTTGCTGTTAAGAATTTAAGATGTCTTTTTAAGTGATCTTGTGATTATAATTAATCCAAATTTATATCTTAATTGAGGTAATTTAAAAAAAAAATTCAATTCTTGATCCAGCTTAAAATTGAAATGACCCAGCTCAAACTCAAATCAAACTGAGATGAGCCGAGTTTGAGCCGTGTCCAGCTCGGCTTGAACTCGGATCCTTCTACCCCTACCTATTAGTTCAGATGAATTCAAAATGTGAATTCATTTTCTTTGTTTATTTAATCTGACAGCAGCTGTTGTGTTTTGCTTATGTTTCTTCAAGTTTATTCCACTTTCCAATCATGGCCACAAGATTTGATATTATCGAGTCGTATTGGTTAAATTTTTAAATCGATTTAATTTCGAGTTTGCTCGAACTTTAATCTTATCTACTCATAATTGAGCTAATTTAGGTTTATTCAACTCAGCAATAAATTTTGTTATATTTGTCAAAGGTTAGGGACCTACTTGAAAAGTATATTTGATGAGTCATTATCTATATGATTGGGCCTATGACTTCTTCATTTCAAAATTATTTTCATTACAAATCATAATGAAGGACTCATGTGAAAAATTGATTTACATTTGGCTCCATAGGTTTTCAAAATTGAAATTTTTTTATTTCCAAATCTGATTCGATGTGATTCGACTTCGTGAAGTTGTAAGTTTCATCAAATTCAATCAATTTAATTAGTCTACTTTTAGTTACAGCGAAGGTTTTATTTTAGCGAAAACTCTCACAATTTAAGATAATTTTTTTTAAAATATAAATTTTTAATAAAAAAATATGATACGAAATTTTTTTCAATTTGACTTAAAATTAACAGAAAAACTAAATTGAAATAGTCCAAAAGAAGGACCAAAATGAAAATCTAGCCGATTGGGAGGAATCTTTTTTAAAAAATACTTCTAAAATAATGATATAAAAGCAATATAAAAATAAATTGCTATCTTAAATACAACTTAAAAATTGAGTTGAAATATTAATTTAAATAGTTGAACTTATGTAATGAAAAAAAAAATAAAGGAATTATTAGGTCCTCACAAATTAATGCTTTTATTTAAGTATTATATACATGCATAAGTAATGAAATATTATTAAAAATTAAATAATTAAAATATTAAATATAAATAGCTGAAAGTGAATATTATAAGTTTAATAAGAATTTAAATTTATTTTTTTTAATTTTAAGAGTAATAATTTACAGAATAAAAATCATCGAAGACATGGTAAAACACCTGAAAATTCGGATGCAAGTTATGGACTCAGATAAATCATAAATTAAAATATTTGACTTTGACTTTGGATCAGTAGACACCATCTCAGCCGTTTGTTTCACGACTTTCATCGTAATGAACGGCGGATGTCGCTTCCAGCAATGTTTGGCCTAGGCGTTGATCGAGTCTCACATGCCACATAATCATCTCTCTCTCTCTCTCTCTCTCTCTCGCTCTCTCTCTCTCTGTGCGAATATTCACTCCCGATTTGCCAAAATTTTTTAGCATTTTTTTGCATTTATGTGATTCCAGCCCGTGAATGCATCTCTGATCTGGAATCAACGATCTCCCAACTTCATCAAATCGCTTTGCTTTAGGTATTGTAGGACCCTAGGGATTGGGAACGGGGGGGATCGGGCGGAACTGGGAGGGGGAGGGGGCTCCAGCGGAGAAATAAGAGATGGGGTATTTGAACGCCGTGCTCTCTGCGAGTGGAATCAACGGCGATGGATCTCCGGTCAGCGGCGGAGGCCTGAGGTACCCCGATTCCCTTTGTTGGTTTGTCATCTGACGGATTTTTGATCTTACTAGGTTTCGCATGGGGATGTCTGTTTTTGTTAAGAATTAAGTGTGTCTTTTATCTTTAGGCTGGCTATCTGACGGAGTTTTCACCTTAATAAGCTTCATATGAAATAACATTGGTTTCGCATGGGTTGTCTTCTTTGGTTAGATTTAGGGATATCGTATAGCTTTAGGCTGGAAGCTATGTTTGAAGCTTGCTCAATAATAGCTCGGATTATACAAGATCCGAAATTTCCTTAATATATGCATAAGCATATGTAGTTATTCTTTTATGATGTGGATTAATATGAGGTATGATCTATAGGGATATAATCTAAGTTTGCTAAGGATTTGAGTTATTTGTTTAGCGGCTGGGCCGACAATTATGTTCTAAACTTGAAACTTACTCGACAATAACTTGGGTTATATTTGTATTGAACTCGACTCAATGTATGCGTAAGTATATGTATTGGTTTTTTATGATGTATACATGAGGCATGATTTATATACATATACTGTAATCGATTTCTGAAGGAGATTGAAATGTAGTACATATAGAACAAATTTGATTTTAATTAACAGAACTATATGTAAACTGTACGATAGGTATAATACATATTAGTTTAACAAATAAGATGGATAACTCGGCTAGAGTCAACTAGAAAATCAAACTGTTGACGAACTCTACTTGAAACTGAAAACGGACTTGACTAGAAGAATGAGCAATAGGTATGTTGCATATTAGTTTAGCAAATAAGGCCAATAACATGAAATTAGCAATAAGGCCAATAATCAGATTAGCAAATAAGGCCAATAACATGGCTCGTGTCAACGAGAAATAAATTAACGTTTATAGGATGAACTCAACTTGAAACTGCAAACTTTGATTCCATGTTGAGACTGACTTGTTTGAACTCAACTAGATGCCGATCTTATCGTATAGATTTGCTTAAGCACTTGCATGATCTTTTTCTCTGTGACCATTATGTCATCATGCTGCCTTGAACTGTCTGCCTTGGTCCAAGCCTATACTGTTGACAGGAGAAAGAAACTTTAACCTAAAATCTTTCCTTGCCACCAGAAGAAGATTGTTCATGATCTATTTTTAATAAATTATTATTTTCCAATTTGGGATTGTTTTTCTACTTCCATTTAGTTTCCATCTTAGAAAGTTTCCGTTCTATTTGCCATCTCTCTAGTCTAAAGGCTTCTTGCTGTCCATATTAAATTTAACATTGGAGAGTGACATGCTCCAATTATTAGCACTCCACAATCTCACATTTGAGCAAGTTCCTTTCTTCATTATGTAAATACTGGACTGGCCGGTCTTAAGAAATTAAACTGAGAAGGGACTGACCCTAAACAAGAAGGAACCTCTCAATTGTGGTCCCTATATGGATAGGTGCTTCCACTAAGCTTTCTCCTCCTACGCTAAGGGTTAATCAGTAACAAGAGTTGGATTTACTTCTCAGGTTCCTGGTGAGTGTCTACTTAGAACAGTGAGTAGATGTCCGTGACCCCTCTCTTGGCCTTCTTTCTAATTAATACCCAGCCTGTGTGTTGCTTTACCCAATTACTAGGTTCAATAGTTCATTGCTGAATAATCAAAGTTGAGGTGTTTAATACATTTGGTGAATCTGTTAGGGTAGGCTATCTGAAATGTGTGAACCTTCTCTTTAGCAAAGCCAGTCTATGGAGATTCTTCCTCTGCATATGTGCAATTCCCTTTTGTCTGTAACCATCTACTATCTCCTCAAATGAAGATTTCTCAAAGCTGAGTACTCTTCTTGCTTATACACTGGAATGAGCATTTATATGGAGAATCAGAAAAAACTCTGAAAAAATTATTAGTAGCTACGGTTTTGATAGAAAATTTAAAGTCTATAAATAAAGCAGGCGCATAATGCTAGCTATCATCTTGTTTCATAAGTGAGATTTTCAATCATGGCTGTAAAACTTTTCAAATAGGTATGGAGATGGCAGGAAATGATGAAATTGGACAAGTTAATCGTATCAATGAAATAGTTCTTAATCCTCTGCTTATGGACTTTTGTGTTTGTCAATTTTAGGTTCAACGTCATTCTTTGTTCTGCTTCTTTTGCTGCCTAAACCAATTTTAAAGGAGTTTCTGTATGTACTTTTGGATTCCAGAATTGGGACTCGGCTCATTGTCACCTATTTTCTATTTGTGGAAAATACATATCCCAAATTCTTGTAAAACTTATCAGCCTTTTACTAGATTTTTAAAACCTTATAAAGCATGTTGATATGTTCATTAATAGGTTTTTTATTCCTGATGACAGTGCAAATGGAAAATTTAGTTATGGATATGCAAGTTCTCCTGGGAAAAGGTCTTCAATGGAGGATTTCTATGAAGCCAGAATAGATGGTGTTGATGGAGAAATTGTTGGTCTTTTTGGAGTATTTGATGGTATGAAATGACTTATTACTAATAGTTAAATTGTAAAAAGTTATGTGCGACTTCGTCAATATAAAAACTTTCGGCAATGTTTCACCTTCTTAGAGTATTATGTTTTATTTCACATTTTACCCTGTATTTATATTCGATACTCTTCGGTCTCTTCCATTGTTTTAAATGTTTTTGTATGTTCCATTAACAGTGTGTGATGTTTGAGCGCAGGTCATGGTGGTGCTCGAGCAGCTGAATATGTTAAACAAAACCTCTTCAGCAACTTGATCCGACATCCTAAGTTCATTAGTGATACAAAGTCAGCAATAGGTAATTTCCTTGTCTACCAGTTCAAGTTCTATTTTACTGTTGAATCTGTTTCCTTTTTATTCTGTTATGAGATTTACATTCTGATTTTTTTACTTGTATGTCAATCTTGCAGACTTTCTTAATAAAAAAAAAAACTTGCAGACTTTCATGTTAACTTTAAGAAGTTTCACTGTATTATTTGACATTGCATTCGTATTAATGTCCTTTTTTATGGCACATCAAAATTATGGTAAGGAATAAAAATGTATGGAAGTGATGCGGGACGAAAAATAAAAATGATATATTTTTAATTAGCGAAATTAACTGGCAAATTATTTTAATTAAGTGTAAGAATTTTTTTCAAATAAATTATATGATTAATAAACAACAACAACAACAATAACAATCCAAGTCGTAATCCCACTAGGTGGGGTCGGCTATATAAATCCTTTGTTTTCATTGCGTTTTAATAAATCTTTATTTAAGTTTAAGTGAGTAAGATCACTCTTTATAGTTTTTGCTATGTCTTCCTTGGTCTCCCTCTTCCTTTTTGTTCATGAAAAAAATTTAATAACTTGATTTTTTTTTAATGGAGCTTTAATTGGCCTACAATTTGCATGTCCAGACCATCTAAGCTGATTTTCTTTAAGTTTATTTTCAGTTGATGTAATTCCAATTTTCTCTCAGATATATTTATTTTTTATTTTATCCTTTCGTGTATACCCATACATTTACCTTAGCATTCTTATTTTTATAAGATTTATTTTTTTGTATATTGTTTTTTTGTGAGCCAGCATTCAACATCATATATTATCGCTGGTCTTACTGTAGTTTTATAAGTTTTACCCTTAAGTTTAGATGAAATTTTATATCACATAATACACGAGAAATATTTCTCTATTTTATTCATTCTGCTTGGATCCTACTAACAACGTTATTATCTATTTCACTATTATTTTATATAATTGATCGAAGGTATCTAAAATATTTATTCTTCTTGATAATTTGATCATTAATATAATTGCTTCTTTCTTAACTAAATATGCATTATATATATTTTGTTTTTGATATACTGAGACGAAAATTTTTAGATTCTAAAGTATTCCTTCATTGTGCCAGTGTCGCTTTGGTTTCTTATTTAGTTTTATCAATAAGGATAATATCTCTGTGAAGAGCATACATCGAGGCACCTCATTTTGAATATGTCTTGTTAGGACTTTCATAACCAAAGCAAAAATATATTGACTTAAAGTTGAGCTTTGGTGTAATCCAACTGTAATAGAAAAATCTTTAGTTAAATCTCTTTGTGTCTGAATATAGGTAATAGCTCTTATACTTGTCTTTAATAACTTGATTATACGTAGTACAAATATTTTTTTTTTTTTTAAATTCTTTAAAGTACTTCTCTTGAGATTTTATCATAGATTTTTTTTTCAAATCAATAAAAATCAAATGAAAGTTTTTCTTTCTTTTCTTAAACTTCTTCATTAAATCTCTCAATAAATGAATAACTTTCATGATAGATCTACCTGTTATAAAATCAAATTGATTATCTGATATCTTATTATTACAATGTAATTTATATTTGATCACCCTTCTCTCAGACTTTGAAAATATGATTCATTAATTTAATTCTTGTATAATTGACACAATTCTATATATTGCCTTTATTCTTATATATAGTTATCAATATACTTTTTCTCTATTTATTTGACATCTTTTTAGTCTTCAAAATCATATTAAACAATATAGTGAGAGCCAAGAAACTCCTTCGTCTCTCATGCACTTTCAAACATCTATTGGAATATCATCCGATCCAATTATTTTTTTATACTTCATCTTGTTTAAAGCTTTTCAGACTTTAGCTTTACTAATATATTAGATGTAGGAGTAGTTTTTACTTTCTTTTGGGTACTGAGTTCAGTAAGATTTCAAAAATTAAAATATTTTAAAATTAAAAATAAATTGGATCATTTGATAAATACAAATTTATCAAATTAGATTAAGCATTAATTTTAATTCTACAAATCAGATCCAAAATTCAAAAATATAGGTCAGATATCTTTCAATTAAAATCCAACAGTAATTTAAATATCTCAATTAAAGTTTATGATCACGCAATTAGAGCTAAATTGGATAAGCGAGCAACACAAATGATTTTATTGAAATCAAATAATCAGTGATTGGTTAAGCTTGTTAAAGATTATACTTATATGAGCCAGAAGCAGACAGATGGAGAAAAGGTCTGGGCAAAAGTTGTTACAAAGCAGCTTAGGTACACGGGGCGTGGGCTAGGCGGGCGGGGCTTGGACTAGGTGTGCGAGGAGCGTGGCGGTGTGCGGGACGCGAGCCGCAAGAATCGTGCTGAATGCATGTATTTAAAGACAAATTCAATATATATCAAATGATTCTAACTTAATTTTCACAATTGTTTAAGACGTGACATTGGAGTCGTCGATGAGGGAGGATATGGAGATTAAGGCGGAGGCAGAGGTGCGCGGGGCCATTGATCGGAAGCGTCAATGCAAGCGGGAGCGTCAGAGTTGGAGGAGATTTTTGTGCGAGAGCGGGCAGTTGAGGATGGTGGGGAGATCAGTGTTGGTCATCGGTTACTGGCGAACCTTCCAATGTGGCTGCGACACTGCGTGGAGCCGGCGTATGGAGGGAACGAAGAGTTGGAGAGGAGATTTGAATTTAAAAAAAAAAAAAGAATAACTAGGCTTTTTAAGAATTCTCACCGGAATATCAACCTCTTAATCTAGATCTAGGCACTCAGAAAACTTTAAAATTATTTCATTAATCAAAATAGGCTATTTTTTTTACAATACAAGACAACATCTTTATATAGAGTAATTCCATGAAAAAAATTGAAACAACAACAACAACAACAACAACAAAGCCTTAATCCCACTAGGTGGGGTCGGCTAGCACATGGTGTCATTCTAGCTATCCAATTTAATTCTGATGTTTATGACCGGATTGTCTGATAACATTAAAAAAAAAACTGATTGCATTCACTGATAACATTATAAAAAGTGCATAAAGCTACGATCCAACTGCAAACCACATTTGAAGAAGTTATTCAAGCTTGTAAATATATGGAGAATAAAGTACCTGTTTGAAGCATACCTATTTAATATGAGTGGGAGAAATTTTAACTTTGTTGTTTGCTGGTTATTTGCTTTTATCCATGTGTCTGATTGGTTCTTGACAAAATATGGTTTTGCATTGGAAGAGATGAATCATGAATAAGTTTCGGACATATCTCACTTTTGGAGTTGGCAAAGGATCAATTAGTTATAATTTCAGTTGAAATGTTAATTTATTCTATGTTATAGGCATGAATCAGATAAAAAGAGCTTATGTAGTTGTCCTTGTTCCGATCATTGTACAGCCTATGAACAGCTGATTTGTACATAGCGAAGAGGTTATTTCCTTGAGCCAAACCTATCGTCTCTATGTAATGGTATTGCTGACTTAATTGTTGCATAGATGCACGTCACTCTTTTATATGTATATTAGATTCAACTAATTTTGGGGGGGGCTAGTTAATTGCAGTAGGCAAACAAAATGCACTATTAGGCATTGAACACCTAAGTCGTGTTTTTTTAACACATAATTCATTAAAACATAAATACCACAAAATAGCCTTTTGATTGACCTTTATCAAATATGCTAAAACTTTTCTGTTTTGGGTTATGTTATTTCATTTTGCTATGGTTGTTTTTGTTATTTCTCATGCTAATGCATTATCTGTAAAAATATTTGATAAGTAACTTGGCAAATTAAACACAATGTAATATTTTTAGGAGCTTTAGTAGAAGTTGATTGAGGTGTGTGGTGTTTATTATTTGTTTATGTTATATATGTTAATAGTAAGATTTTAGTGTTTAACATGTAGTATTGCAATTTCTTCTTTTTGTTCCATTAATTTATTGACAGATGATATAAATCTTTTGCTCATATAAATTCATGCAGTTGATGCATACAGTCATACAGACTCGGAATTCCTAAAATCTGAAAATAATCAGAGTCGTGATACTGGATCGACTGCTTCAACTGCTATTCTTGTTGGGAATCGTTTGCTGGTTGCTAATGTTGGAGACTCCAGGGCTGTTATTTGTCGGGCTGGAAAAGGTTAGTTATACCATGTAATTAATTTAACTGATTATTTATTACATACTACGTGAACTTCTGCTCCTTAAGAATAGCCGTTGAGGTTGGATTCTTAAATGAATACTATTGTGATAAAAGCCTTGTTATTTTTCTGTGCGTGATCTCGATTGAAGTTATATTTTCATTCTGATTTTGCATTGTAAGTAGCATTGGCATTGTCTGAATCCCCAAATGATCAACAATCCTAATCTGCTCTAAACCCAGATATTTTTTGTTCCTTTCTTCAAAAATCATTTTTTGTTTGAGGTTTTGTTATATTTTTTTACTAGTTTAATGAAAGGGTTGTGTTCAGGTTACTCATTATTGAGGCCGGGTTACTTCCAAGCTGAACGTATTTACAGGTTTATGTCTTTGTAGAAGATTTTATTCTATAAATGATTTGGCTTGGTGTTTTTTGACTGTCTGCCAATCAACTTACCCCAGTTTGGATTGGATTCATGTAGAACATAAATAATTTAGATAGGATTGAATTGGGATTCAACCCAAACCTGATATTGCTACCCTTTTTGTAAATAAATGAGTGTGCATCTTGTAGAGTTAACATTTATATTAGATTTAACTGAGCCATGCAGTCGGGATAAAGCTAATGATGGATGGTTGTGTAAGCTGAATGTTTGGGCATCATTTATGATGAATGAAGTTGGATAGGTTCTCAAGATAATTTTCTTAGTGTGATATATTGTTGTTGTGAGTTAAATGATTTCTTATGTATAAACTGCAGCTGTTGCTGTTTCAAGAGATCACAAACCTGACCAAACTGATGAACGACAGCGTATTGAGGATGCTGGAGGTTTTGTTATGTGGGCTGGTATGCAGTGTGGCTTTTTACGTTCTTTTGGACTTTATTATGTTCCCTGAAGTTCAACTGTATTATGTTTCATTTGAACTTTATTGTGAAGTTTGAAGAATAAATTGGATCTCAGGGACATGGAGAGTGGGTGGTGTGCTTGCTGTTTCCCGTGCATTTGGCGATAAACTCTTGAAGCAGTATGTTGTGGCAGATCCAGAAATTCAGGTTTTAATATGACATTCTAACAAGATTTTCTTGTCATGTTTTTATGTCAATTATTTGGTCAAGGTCCCATTACAAATAGGACCCAAAACTGAATTAGCATTTAGTGGGTTCCAAACACGTGAATTTCAAGATGGTCCCTCAAGTCAGTTTTTACTTTTCAATTTGGTCACAATTAATGGAATTTGTCAAATTTCACCTGTTTCATTGTCTGAATTTTTTTGTCTAAAATGTGTGATTCATTCTCCCAATTGTCCAAGATACCCTGTTTTACATATCAATGTCATTTTTATTTTTATCAGCTTCCTCAATCACCCAGTTTGGACGGTAATTAGAAGATGTAGTTAGTTAACCAAGCACAATTTACTTGTTCATGCATTCGTAGATATGTATTTGTATGTTTTTTGTGTATAAGACATGGTTAACCGAACACACAATTTACATGTTCATGCATTCGTAGATATGTATTTGTATCTGGATTGGTTATACATGCATAAACACTTATTTGTGTATATTTATGCAAGTATGACACAATTTGTAATAAATTGATTTAATTTTGAGCAAACTGCCCTTGAACCTAATAAAATAGTTGATATGAGGGATGAAATTTGATCATGTCTTCATAGGCGTTAGAATATTCTATTGTGAGCTTAATTCATACTTTTTTTTTTGATATATTTATATAGGAAGAAGTAGTTGATGGCTCTCTGGAATTTCTCATCCTTGCAAGTGATGGATTGTGGGATGTCGTTTCTAATGAGGTAAAAATTTCCTTTTCATGTGCAATACTCGGTTTTATAACTCAGGATGATTTTCCATTTTGAAGTAGCCCATGGAGTTTCAGTTTTGGTAATTTTATTCCTAATTTTGGTCTAATTTCTATACTTATCTTAAAACTTTATGTAATTTAAATAGATTCGCACACTATTACATGTAAGCGTACATATAGATATGCCCATACATATATGTATACACATACGTGCATTTGTATATGTATGCATACACATTTAAGTGCACGCACTTGTACAAATGTGTATGCGTATACACATATTGAGTATTCGCATACGTATATACATATATATATATATATATATATATATATATATTGTATAGGCTTACGTGTATGTATACACAGATAAATGCATATATGTATATGTGTTAATATACGCATACATTTATTTATATGTATATGCATATGCATATATATATATATGTATACATATATGCATATACTCGTTCATATACATATGCGCATATGTATATGTATATGTATACATGTATATATATATGTGTACGTATATGTATTCGCATACAGATACATATTTGCGTATGTATACATGCATATGTATATGTATATGAGTACGTATACATATATATATATATGCTTATACGTCAAATGCATATGTATGTACAGTCATATATGTATGCACTTTTTGTACTTGATGTATTTGCCTTACTTTTTTTTATAGTATTTTAGGATACGACTAAATTTCAAAAAAAAGAAATAAGTATGCATTTGTACATGTAACATATGTATACATCTACGTATATGAGTACATGTATATGTATGCATACACATACATATATGTATCACATATACGTTTTCTTATTCACATACATGTAGGCATGTAGGTATACTCGTACGCATATGTATTCATGTACACATATGCATACTTACAAGTGTATTCGTGTATGTATATGTATTAGCGTACTTATACATTTACATGACATATATGTATACAAGTATATAACGTACATATATGTGTACACATGCATAGATGTACACGAATATACGTATACATGTATATTTGTTTATATAGGTATATATACTTATATGTTTATACAAACACATGCACATCCAGTTGATTGTGTTAAATCAAATTTAGTATTAATAAATAGCATAAAGTTTCAATTAAGTTATATTCATCGACATTTTTTTTCGAAATACATATTCATGGGTATTTTAGTTCTTTTATTTTCTATTCACTTTTTATTCTTTATCTTATTCCATTCAAGCAAGAAAAGGAATGATCGCTTCATTCCCCATGGAACGACAATTCCGCTTCCCTTCGAATGACAAATTCATTCTCATAAAATGACAATTCAACTCTAACTTTGTTCTATTCTATCCAAGTAAACATAATATTAGTGAACTATGATGAAATCATCTCACTAGAGCAAAATCAAGAAAAAAATCAAGGCTTGTTTGTTTGAAAAGATTAACTTTAATAAGATTAAAGTTAACTTTAAATGATAATGTTTGTCTTGAAAGTTGTATGACGTGAAATATAGTTATATTATAATCTTGAAATTTATATATGATGTGATATAATAGATTAAGTTAACCTTTTTAAAATTAACCAGGCTAAAAACACCAATACTTATTTTGATTTACTTAGACAACACACTCCAAGATTTTGCTCCCATGAATTTTGGTTAAGAGTCTTAAGACCCATCTATTGTGGATGGAGCTTTTTCAGTTTCAGCTAAGCTTATAGCACAATCATTCGCCCTTATGATGGACCCTGGGAATTTCTTAATATTAAGATAAAGCTCTTAAAGATTACTCGCTTTACAAATATTGGGCTCGGGTTGGTGAATCTAATTCGTTTAAGTTTTGAGATTGCGGATCCGGTTAAGTTCAGGTTAAGACTCCGTGCCATCCCGGTGAACCGCAATACTGGGAAGATTGTTGTTTCATGAGGGTACATGGTGCCGCTATCTCGATGAGGCATTTTGAAACTCGCACCTTTAGATCCGTTTGTTCCCAGCAACATGCGAGACCGATTCTAATCCGATTGTTCTCGAAATTCAAGCTCTTTTAACATCTGAACAATTTTTTTTCAGGAGGCTGTGACCATGGTCAAGGCTATAGATGATCCAGAAGAGGCAGCCAAGAGGCTGATGCAAGAAGCATATCAAAGAGGCAGTGCAGATAACATCACCTGTGTTGTTGTTCGCTTCTTGACCTGCCAGAATAACACCAGCAGTGAGCAGGAATGATCAGCTTCTTCTTCTTCTTCTTCTTCTTCTTCTTCTTCTCCTCTTCCGTTTATCAAATATTTTAACCATGATCAGCAAAGAAAATAACTAAAATATTCTGGCTGAGCTCGATCTTCTCACTGTACCCTTGTTGCCTTGTTGTAATTAATTTTGTTCTATGTTCTTGTGATGTATAATGTTGTACTTTATGATTTGTTAACAAATAGAATTTAAGTTGGGTGATTGAAATAGTAATTTACTTTGGAAATATTATAGATGAGAAGTGTTCAGTGATTAAAAAAGTTTCTTTTTTAAGTCACAGCTGTTGTTTAGGCCTGGCTAGTTTTTCGGCCTCCAATTTAAAATCGATTCAATTTTTTTTTTAACTCGATTAGCTCATCTGAATGTCATCAATTCATTTAAAATGGTCTCATAAATTAGACATTTAAGCTCTGTTTAGTGTGAGGATTAAAATGATACTAATTTAAATAATAATAATAATAATAAATAATTATTTTTAATCAATCTATATAAATTTTAGGGTAAATTTCACCCAGGTTCTTGAGTTTAAGGATTATTATCATACATGTTCATATTTTTAAAATTATCATCGGGGTCCCTAGGTTTTCAAAAATATCATCTGGGTCTTTTTTTATTTTTTTATTATTAAAAAATATACAAAATTATCATTATACCCTTATTCTTCCTCTCTCCACTAGATTCGGTAAGGGTATAATGGTAATTTTGTATATTTTTTAATATTAAAAAAATAAGAAAAGGACCCAGATGATATTTTTGAAAACGTAGAGATCCCGATGATATAATTTTAAAAACGTGGACCTGTGTGATAATAACCCTTAAACTCAGGGATCTGGGTGAAATGCCCTAAATTTTAACATGAAAAAAATATTATTTTGCTTCACATATTCAATAATGTTCAATAAAAATACCAACTTTATTTTGCATTCTAAATCAAAATATTCGATAATATTAATTTTATTTCACATTTTAGATCAAAATAATTGATTCTAGTATTTTGGTTTAGAATGTTAAATAAAGTTGATATTTTTATTAAATATTATTGAGTATGTAAAGTAAAAAAAAAATATTTTTATATTAAAATTTATGTAAAATAATTAAAAAAATTTATTTATTTATTATTATTATTTAAATTAGTATTATTTTAATCCTCATTTTGATTCTTCTGCCAAACAAGACCTTAATATATGTTTAATGAAGCTTTATGTGCTGCAGGGAGTGGATGACAATAGATGTAATTAAAAATAAAAAAATATGATAACAATAGTAAAAGAATTCGATGGCTTTTACAGTTAGATGAATACAGTTATACTATTTCAAAGTTATATTAGAAATGATTAATGAAATATAATTTTAATATATATTTCTATATATTGATAAGAACTTTTATATAAAAAATCAGTATCATTTATTTTGTAAGTAAATATTAAAATTTATTGTTATTTTAAATTTAATAAATATGAGAAAAGATTTAATTTATTTCATATTTGCGTAAATTAAAATAACTTATTACCTTTGCTTTGTTCTGACTTTAAAATAAGTTCAAAAATTTGTAATTTTTGTGTTTATTTTATATAAAAGTATTAATGCTAAAAATTCATTTTAATTTTTTTTGTTGAATATAAATTTTAATATTAAAATTAAATGTTTTTATGTATACAGATAGAGATAGTTGTATTTTTTTTACTAGATAAACAAAAAAAAAGGTAAATTGCACTAGGGCTCTGAAGTTGATACAGTATTGTAAATAGGTCTTAAAATTTGAAAAGCTTCAATTTAAGTCCTTGAGTTTGTTTTTATGCTACTATTTGGTCCTTAAGTTACTTTCTCACTTTTTTTTATAATCCATTGGTTAGTAAAGGTTAATTTTGATTATATTTTGACTGCTATTCATAATTTTAATACAAAAAATTCTTATAATATTATATATTTAGAGTTTAGGGAGGTAAAAGAGAAAGAGTTTAGGTCCAAAAATATAGGCAAAAAAGCCATTTTTATGATTTTTAACAGCTGGGACCTAAATGCAATGCAAGTGCAACCTGGGACCTAAATTTAAGATTTTCAAATTTTGTGAACTATTTTCAATGCCGTGTAGACTTCAGGGGCCCTAATGCAATTTACCCAAAACCAAAATGTAAATACGCATTGCCCCATATATTTTGCTATTCCCATCAGGTATATCAGTTTAAAAAATTGCCGGCGAGATCTGCGTGGCGGAGATGGCGGCGGCGGCGGCCAATCTGTTCGGTGCTACGACGATCGTCCTCCTATCTCTTATTTACTCGTATACGGTAATCGCCGGAGCCGCCAGCAAGGAAGCATTTGTAAAGAAAACCGTGGCCGCCCACGACATCGTCATCTTTTCCAAATCCTATTGCCCGTATGGTTTCATTCTCTCGTCCTCATCGATTCCTGTTTTGGCAACTGAAGCTTTGATCCCAGCGTTTCCTTCACGGCAAATATGGTTTCATTTTTCTTCCGTTGGTTTTTTTAACCTTAGGGCGAAAGAAGATAAAGAAAAATTATTGCCCCTGAAGTTCATGTGATTTTCAAATTTTTTTGTTGTTTGATTTTTGTTACTAGTAATTTTTTATTATCTGGGGTCAATTGTTGTGCTTATGGTTGAGATCGGCGAATATGGCTTTATGTTTTGGTCTGTGGGTAGGCGCAGCTTGTAGGTGAAGTTATTGTCTCTAAACAAGATCAACAAATATCGTGAGTTGTGTAACTCTAATTGATTGCTTGTAATTTATGATGAATGTTACTTCGGCTGCAAGAAGCTCGGGATGTTAGAGCATGAAATGTGAAGATTTTGCTTCTGAAAATCTGAGTTCTAGGGTTATGCTTACGGTTTAGATCATCAGATGTGACTTCATAGTTTTGGCCTTTGGTGAATGCAGCGCGTAGAAAAATTGATGTCGCTAGAAAAGTTCAGAATAAATTGGGACGTGCATTTTTTACTAACTTGATCTTAGATTGCCTGTAATTTATGATGCATCTAACTTTGGATGCAAGAAGCTTGCACTATAGAGGTGTTACAAGAAGCCTCTGTCCTCGGTTTTGCAGGTCAAAATTTCCTAAACTTTCTTATAGGTGCTTGTCTGTCATCATTTCATCCGTAGCTGCTTAAGAACCCTATTTTTTAGCTTGATAACTGGAATACTTTGAAATTCATTTTTCTAAGAGATTTATTTTCATATTCTTTGCTGATGCTTGGTCCCATATGATATTTCTTCCTAATTGACATGTTTGATAAATCAGCTTTTTAGGTGGAAAAGTTGTTGGTCCCACATTTTCTTCTACTGCAGTTTGGTCATTCTTGTTTCTGAATTTTCCACCCTGTTCCCTACATTATGACAACATCAGCATTTTAGTTCTTCAGTATTATGATGTTCTTTATAGATAGAAAATTCTAAAATACCCTTCGAAAATTTAAGTGACAGCTTTTCTCTGGATAATTTTGTCTTTTATAGAGAAGGTAGGGAGGAAGGGACAGATTTTCTGAAAGTATTTTTTTTAAAATTTTGCTATCTGGCTAATAGTGTTTTTATGTAAAAGGAGCAAAATGCTAGATTTTCCACAATATTTCGTTTTCTCGGTTCGAGAAGTGCATTGTTTGAACTGAGTTGAAAGGCTAATTTGGAGATTCTAACACGCTCAGTTGGGTTCATTCGTTATTTCGGTGATGATGAATCAAGAATAAGGTCAATATCATGCTGGATACTCCTTATTGGTAGTAACTCATTAGGCAGTTCTTTAGGCAAAACGGAATCCATTCTTTTCACAACCTTTTAATAACATGGTTGTGATTTTGTCATTACTTACGACTATCCTAACTATAGAAAGAAGGAGAAAATATCAAATCTTTTTGTAAATACAAGAAAATCGATGATAGGATTTGTACATATATATCATCCAAAGTAACGATTTTTATTAGATGTAGGTTGTAGCATGGAAAGAGACTTTGTGAGAACCAAACAAATTTGAAGGGATAGTATGACCATCAACTGAAGTGATCAATGAGAAACAAGTGACCAAAATGCAAATAGCCTCAAATCTGGGGACCAAAATGTTTTCCCACCCTTTTCTGTGATATCCTGTCTTAAGTTTTTATGTGCTTTCACTATCAGTTTTGCTCATAGCACTTGGGATCTGAGATGTATGGTATACTGTTTCGGTATCACTGATTAAATGCCGAATTGTAATTTCTTCTATTATCAATTTGTTTACTTTGCCTTGAGACGCTATTTTCTGTTCCTTCTCATTTGTTGTTTCTCCAAAGTAATAGAAATAAGAGAAAGCAACTCATTTTGCTCTTGTGAATGGATGAAGCTTTTTATGGTAGCATATTTTAATGGCAGTTCCAACAAAAAAGAAACAAATAGTTAGCAGCAACTTCTTTCAGAATTTGTAGTTTGTGAACAATTTGAAACTTTTTTTTTGAAACTTTAGTTTGTGAACAATTTGATGGGAACTAACTTTCATGGAAAAGACGGGCTATTATTGGTTTATCATGGCTTGGAATACTGTTTGGTTATATAACTACTGAGTTCTATTTTCTCTTGTTGATGTTTGATTTGGCTTAAAATCTACATGTTTTGCCCAAAGGGAATTGTTTCATTGGCTTGGTTTTCAATAAAGCTTCAAGTTGAAATTTATTCTTGGAGCTCAGTACTTATTGTTTTCTAAATTAGGCTAGGGGAATACATCATTGATCCTATTAAATTTAACCAAATAAGTTCAAAGAAAGTAAGTGTTGAAAATTTTGCAAGCAAAGACTGAGAGCTAAAAAGGTATTCCTGTCTAAAATTGTCCAATTGCATTCTGACAATTATTTGAAATTCTTCATTACAGATTCTCTAAAAGAATGTATAACCATTTCTTTCTGACCTCAATTGCATACTGGTCATAGGTGAGAAGCACCATCTTGCGATGCAAGTCATTGTTTTTACCTGGCATAGGAAGCCTTTGTAGTAGACATTTGTGATTGCGTTAATTTCTTTTAATCTTTAATTTGTTTCCACTTTTGAACTCTTTTTTAAGTTCTTAGTAAAGGCCTGCTTTTCTATTACTTTTCTTGTGCATTTAACCTTCATCTGATTTATTGTGCTTCTGGATGTTATTAGGTATTGTCGAAGAGCAAAAGCTGTTTTTAGTGAGCTGAAGAAGGTGCCGTATGTTGTGGAGCTTGATCAGAGAGGTCCGTTTCTTTCACCTACCTTTTTTTTTTCAATTTGCAATAGATTTTAAAGTCTGGTTTTCTATCAATAGGTATTTGTTTGCATGTTTACAATCTTCCATTCAACAATAAAGAAATTTGTTTGAGAACATTTTGATTGGTGGCATCATTGGTAATAAACTTGCAGATAGTCATATTATAGTTTTGGAGGGGATTTGTTATTAACGATAACCGTTATAATGGATTTTCGGATAGTCCTAGTACTATCTTAAAGAAATGGAGAATGTCATCTGAAGTTGCAAAACTTAGCGCTAATATAGTTGCAAGTTATTTTGTTTTATTTTGCAGTGGTGTATGTTATTTCATCTTTTTAAGCTTTCTTCGTAGTCGATGTGTAATCTTCTTATATAACCAACCTTCTATGCTTTGTTGTTCTTTCTTGTTTGTTTAACAATTTGTTATGGATAATAAATCATCTCAACATTTAGCGAACATATGTCAATTAGAATTGACATTACTTGTATCACTAAACAGGAATAGAAATTGAATAAATATTTTTAAAGCCAATTTAACAGTTTAGATTAGGCTAGCGATAATAATGATGATGCTTTATTATCACAACTTTTGACAGCATAGCTTGATTGTGAGTTACTTTAGAGTTTAGATGATAAGCTTGTTTGTGCGTGAGTTTTTTTTTTTGGAAAGAAGAGTGTGAATGTTGAAATACAATAGGAGTTGCATGGTAAACTTCCCCAAACAGAGACAACTCTTTCTTTAATCCATGCATAACCTGGAAATAAAAGTTCAGTTTTGAACCAATATTACTAGCATTATCCTTATTTCATGTGATTTTGCAAATACCGTATCATTAAAGTCATTTATCTTTTGAAATCATCAGTTTTGTTATTTTCAAAAATAATCTTAATGTTAACTAAATTTGAAAATTTATGTTTGCCACGAGTTGTATTTTAAATATGGTAAACTGCATCAGGTCCCTAGGATAGACGGGTACTTGCAAACAGGTTTCAATTTTTTAAATCTTCGAACTTAGGTTTCTTATATGCGATATAATATTGCTATTTGCTCCCTGAGATTGATTCGTTCCTTTTTGCCTAGTCCTTTTAGATGAAAATCATTTACTTTAACAGAAATAATTGAGATGAAAATTCTTCTCGTCCGCGAGTAGCGCGAGAACCTGCTTGCATGGTATCGCATGGACTTAAAATGAATTTTCCCACCCTTTCTAATAATCCAGTAATGTCCTCTTAGGGTTGGGATTGGTGATTTTTTCTTCTCAGTTCACAAAAGAGGAAAGGAGAGTTTCTCTTTTTGTCTCTCTCTCTCTCCCTCCCTCCCTCTCCCTCTTCTCTTGTGCGACCAAAGAGAACAAAATAAAAACAAAGGATGAAGCATTCTCATGGGCTGGGAACAGAAGAACATACAGAGAGATAGATCTCTTTGCCCTTCTTCCTTGCTCCACTTTTCTTTTTATGTTGCTTTTTTCTCTTTCCTTCCCTTTCCCCAGTGATCTCCGTGACATTAGAGAGGCAGTTCTGGACATGAACCGTCCCCATCAATGTCACTAGGAATTATTAGAGAAGAGGGAGGGCAGGTCTTCATGTTTTATTTTTTTAGATGTATGTTGTATGCTACATGAACTATGCGATGAACAACCCTTCCCTAATCTCTTAGGTAGGAATCGGTTGAAACGGTCGTAGATCTTCTCGTTGGTGACTAGAGGTCCAACTAGTATACTATTAAGCTGCCAAAATTTTCTAGGGTAGCACCTATCAGTCCTCTCCAGTGATTGCTGACATCCCTTTATGCTAGCTATATGCACAAAGAAAACCCTAATAGTTTAGCTCGGGTCCACCGGGCCTGAATTTGATTTGTCCACTAAAAATAAAAGAAATGGAAAAAGAAAAAGTAATGAAATAAAAAATAATAAAAAAGAAGAAGAATGAGATGAGAAAAAGAAAAAAATTTAAAATGTATATAAATATAAATAGATACATATGGAAAAGTTAAAAGATAAATTCGTAGATTCAAAGGCTTTTTTTATCAACCTAATAACCTCCTGTCTTGACAGATTGGAATGGCTTATCGAAGCCATTGGATAGTCAACAAATGGAGAGGGACTTAGTGCATGCCTTCTTCTCATGTGTTCACACACTTTTACATTGTATTTTGATTCTCATGCTATCTAGTTTATATTTGACAAATATCTGACTCCTACATCTATAAAGACAAAATGAAACTCCACGTAGATTTGAATTATATATTTCAAAATGTAAAACCTTGCCTTAAAAGCTCCATTATAAATAAAACTGATGCCCAAATCAAAAAGGATCCCTAGTAGTGTCAAATTACTATAACATTCCTGTGTTTCATCTTGCTCAATCCCTTGTGAGCTCATCAATCTCTAGGGAGACTTAATTTTTCTCATCCAGATGTGAGGTAACCTTCATTCCCAACACGTCTACCACCTCTACAATCATATAATGACTAGCTAAATCACCCTTTTAATTACTTCACTAGCGGCAACCATTTTTGCTTTTGAATGTGCCACTTAATAATTTCAAACCCAACAACAAGCATCATACTTTTGAATATATTGTGATTACCTAAAGGCCTTGTTTGGCATCGAGACCATTTTGGTGAAGCCAAAGACTAAAATAGTTCATTTATTGTAAAAATTTAGAAAATAATATTAAATTAATTTTTATAACACTATACATAATTTTCAATATAAAAAATATTATTTTATTTCACATATTCATTTTTAATATGTTAATTAACTTTATTTCAAGGCAATAATACAAATTTTATGTTAATTTAGTCTTGTTGCCAAATAGAGCCAAAATAAATTAACAATATTCTTTCACACCTTTTCTATGTTTTTACACTTTTCCACTACATCTATGATAATTATGTGAGTATATATGTCATAATACTCGTTACACCCCCCACGAAGTCTAAGTTGTAATGTGTTGTCGATTTTGGCTTTAGTTTTTTTTTTTAAGATTTGTGATGCCTACAACTTGACAGCAAGTCGCCATGCCTATGCTATCTTGCAAATTCAATAAGTCAAGTAAAGAAATGCATAAAGGTCATAAGTGGATAAGCTTATATTGCATAACTTGGCAAAGATAGTTGAGGAAGTCTTGGTCGACCAGGTTGACTGTAAGCAATATACTTGGAACTTAAACTTCTCACACCCCACCCTCACCCCCCCCCCCCCCCCATGCCCCGTTTTTGATTTGTTGGTGTCCTCAAACGAGGGAATCCATAGCTTTTAGTGGGTTGCTTTGTAGCATTCTATGGTACAAGTTTGAATGAATTAAGAGCTAGACGATGGAATCTTGTGATCTTGATGGGGTTCTTCTATTGCTTCAAACTATGCCACCTCTTTAGATAAGTTGATCCCCTTTTATTCAAAATATCTATTTTTCAACAAGGAGATTAACTAACTGCGGAGGCATGTGCGTATAGGAAATTGTTGAACCTTAGAATTCTGAAAGTCTTAAAAGTTATCCTCTTTTAAGGCGAAAATATGTTACCAGTCTGTCTCATAGGGAAAGCTTCTATTATTAGATCTGACACATTCGGTTCACTTTGTTGAATCTTCAGAGTGCTATAACAACTTGTGCTACATGTAATTTTTTTTTAAAAATTAATGTGAGTTATATTGATAAAAGCAGTAACTTTGACTATTTTAATGTTTTCTAGTGGCCTTCTTGGATTGTCATTGGAAGCTTCTAGTATAGTGTTGAATTTATTCATGTGCTGAAAGAGAACTTAATTTGTTTTGAAAGTGAACTCCACATTTTTGCTGTTTTAACATTTGATTCTTTTCCATGTCATGTGTCAAGTTGTTTCGTTTGTATTCATTCCCTGTAAAAGATGAAAAAAAAGGTTATTGGTGATAATGTGACGTGAAAGAGGTATAATAAAGTTATTAGTGATGACGAACAATTTAATGTTTTCCTTTAAGTTGTTGACATTTATGCATTAAATTCTTGTTGCTGAGCTGGCATTTTAGGCCTATGGTCAGTTTGTCGTCAATCAACCATCAAAACGGTAAAGAATATTTAAATTGCTTGTTTTTTGTGACTTTACTTTTCCTTTGTCTGATAAATCTTTTGATCTCAATTTGCATATGTTTTAAATGTCAATTTCCTTTTGCTTCTGATAACAGAGGATGGCTCGGAAATTCAGGATACATTGTCTGCTATAATTGGGAGGCGTACTGTCCCCCAAGTCTTCATTCATGGAAAGCATTTGGGTGGCTCTGATGGTAATTAAGTTTTAATGCCAATTAATTGCTGTTATTTATATCTTATCTTAGCTGGTGCCGAGTCACTTGGAGCAATCCCTTAGAAAAGAAAATTTATTTTAGGGTAATTCTATTTAGGCCCTTGAGGTTTGCTTACTTGGACACAAAAGTCCACAAATCTCAAAACATATCATTCAGGTCTAAAAAAATTACATGGGACATCGTGGTCCTTCCATGACAAAATCTGTTATGTATTATAAAAATAACAAAAGTACCATTCCTTGATCTATTAATTTTCAAAATATGCAATTGAGGCGGCCGAGCGTGCGAGGCGGCTGTAGCGCGCGCGGATGCCGGAGCGCGGACACTGTGCGCTGCCGCCGCTCGCAAGCATATGCCAGAGTGCATGGCAGCACGCCAGCCACCCTCGGGTGGACGCCGACGCTCGTGGCCGCGCGCTGCGTCGACCCACTCGCGGACACAGGCGCTCGAGTCCGTGCGCTGCGGCAACCCGCGCTCAGACGCTGGCACTCGGGGCCGCACGCAGACTGCCGCGTGCTGATGTCGCTTGTTGTAGTGACCCAAGCACGAACTCTAGCGTGCGGGGCCGCGCGCTGTGGCGATCCGCGCGAGGAGACTGCCGGTCGCTTGCGCTCAGACTCCGGCTACAGCGCGCTACCGCCCACTGACGCTCAAGGCCGCATGCAGGCCACTCATTCGCGGACGCACTGCGCGCAAGGGGTAAAATCGTAATTGAAAAAATATTTAATTTAATTAAATTTTATTTTTTTGATAAAATAACGGTATTTTAAACGAAAAATGTTATGTTAGACCTGATTAAAAGCTTTTTAAAAATAATTAGGGCTCTGGTGATCTATATAGTAATTATTGTGAACTTAGATGACATGTTTTGTCATTTGTGGATCTTTATGGTAAATTAGACAAACCTCAGGAGCCTAAGTGGAATTGCCCTTTTATTTTATTTTGATTCGATTAAATTTTGATGTGATTTTCATGATTTTAAGTGCTTTGGCGTATATTCTTCGCAGATAATTTTTTTTTTTTACTCTTGATATTGTCTTTGTTGAAAAAACTAAAGAAGGAGCTAAAGCGAAACTCGAGTTTTGGAGGAATACTCTAGAATCTAAAAGTCTTCATCTTAGTAGATCAAAAGTTGAATATATGGAGTGCATATTTAGTCAAGAAAAAAATACTTATATTGGAGATGTGACAATCGGTGGTTAAATTGTCAAGAATAGTGAGCGCTTTAGATACATTGGATTAATCATTCAAAATATTGGTAAAATAGATAATGACGTTATTAGCAGAATTCAAGAAGGATGGGTAAAATGGAGAAATGTTTTTGGTGTATTGTGCGATATAAAAATTTCATCCTGACTTAAGGATAAATTTTATAAAACTGTAGTAAGACCAGCGATGATATATGATACTGAATGTTGGCTTGTAAAGAAGAAACATACAAATAAAATAAATATTACAGAAATGAGGATATTAAGGTGGATATGTGGATATACACGAAAGTATAGAATGAAAAATGAGCATATTCGAAAAAAACTTTATGTTGCACCAATTAAAGACAAACTTAGAGAAAGTTGGCTTGGATGGTTTGAACATATAAATCGTAGGCCGGTTGAAGCTCCAGTTAGAAAAATTAAGTTATTGGATCTTGCTCATGTACAAAGAGGAAGAGAGAGATCAAAAAAGACATGACAAGCAATTATAAGGAGTGATCTTAGTTACTTAGACTTAGATAAGAATTTGTTGACCGATAGAGCGCAATGAAAATAAAGGATTTATGTAGTTGACCCTACCTAGTGGGATTAAGGTTTGGTGGTTGTTGTTGTTGTTGTTTCATGTTGACTTTAGTTACCAAAACTAATAACTAGAATTACCATAACAACAACGGAGATGTTACGTACTTCATTTACATATTGATAATTGATTTTTGGATAACCATTGCTTTCTGTTGTAGAACCAAGAAAGGAGAAAGGTAAGTAGACAGAGCAAGGAAGGCTAGAATAAATGGAACAGTTGAGAATAAAAGAAAGTGCGAGAGACAAATATAAATATGAAATTTTATGCAATTCATAAAAAATCACTACTACAAAAATGTAGATTGTATTTATAGACTTCTAGCTCAACTAACAACTTGGCAGGATTTTGTGATGATGAAGCGGAAGAGCTTCTGGTAGATTTTTAAGTGGAGAGATATATGAATGAAAGTACCACATCGGAAAGGGAAAGAAGTTTCTATAACGTGACTTTAAGATGTTAAATTGCCTTTTGGTGGCAAAATCGTGAGGGCCAATATAAGAACTATGCAGATAAGTGTATTTAAGTGAGGAAAGTAATAGTATGGGTGACGTCATCGGTTGTCCTTAGCTTGCACCAATTGTTGAGCTAAAGCAGACAATACTTCAAAATTTGGGTCACAGGTTATTAAATAATAGTTATTAGAGTTGACCTGTTATAGTATAATATGGTTCGAGAATGGATCAAGCAGAAGTTGGTGGGCTTGTGCACTCAGGATTGACAAGGGATGTGAGTAGCTTGTAGCGACCTTGTTCAGTGAGGGCAAGGAGTATGGGCTCGTGGTAGGCTTCTAGAATGACAAATGTGTAGGATTTTTTGGCAAGCATCTAGATGGAGGGATACATAGTATCATGTCGGAAAGAAGGAGAATTTGTGAGCTATATAAGTAATAATGTGACTCTAATATGTTGAGACATCTTTTGGGGGCAAAATTGTGAGGCTTGGTATGAGAATGTTGCAATTAAGCGTGGTTGAGATGAGTGACATCCTGGGATGTTATCGGGGTGCACCAGTTACCGAGTCAAAGTAAACAAATACCTCATCGAGGTCATTATTTATAATTAAATGTTATAATATTTGTATAAATAGATATATGCAAAGAGATCTAGAAAGAGACATCGAAAAGTGAGAACTCATTGACCGATCGCTGCGCGCAGGAACCCAATTGACTTAAAATTTGAGCTTAGGGGTCCAAATTCATATGATCTAACTATTCTATGCTTATGTTGTATTCCTCTGCCTGGTTATGATGATTTGGTGTTTGATATATGAGGCAACAATGATGAAATCCACTGATATTGATTTGTTGTCTTGTTATTGGTTGACTTATTGTTGTTCTGCTATTGGTATATTGTTGCTCGATTATAGTTTTACTATCATTTTAGTGCTGATATGTTATTATTTGCTTAGAATATCATCTGTATACTGCTATACATTCAACTAATTACTGCTATTGGTACTGGTTCACTGATATACTGAATTAATGGATTACTGTTATTCTTGTTCTAGTAATATACAGAACTAAGACTGTGTAACACTTGAGGGTAGTATCCATTACTGTTACTTGTATAATAATTACTATGGAATTTGAGTTGATTTTTTGTAGTATCATGTGAAAGTATTATTTTCTATATCCCTTCACCTAGAAGTATATTAGGAGCCCTATCTTTCTGTATCCTAGAATTCTGCCAGGAGTCATTGCTCCTCTCTCTATTGTTACATAATGGTATCAGAGCCTACCTCTTGTAATATGATGTGATTCGAGATAAATCAGTCGAAACTAGTGGGCTTATGCACCTAGGATCGATGAGCGTGGGGATACTGTCTTTGGACAAATTCATGGTCAAATCAAAATTTAATGATGCACCATAGCAATTGCTTTTCGTTACCTTCTTATGTAGAGAGTATGTAGTGCTCTCGTATCATTCTTTCGGATGAGATTTCAGTTGAAGTGCTCGACTTGTTTAAGTTTTGCTCCACTTTAGATATGTTTTTAGTTTCTCTGGAGCTCAAACTTCAACTTCAAGTGACATTCCTAACATATCATATGTATTTCTAGTTATTTAATTTCATTCTGGGCAAGTTACCTTCATGTAACTGAGAAATTTCGCATATTCCAAATCGATTAAACTTTTGTTGATTATCGAGTGATTTTTTTAATTTAGAATACGTTTCAACTTGTTGTTAGATACTGTTGAAGCTTATGAAAGTGGGACTCTAGCGAAGACTCTGGGTATCACCACCGCCACCACCAATGATGATGATCATGATCTCTGACGAGTTATTTCTTGGTTGAAGATGAATGATTGCTGATACTGGCTAGACTTGATAAATTCTAATGTCCATTGAGTGGAATCAGAAATTTTACTATTGTGAAATTTTTATCATTTAGAGACATTGTTATTTCAAAAGAAAGATCTTGTACGTTAATCATAATTCGACAATCTGTGCTCATTTTTGATGATGAGATGGGGATAGTTGGGGGGGCGAAAGCTGTGTTTTTTTTTTAATTTTTGTCGTAGAAATTAAAATAGTTCTGATCAATTTTGTAGTGTTCTTCTAGCTCACTGGAGAAGAAGACTTGCCTGAGAACCTTGAGATTTCATGTTCGAATTATACTATCACAATTTTCGAGATTAGAAAAATTGCAGTATCAAGGGGTAACAAAAAGAAATTTTGATCAACCTTTTCGTACTTACTAAATCGGCACAAGTCCCGCTTCACTCATGGTTACTTGATGCTATGGAAATTATGGAGACTACGAGAATAAAGTAGGAAAAATTACATATATATATATTATAAAAATTTAATTATTTTATATATTTAATATATAAATTATAATTTTATTACATATATATTTATCATAATTTTGTAGTTGTAATTTTTTTATAATTAGTATGTAAATATATATAATAATTAATTTTAATGTAATTTTTTTAATAAAATATCATGAAAATATCATAAATAAAATAATTATTAAAAGTTTTAAAATTCGGCAATTTTGGTCGAGTTTTAGTAGTTTTGAATTGGTTTCAGTAGTTTGGACTGAAATTTGGTAATTTTGATATTTTTGATTCATCTAAATTTGGTCGAAATGCTTAAAATATTTTTTTTTCAAAAAAATAATATTTTATTAATAAATTTAATTTAAATTTATAATAAAAATTAAAATTGTTGAAGTGTGAAAAGGTTGATTTTAAAACCTTGCAATTGTCGTAATTCCACTTTCTGACGTCAGATATTTGAATTGAACTGCCCAATCACTCGTCATTAATTAGTCCAATTTGCTGAATTTCATGCTCAGAAAAATAATAATTCAAAAATTAAAGTTAAATTATATCTGGGTCTTTGAAGTTTAGGTCGCATTTCATATAGGTTCATTTATTTTGAATTGTTTGACTTGAGTCCTCGTAATCTTTCAATTGCAATTCAAATGCATTTCTCTCTTTCTCTCTTCTTAGTTACCAAATCTTTTTTTTTTTATGATAAATTTTCTTATTTAGGTTCAACTTTTTTCTCTTTAGTAGGAATACTTTTTGCTTAATATATATACTGTTGTATTATATTAAATAAAATATATCCATAACAAAAACAAAATATTCATACTAAGTAAGAAAAAATATATAGTAAGCGAAATATTTCTTTATAAAGCAAAAAAATATTAATGCTAAGTAAGAAAAAACTACAACAATAATAACAACTAAACTCTGATCTTACTAGGTGTGGTCGACTATATAAAATTTTTATTTTCATTATAATCTATTGAACAACAAGTCTTTATTTATCTTAAAATATATGAGATCTTTTCTGATGATTTTTTGCCTTACCTTATTTGATTTTTATTTTCATTTTTAATACACACAAAATTCAATAACTCAACTCTCTTTATTTGAGCTTCTATAAGTTTATGATTTATATATCCAAACTGTTTTAGCTGACTCTCCCTGAACTTATCCACAATTAAGTTTATTTCTTCTTTTTCGTAAATATACCTATTTCTCTTTTTATCTTTTCATTATACCTACTCATCTACATTTATATTCTCATTTTTGTGACACTTATTTTACTCGTATATTTTTGCTTTATGAACTAATATTTTGCACCATATGATATTGCTGGTGTTACAACTATTATGTAGAATTTACTTTTATGTTTAATTGAAATTTTTTTATTATACAAGATACTACAAGTATTTCTCTACTTTAGCTATTCTGCGTAAAGTTTCTTAAAAATATACCCTTTCATTTCACCGTTATTTTGTACAATTGATCTGAGGTATTTAAATTATTCACTCTTCTTGATAACTTATTCATCAATTATTATCTCACCAATATAATTGTTTCTATTTGGATTAAATTTGTATTTCATCTATTCAATTTTTGATTTGCTAAGATGATAAATTTTAGATTCTATGGTATTCTTTTATAACTCAGGCTTTACCTTAACTCCTTCTCTAGTTTTATCAATAAAATGAATATCATCTACGAAAAGCATACATTAAGACATTGTTTTCTTGGATATGACCAATTAGAGACTATAACTAGTGCAAAAAACTATAGAATTAAAGCTGAGCCTATGTAGTTTAATTGTAATTGAAAAATTCTTAATTAAAGTAATTTGTGTTTGAACACAAGTAATAACTTTTTTATATATATTTTTAATAATTTGAATATAGGCAATACAAATTCTTTTTTTTCAAAATTTTTTTTCCAAAACTTTTCTCTTGAAGCTTTATCATAAGTTTTTTCAGATCAATAAAAATCAAATACAAATTTTCTTTTCTCTCACTGAATTTTACCATTGAGCTTCCCAACTAATGAATAGTTTTCATAATAGATTTACAAGACATAAAACCAAACGGATTCTATAATACTCTCGTATTACAGTGTAATCTCTGCTCGATTATCTTTTTTCAAAGTTTTAAAATACGGCTCATTATTTTAATATCTCTATAATTAGCATAATCCTATATATTGCATTTATTCTTATAAATAGGTACCAATATACTCTTTTTCTACTCGTTTGTTGTTATTTAATCTTCAAAATTATATTAAATAATCTAGTAATTTAATACAATAATTAATCTCTTATATATTTTTAAGTATTTATTAAGATATCATTCGGTCTAACTGCCTTTTTATACTTTATTTTTTTTAGAGCTTCCCAAATTTTATCCTTATTAATATGTTGAATATAATAGTAATTTTTATACTCTTTTTGAATGTTAAAAAATAAATGTATTATCATAACTATCATTGAAATTTTTTTAAAATAATTCATCTATTTATTTTAAATATTTTTTTCTTGAAAAGTATTTTGTGATCCTCATTTTTAATGTATTTTACTTGAGTCAATTTTTTAATTTTTTTATCTTTTATGTTAGCAAGTCTTCAAACGTTATATTTGTTTTAATACAAATTGATTTTCTATACTTTTGTTGGGATATTTTGTATTTCTCTCGATTCTTTTTATTCTTGTATTTATATCAATTTTTATAACATATCTTTATTTTTTTTGACATTTTATTTTCACTATCAAATATCTTTATTATTAGGAGCTTTTTCTTTAAAGTTTTTTAGGGTCGAAGAATGTAGTTAATTATAAATAAAATATTATATATAGATATTATTACACAAAATTAAATATGTAATATGATAGTATTTAAAATTTTTATGAAGTTTTAATAACAAACATGTAAATATGAAATCTTAAAATTTTTAAGATGTTGATTTGTTATGGAAAATATTAATTAATAATTAAAACTTATATAATCTCCAATTCGGTCGGACTCCAAATAAACGAGTGAACCGGATTACATAAACCCGGCGGAATCCGGGTGCATTCGCTTTAAAGCGGCGGAGCCGCGACTACTTCTCGCCCTACCGCTCGCTTCTTCTGCCTCCGAGCTCTCGGAAATGCAATCCCTTGCCTTTTCCTTCGCAAATCAAGGTAAAAGAATTTCTCAAATCTCACTTTTTTTTCGCCATATCTTTCTTCCACGATCGGCCTAAACCCTATATTTGTCTTTTTTTTTTTTTTCCGGCTTTTTCTGCTAGCTCTTTCTTGATTCCAGCCGTGAAAGGGAAGCTGCTGGCTGTTAGCTAATCTGATGGCGCGAGTCGGAGCTGGAGCTTGAGGTAGCGAGGTTGGCCGCTGGGAAATGGAGCAGTCGGAGAAGGAGCTGGAGAATCGGTTGAGGGAAGTCGGGAACAAGCTCGGTTCTCCTCCTTCAGATGTCGATGAGCTCATCCGTGTTCTCGAAGTAAGCGCTAGTACTTGGTTTCTTGTTGAAATCAGTCTCCGTGGCGTGCATTGCCTATCTGCGATTTGTATTGGAATTCTGTTAGGAGTGCTTTGGGTTGTTTTTGGCTGTTTCCTTTGTTTGTGTGATCGATGTAGAATGTGGTTTGTTGGGCAGTGAACTCATGGTAATTTAGAATCCTCGTTTCGGGCATCGCGTTACAAACTTTGGATGTGTAATAATTGCTGAAACCGTATAATTTGTGAAGGCTTAACAGCTATGGTTTCATTTTTCGTTCGGTGAGATTATGTAGTTGTGAAAATTTATCCAATTTTACGCTTTTTCTTGTTTCACGAGAATGCATTCAGCACATGGATGGTTTGTTGAATGTTCTTTGGAGAGCTTTTAGATGTTTGTAATTTGCTCATTGTAGGGCTTTTGCCTGAAGAATTGTTGTTATACTTTCTTTTTATTGAGCGTGTTATGTGTAGAGCAAGTTGTAACAGTTTGAGAGTAGTGCAGCTCGTGTGGTTTGTTATTTGTTTGTACTGCCTGTCGAAGAACTTGAATCCTTGGCCAAAGTATTTATTGAAAATCCGTCAACTAGATTCCTGTTTTAATTTTCTGTGCACGTAGTCTTTTGTGGATTATGCATGCTAGAGCATTATTGTGGACTAAAATTGATGAATCTCTTAACATTTTTTGATGTAAATATTGTTTTATTCTATTAAATTCCAGCAAACGGAAGTATTTCTATCAAGGGTGGAACAATCACCTTCTACATCCATGTCGAGTGCATTGCGCCCTACATTGAGCGCTTTGGTTACCAAAGATCTTTTATACCATATAGACACAGACGTCAAAGTTGCTGTGGCAGCTTGCATCAGTGAAATCACAAGAATAACTGCTCCTGATGCCCCCTATGATGATGAATTGATGAAGGTTTGTCGAAAAGTTGGACAAGTTATAGAAAACTACCAATTTTTCCTTTTTTTTTTTCAATTCATATGCAAATCAAATCGACATCTTGTACATGCGTCTATAAATATATAAGCTTATGTAGCTTGTTCATTTTTTTCAGGAGGTATTTGCAGTGATTGTTGATGCATTTGGAAAATTTGATGATTTATTAGGCTGTTCATATCGCAAGAGGGTTTCAATTCTTGAAACTGTTGCAAAAGTCCGCTCTTGTGTGGTAATGCTTGATCTTGAGTGTGATGATTTGATTCTTCGGATGTTCAGGCATTTCCTTAACACCATACGGTAAGTGTTTCTTTTTTGTGTATGCATGCCTCCTGCTTAGCACACAATAAAAATATGTTTGTGTGGGTAGAAACCTTGATCGTTGAAATGCTTGGCATTTGAATTTTTTTTCTTATAGTTGTGCATTTGTGCTTTATATATGACCTTTGTTATCAATAGTTTTCTGATTGATGCATCAAATTGGCACGGAATTTTAAACTGTTTGGATGCTTTGTATTTTTTGCTCATCGGTTCCTTATTACCTATCATGAGGTTTTTTATAATGATTGGTATAGGGGAGGTTCCTCAAAACCTAATTTCCTCCTTTTGGCTTCTCCTCTTTATGGACCAAGTATCTGCCACTCTCTCTAACATTTTTTATTGAAAAAAAAATCACTTTATATGAGTTCTATATGGCTAGCCAGCAGTTCTCTTATCTTTGACCTATTTTGTATTTTTTAATTGACATTGCAGTAGTATGTGAGTTCTTGAAGGCTAGAGAAGGATTGAATCCGTGTTCTTGCCTTTTGCTTGCCCCTCATTAGAGCCCAGCATAAGGTTTTTTGTAATAGTTGGTAGAGTAGGTGGCTTTCCTCAAAGCCTAACTTCTTGAACTTGTGGCCCCAATAATCTTATAGTAGGGGATTATCCTACTTTTGTTTTGGCTTTTCCTTTTCATGGATCAAGTAGCTGCAGCTCTGTTTAACATGTTCAGATGGAAAAGAAAACCCACCGTACATGAGTTCTAAATGGCTATGGTATAACCAGTTCTCTTATTTTAGTCCTCTTTTATCATATTGAAATCTTAAATGTAAAGCAAGATGTGACTAAAACTAGCTGAACTAATATTGGTGACCTTTTCTAGTTACCAAAGAAGAGCGTGCGAGTTCTTGAAAGCTAGAGAAGTGAATCCTTTCTCTTACACCCAGGAAAGCATCAAATCACTTCCAAGAGGGCCATGTTTGGGGGTCAACATGTTTCTTTTTTTTGAACCATGATGAACCATTGGTTTTCTGCTTTAGTTTCGCTCATGCCTTTGTTCATTTAGGAATGTTGAATTATTTCCAAATGTGTAGTCAATTCAGCTTTAGTTTATGATTCTGATGCATTTGTATTACACAACTTTCTGATGGATTTAACAAACATAGTTACTAGCATATTTAAGTTTGTTTACTACATACTAAGTTTGGTTTGCTTGGTTTCAATTTTGTCTTGCTTATATGATAAGCCTGAATGTCTAATCAAATATGTATTTGCAAGATTTCTTTAAATTGTAGAAACGAATCTTTCATTTGGCTTATAAGATACTTGCTCAACACAAAAGTTCCATTAGGGTCAGAGCATCATTTTCAGATCCACCTGTGATATGTTATTTCATTTTGCTCCACTTTTGTTTGTGTATTCTTATATTTATTTATGTTTTTGTCCATATAAGTTCCTTTTTTGGTCTTCAAATTTTTCTGGTCTTCATTTTTTTGTTTATCCATTTGGTGCACTGAACACCAGCTATGGCATGATTTTTAATGATTTTCAAGCATGGCATTTTCATCCCAGCTGAATTTGAATAAATTTGCGCCAATCACATAAATGGTCGTATACCACAGCTGTTGCTTTGTTGAACAATTATATCTATGAAGGTTACTGAACATTGTTGCCATGATAGGCAGTATTAACCTTGCAATATGCTTCTAATTTATTTTGGTTGGAACAATTCTGATTTAACTTGTAAAGTCATCCCATGCACTGATTAGGCTTCCAAAGAGTACTAATTCTCAGTTATTTCCTATGTTTATGTTAAGAGTTATTTTCTTTTTAAAAACTTATTGTTAATTGGATTATGTATACTTGTTCATGGTTTATTTGGGGCATCACATTGACAAACTTCATAGAACTAGTTTATGGCCTCATCAAAACTCCTTTGGTAAATTTCGTTGAAGTATTATTTTAATAGTCTTGAACATAATACATGTATTACCTTTGTGATTTCAATGGCAGTTATATGATAATATTGACTTATTGATGTAGAATCGGTGTGGTTAAAGAAAAAAGAAACTATAAGAAGGGAAGAGGAAGGAGAGGAAGAAGCAAGAGGAGAACCCAAGCATAAAGAGAAAAAAAAAGGGAAGAAGAGAGGAGGTGGATGGGGTAAACAGGGAATAAGAATGGGGGTTAATATTTCTTTATTTCATTTCAAAGCTGCAAATTATCTGGAATTAGGGCTTATTTATAAAATTCACACCATACATAACGAAACAATAAAAACTTGCTTAAATCATAGTAAGAAACCTTTCCTGAATGCTAAAAAAATGAACAAAAGGTACCTAATATGGAAACAAGACTCTTGACGCTGTACGAAGCGTTCTGATATCAAAGTTGATGCGAGATAAAGTGCTGTAATATAAAAAACTGATGCGAGACGAAGTACTCTGATATTAAAATTGGTGAAAATGATGGCGAAAGAGGGTGGCTAGAGTTTGGAGAAAGATTGAAAGAGAAGCGAGATTTAGAGAATAAGGATAATTAGGGCCTTATTGATCCCTTTTAAAATTCTTAAGCTAATTTATTGCAAGGTCAATTGCACAAAAAGTAAGTTTTGTTAATCAAAGGTCTTCTTAAAAGTTTAAATATAGACCCTATATGTAAAGGGCTTAATTTCATTGTAAAATAGAGATAAACATATGGGACTAAATAAATCCACAATTTGAAAATAAAATAAATAAATAAATAAAAAGGATTTTACTAATCCAAAATCATAACAAACTTTCAAAATAATAAATAGGAAAGTAGAGGTAATCTGCATCAATCTTTATCCATCCATGGTATCGTGGATCGTGATCTAATTTGGACTGTTTATCATCTGGTGGTTCCTATCAACTCTACTAATTCCCATTAATTAAAGTGTTAGGAGACCATTAACCCCCTAAATGATATAACAATTGAATTCCTCTTTTGCTAGGAGTGCTTTGGGTTGTAAAGATTGGATATAAACTTTGGAGAAATGCTGAGAAGGTATTCTTGTTTATAATCATTTTAACCTTACCATTGTATCGTGTGGTCTAAGAAACCTTTACTTCAAGAATTCCTATAGGAATGGGACTAGATAAAATGAAAGGCTCATGTGTGTCTTGATTAGGTAATAAATCTTTCACGTTGACAATAATATATATATATATATATAATTAGATATTTTTGGTAAATATACACCCTAGTCTGAAATTTTTAAGGATAAGAATTGGATACTGGTAGAATCAAATTGAACAATGGAAGTGAGCAATAGGTTCTCAAGAAAATTGATATTGAAAATGTTGTCTTGGATGAGCAAGTATATGTCCTGAATATATAATTCCATCCCTGTAATATTTCATACGAGAATGTATTAGGTGCAAGCGTCACAATAGTTTCCTTGTTATTTTTATTGGTTAGCCTTGGTAAGAATTTTGAACTTATTATTGAGCTAAAATTTGTTAAGTATCCAATTTGCAATATGCATCAGACACATGGGATTCAAAATAAATTCATTTATATCAATTGTACGAAAATATCATTGATTTTCTACGTGCAATTTTATCTATCTGCATTGGATCAAACTGCTTGATAGAACTTCGTTGAGTATTCCATATAACACAACTTTATTTGGATCGCTCTCTTACAGTTTCTTTATTACTATTTACATCAACAAAGACAGATGGTTATACAGAGTTATTTTTGAAGTCTCATCCGTCTTACAATTTATGGTAGATGTTCTGTTTTATTTTTTTAGAGTAATGCTACATAGCCAAAAATTAGCCGAAAAGGATACTGGTACCCAAGACAAAAGCATTATCCATTGTACAAATGCTTGGTACAGTTGATACAATGTTTTGTCTGGTGGACTATCAATCTTTGTGGGCTGATTTTTTTGGGCTATGTAGCATTTGTCCTTTTATATCCATCTCAACAAAATCAGGAACAGGAATTAGGGGTGTCTTAATTTCAAGAGCTCTCTTTGGTTAAACTTGAATTTTCTCTTTAACACTTAGCATAGATACCATCCCTAACAAATTTAGGCTTACCCTCATTGTAAAATTTGAATGGACATTGTAGTTTATAGCATGTTGTTTGTATGTTGTAGAGATAACAGCCTTTTAGCGAGCTAGAGATTGTGCTGGTTCCCTTTGATGTATTAAGTAAACACATCATATTGAAGAAGTAGGATATGAAGTTGAATTATTGGAAGAGTTTCGTAGATGAAAATCACAATGACTTCAAGCTTGACAATATATTTAGCTTTTATCATACTATGTAGAGTATCTAGGGAGTTTAGTTGATTGGCATTGGTAAAGCAAGGTCTTCATCAAATATGTCGATACATAGAGGTCATCTTTGTGATGGAATAGTTACTAGTGTGATGGCTACTAGCAATCATTCAAAGGAGTTACCTATTATGGTTGACAATTTTAGGGAGCTTTATCATAATATTGACAGTATCTAGGGAGGTTAAGCATTGGTAAAAAAAAGGTGTTCATTAGATATGTTAATGTTATATAGGACATCTATGTAATGAAGTAATTGTGTGAGAACCACTATTGGCAATTCGAAAGGGTTACCTTTTACAATTGGACTACATGAAAGTTCTTTTTTGAGCCCTTGTCTTTTCACTTTGGTGATATGTGAGTTAACTAAGCATATTTAAGGTAAATTTTTATGATACGTACTTTTTGTAGATGATATAGTTTTTGTAGATGATATAGTTTTAGTAGATGAGCTTCATAAGTTTAATAAGATGTTGGAATTTTGGACACCACCTTAGAATCAAAGGGAGTTAAGATGAGTAGAAATAGAAGTACATGTATTGTAGATTTGATGTTGAAGAAAGAAGTGGCAATGCTTTGGGATTAGATTGGATAATAGTCCCATCATGCGAGAACTAAAAATATCGTGGTTCTATTATCAACTGTAGTTGGGGCTATATAGAAGAATGCTAATCATAAAATCAAGGCAAGATGGTTAAAATTGGAGGAATGCAACAAGTGCTATATATTATAGGAGAATGCACATTAAGCTGAAGGATAAATTTTACTAAATTGTTATTTGATTAGCTATGCTATAAAGTAAAATATCCATAAGGTTAATGTGGCTAGATGCAAATATTGGAATATGGGTGATGAAACTAGGGCAGATAAATTGTATTAGAAATGATTGTGTCAGAGAGAGAGAGGCGTGGCTTGATACCTATCTAGCCTAGGACGAGGGAAAAACTTTAAAGGAGGTTTGGTCATATCTCTAGAGATGACCATTAGAGGCCATTGTGCGTAAACATGAATTGATTCAAGTTGTAAGGCTAAAGAGGGGAATGGGTATATTTCAATATCTATGGTACTAGTGGCACATCTGTGCTGTTAATATTATGATGATTATGATTCATATAACTCTCATAATTATGTATAGTATTATAAGGATGATCCATAATGACATAGAGGGCCAAAATAACACTTCTCGAGGAAGAAAGATTCGAGACTTGAGCAAGTCATTCCATGCTAGAGGAAGATGCCCCTGAAGTCTTGGTGAGATTGACGTCGAGACTCGAGATGAGAGGTCTTGACCCATTTCACTCGAGAAAATTTCCTAAAAGGCGACCATAGGTTATATGTAAAGATCAATTATGTTGTTCGAAAGCACATAAACTTCTATTCTTGTCAAAGATAGAAACCAAATCAAGAGAGTTCTTCCCACCAAAAAAAAAAGAAATACATGAGAAGCTAGCCATGTAGTTAGTTAGTTGTTGTTTACCTTCTCGATACAAATGAGACACTATACTATTTTTGAAAAAGTAAATTTTATCTATAAAGCCTAGCAGTATAGCATCTGCATTTATCATAAAATGCAATCTATGGAGTATCCTGGAAATAGTAGCAAGGGAATCATCTTCAAGCTATAATCTATTAAAAGAGTGAGACTAGTGTTTTGTGCATCCTCCCAGACTTCTCGTAATCAACATTCGGAACAATTTTGTTATTCAGATGAGAACACACTATAGTAATGACCAGACCTTTACGATTGAGAAGAATGACTGTTGAACCAATTGAGCCAACTAAGTGCATCGAACCATTAAAATTGACCTTTATCCATAGCATAGGATGGGGATTCCAACTGAAGTGGGCTAACCTAGCCTAAAGATGATCAAGGAATTTAATGGTCTATCGCTTATTAAGGTCACATCCTACATGGCTCTGGTGACAGCTACATAATTGAATGAGGAATGAAGGTTCCTGTGAACCTTGTTATTTAGAGCTCTCCACAATTGTTACAACGAGGCCACAAAGATACTAAGGGTAACCTCATGCCTATTAGTTGCTGTTGTGACTAGTGAAGAATTGGTTACAACATGTCGACTGACTACGAGGCAACCAACCAATAAGATGTAGACTGGCAAGCTCCATGTAAATTGCACTAACAAAATGACAGTCTTTAAATGTTTGATTAAGATCTTCAACAGTTTTGCATCTCCAAGGCACTGGGTAGGAGTGGGCAGTCTGCAAGCCATGCAATGATTGGGATGTTGTCACATAATCTTAAGAGAAACATGGCCATTCTCAGTTATACCTATACTCTCCAACATTATGAACTTACTGCAGTTGTAGAACCATGAAAATTCTCCTTCTAGAAGTAGTGGTAGGGATGCAAAAGACGTTTGAAGCATCCCAATTTAGGAATTGGATAGTCATCTCTCTCCAAGCTAAATGCTTGCCAAAATCCTTCTTTAAAGAAGGATGTAGTTTAGGGGTTTGAGAGAGTGGAAATGTTCACCCCATCATACCAATAATCCATCGAACTATGCCATGTATTATCGAACCACCCAAGCATATGAGCTTTCAAATTTAAGGGTATTTGTGCTTGACCACAAATGTCCTTGTTCAACCGTCATACTTGTGTCGCAAGCTGAGTACCCATAAGTGTGTCAAATAGGAATTTGTGCCTTTAGTACGTTGATTGGAACCCAGGTGTGACATAAAATATTCCATAATGATGGAAAAAGCATTATGAATCAAAATAACATGCCTAGTTAAAGAAAGAAACTTGTTACCATAGAAATGATAAGTTTGAAATCCAGGAGAGTTAGCTGGTGGCTCTGAAGAGGTCCAGTCTAACTGCCAACCTTTTGTTTCTTTATCCTCATTATGCAAACAATCATTTTCCTCTTTTTCTTAGGTATTTTGGGACTAGATAATTGAGGACTCACCCATGTTCACCCTTTTCGAGAATGATCCTCAGAAAATTGACCGCCCCACAAAAATCTAATAGGAGAACATTATAGTCTAAAAGGAGGTGAGAAATTTGGGGTTCTCTAGAAAAGATCCTAATTCTAATCAGAGAATTCAACTCAAATGTCTTTGGATGAGGAGAGTAGCTTAGAATAGAGGTTGAAAAGGTATGGGGAAAGAGGGCATCCTTGGCAAACACCACTAGTGGCTTGAATTTAGCAAGTCCTGGCCCATTCATTGGACTAGTGAACTGTGGTTTGGTAATACATCTCATGATCCAAGAACCATCCTTCCTAAAATTGGAAAATACACACATACTGAGGAGGAAATCCCACATAATTCGATCATATTCTTGTTCCATGCCTGCCTTGATGATCATTAGATGTGCGGTCAACTTTGAAGTGGGGATAGTGGTGAGCTATCTTATATGCCAATATTCAATTATTATCTATACTCCTCTCAGGAATGAAACCACATTGCTTAGTAGTAGTTAAGTTCTATAGACCAGCCATTAGTCTGTCTTGTATGCATTGGCCTGTGATTCCATCCTTGCCTCAAGCACAACACCCCCCAAAAAAAGAGGACTTCCTTTTGAATCTCTTCACATGTGACCCATTTAATGTGGGCCTCACCTACCTTGCAAGTGATAATGCCTTGCTGTGCTCGAAGGTAGGGAATGGTTGTTTGATCCATCAAGGAGAATTCTCGAGAAGTTTTTATTGAGTTTTCATGAAGAATTTTTCACGAAAAAGTGTGAAGTCTTCTGAGGATGTTCCTCAGGGATGGAGAGTGAATGTTTAATGTTGAGGGACCTTAGGGAACTTTAGTATACATTTGGGAGGATGCCATGTGTCCAAAGGACAATTCTAAAAGGGTTGTTCTCGAACGTTCCTTTCCAATTACACTATGCCCTAAACCTACTCTATTTAAAGCACCTTGATTTCATCACTTAAGGAAAACTTTGGTTCTGCAGACCAAAGAACATTCTTTTGAGTGTAGAGTCAGGTTACGTTCATCGACTTGAAGTCACAAAGTCCTTTTATTTGATGGGTAACATCGATGAAGCTATTGCGCAAGCTATGAACTTAGAGGAGGGGAGCAATTAAAGAAATGATCTCAAATCTTTGTGTACTAACTCCTAATCGAATTATTTAAATTCTAAAGTGAAACAAATTACTTTATTTACTAATAGTAGACAAATTGTTGTATTACGAAACTATGCTTCCATCTCATCTCCATGGTTGCTAAGTTGTATGTTGACTTTGTTGCTCGTAGATTTATATGAGGGGCCGGAGCAGATTAATTATTTGTATGGAAAATGATTGGATGTGAGAGGTGTGCGTGGTGGTCGAGGTCTTGTGGAGATTAATTCATCACATGCAGGTGGTCTTACTTTGTTTTATTGATGGTCACTTTTTCTTTTCGACTGAACTTTGTCAGTCTAGTGCGCTAAGTGATGCATGGGACATTTTCGTACAAAATAATGACGAGTTGAGGCGCCAACAACATAGTAAAATGTGGGTAGGCATTAGCTCGTTTGACTAGTTAAGGCATAGTGCAGTGTTGCATATGAGCATTTGATTGGTGAGTCAGTTTGGTGGCAATGAGGGTGGCTGAGGTGAAATGAGGCTTTCTTAGCAAATTCTGTAGAACAGGTATTGTGAATGGGAAGAGGAAATAGAAGAAGAGAGAAGAGGAAGTAGAGGAGGAAGAAGGGGGAGGGGGAGAAAGAAGATGAAGCAGAGTTAAACAGACAAGAAGCTGGGAGACGGGGCAGTGGCAGTTTTCTTTATTTCTCTATTTCTTTTCAAAACTGCAAGCCTCATTGAATTAGGGCTTATATAGAGTTTCAACCCATTAAAAAAAAAGAAGGCAACATTAACTTGCCTAGACGATAAAAGGGAACCTTTCTTGAATACTAAAGAACATAATGGCAAAAGATATCAAACATGAAAATAGGAAACTACTAAACACCGTAACGTAAACATTACAAATCTAGAAAAGGAAATTATTAACCCCCTTAATATTAATCAAATTTCTATATTGCCTTCGTAATGTATATTCACAGTATGTCATTTTCCAAGCAACTTATATTTTTTGATATTAAAACGTTGATCCCTATTGATTAAGACTTTTTTGATGCTTAGTTTATTCATAATGTTGTATCTCTGAATAACATTTTCCTGATGTAATTACATAGTGCTCATTCATAGCGTTCTTCCACCATTGTGAAGCGCTGATAATAATTGGTTACTTTTTTGTTGTCAAGCTGCGAACTGTTTTAGGAGTTTCTAAATCGGCTACATGCTTAGCAGCTTATATGAGTGGTCGTAATCCTTAGTCCGGGATTATATATATATATATATATATATATATATATATTACAAATTCATTTTCATCTGGTAAGCTTTTCTATTTGACTTTTAGCACTTTCTTTGCTAGAATTTACCACCCCTTTGATTCATTTCTATGTTGAGATTTTTCTATATAATGCATCTACAAAACTGTTCTACTGTGTTATGAAAGAGTACTACTGTACGTTACAGGCCAGAACATACTACGAATATTTTCTCTTCGATGGTGACTATAATGACACTCGTATTGGAGGAGAGTGAAGATATTTCCAAAGAACTTGTCCTTTGCCTTTTGTCTAATGTGCAGAAGTCAAACAAGGTTAATGTCAGCAGTAACTGTGCCCTTCTTCAGTCTTGACATTTTACTTCTGAGCTTAATTTTGTATGTTAACCTCTGATTATTATTTGTTGTAGGTTGTTTTACCTGTTGCAAGTAGGCTTGCTGAGAAAGTAATTAGTAAATGTGCTACGAGGCTTAAACCTTACATTTTGGCTGCAGTACAATCAGCTGGTGCCTCTTTGAGTGATTATGGTGATATTGTTACTTCTATATGCCAAAGTCATGGGGCACCTGGGACGAATGAGGTTAGTCTATGAATAATGGTTAAATCATCATGTTCTCTATTGTATATATTTATTTCATTAGCTTCTGTGTTTGCTTTAGATAGTTAACGCTTCAGATATTTCTTTGTTCACAACTGTTGCTAAATTACAAATATTCTTTGAGCTTTTTTAATTTTTATTTTCCTTCCTCTGGAAGATTTGAACATAAGCTATCATTTTTTAATAGATTTTTTTCCTTTGTGGTAAACACTCCATCCATGCTTCTCATTTTTGGTACTTGTTATTTGTCCTGTAATAACTGACACTTGTGTAACTAGCTGTTCTTAATGCTGCCTTCTATTGCACAATTTCATTGGGGTTTTTACTAGTTGCTTGACAACAGTTTCGGAGTTGTGGATTTCATGCATGTCGATGAACTTTTCTCTGTAGATTTTATGATTATTTTGTATATCATCAAATGTAAAGGTCTATCTCAATCATTGAGGGTTATTTTTTTATGCTGTCATTTTTTTCAAGAGCTGTATGTGCACCTTAGTTTAATATGCTACAGTAACTCTATTATAACATGACCATAAGAACGAAAAAAATCTGGTCATTGGGAATCAGGGACTTCATAATGCTTGTAAACTGCACCAATGGCTGCAACAGCAATGCTAGTGTAACTGCATGTTTGTATGATTGCATCATGAGTAAGTGTTATGTGAACATGGACATAGGCATGCACTTGTTAATTATTGGTCTTCAAGTGCTATGATTTGATATTTGATATTTTCTTTCTTGAGATATTTTGGTGTAATGAGATGACATCAGATTAATGACATAAGTCTACCTATGATAATGATGCTGTTGATGATAATGATGATGATGAGATGTGTTTGAATGTTCATTTAAAAATTTCTGCATAAACAAATCATCTCACACTGATTAACTTGTTCTTTTCAGGCAAACGGCAATAAATTATTGGAAAGAACTGTGTCTGATGAGTTGCTTCAGGCATGTAGTGTGGTTTGCTGGTTCTGTTTCCTCATTTTGCTTTCACTTATTTGACTAATGGTATCAGAGTGATTTTTAAATAGATGCCTCTGTTGTATAGGAATCTGGGAAGCCGGATAAAGTTGAAAGTTGTCCTGAAGTTGTAGAACTTTCTGCTGATAAATCACGGAAGGAATTGGATAATGGTGGCATGGCTTTAGGAAATGGCAATCCTGCAGTAGAGTCATTGCCAAAAAATAAACTCGAGCATTCCTTTTCTAGTGAGCAAGATAGAATCAATGTAACCAACAGAGGTGAGAATGATGATTTATCTTCCATTGCAGTCAAGGCTGTTAACAAACAAGAATTTATGTATAAGGAGCCAAAATCTGGCAAGCAACACTCCTCTGTTCAGTCAACTGATGCAAGTGATAGTTCTTGGGTGGATGGTGAGAAGGAAGCTTCTGAAACCCCCAGAAGAAAAGCTGGTCGTAGAAAGGAATCCAAACATTTGAAACTTGATACGTCAGATAAATTGATGGAAACAGATATTGCTTTGGAAAGGAGAAGAGAAAATGAGCCTCAATCAATTGAAGGTCATAGTGGTGAAAATGCATGTGTTAGTCCAACTTCCCCTAGTGATGCTCCTCATAGTGGCAGTCGCCCTAAAAGGGGCAGACCTGCTAATGCACAGAAGCGTTCAAAGAGAGGGAAAGTAGGTAGACCTGCTTATTCTTCAGGTCTGATGGATCACGAACTTTTATGTAATCTTGAAGGAAATCCATCTTTGGGTTCTGGTGAAAAGACACCTGCTGTGAAGAGTGATATGAAGTTACGGAAGAATGTTAACAAGGAAACTGGAAAAAAGGTTGCTGAGACCAGTTCATCTGGAAAACAACAGAAATTCACCATCAAAACACCAAAGGTTTCAGTTGAAGCTGAGAAGGAACTTGAACCCGAGAAGGATGACTCTGGGGAACCAAATCTGAAGGTAAGTGAGAACATATTGGCTGCGTGAGGTTTCTAGCTATTGGAATGCCATTTTAAGAGCATTGAATTTTTATGAATATTAAAAGTTCAGATTTTGAGTAATGTGTAAAAAAGTATCTCTTGTAGTTTTCGTTGAAAGTAATGTTGAGAATTTTATCAGACAATGACGAACTCACATGTAAATTAGGAAGCTTTTATATTGTGGAGGCTTTTTCAAACTTTGTGATTGTACACTCTTTAGAAGAGTTTTACCCGTTATAACTTCTTATTTATGGAATGTCAGTCCTTATTTTGAATTATTTGTGGTTAATTTTGTTTCTTGCTGTATACTTCTATTAACAAGTTTTTGTATAGGATAATTTTTTTTGATTAGTTTTGTATATCATAATTGGTTGCACATGTGAATGTGATAGGTTGGTTGTATTGTGGGCTTAGTTATGTCATAAAGTTTCTTCATTCTTTATATTGGAGAAGGGTTTGTTATGCCTGTGCTTTAGCTGATTGTAATGTTACCTTTTTGGAAGTGTTTTTTTTTGTAAGTGTATGATGATGCCTTTTTATTTTTACAACAGGACAAGGTTGCTTCATATAGGGCTTCAAATTCAAAGAATGATATTCCAAGCCATTCGAGGAAAATTCTAAGTGCAGACTCCAGAAAGAAACGTCAAAGGGGAAAAGAGCTAGTATGTAACCTTATTAATGATTTTTGTAGAACTTCTATAATATTTGTCATGTGACTTCTTCATATAGTCTTACAGTTTCTTTGCCTTCTCTTTCCCCTGGTATTAGCTAAATAGTCGATCCTCCTTTTTAAAACTTAAGTGCTTGTTCTTTTCTGTTCTAGTGTTGTAGAATACTATTTAGTTGTATATGTTGTTTTAAATCATACTTTTCTATCATGTACTATGCAGTGTTCTATAGGTGACTGATTTTTTGTCGCACTTTGTTAAAAACTCCTTTGAATTGCTGGTTTTTAGCACAATGAATGGCTCATATGAAAGAAAGTCAAAAGTTATGGCCTATCGTAGTATTTAATGGGGTGCTGACAGATTTATTAGAGTTTTTGTCATTTAATGCTGAAATCTCTAAATTTATCAAGATTATGTATAACCTTATTTTGTATGTGTGCACAATATATAACAATCAAGGAAGCAATGACATAGACACTTTTGTACATTTGAATGTATCGTGTCATGTCCCCTGTCTTTATGTCATGTCTGTGCTTTCTAGTTGTTTCTATAATATTGAGCAAAAACCTGAAGAAATTACACTCACATAGGTACTTATTATTTATTTATTATATTATTTGATGTGTCTTACCATGTTAGTGTCTTATAATTTGAGAAGTTGCCATGTTATTGAAATTTGAGCTATTCAACAACTAAATGCTATGAAACCATGAACGATTGCGAAAGCAATAGGTTTCAGCTGTTGTAGTTGTTGCAACTCAAAATGAAGACCTGGAAAATGAATGGAATATGACTGATTTGGGTAATATCTATGATGCCATTATGATATCCATTTGGAAGAGTTATCCTTAACAGAAGCAAAAGCTCCATTGGATGAGAAATTTTACTTGAGTTCTCAGAAAGAAATTTTATCAAACATCATCAATAAATTCTGCTGAAAGAACCCGTAAACAGGTTGATATCATCATAGCGCAACTTGCTTACCTTTTTAAAAACTTCTCAAATGTGTTCTAGATTTCAAATTCAAAGAACATGTTATTCAAAGTTAATAATGCTAATTCAAACAATACTAGAATTCCTAGAATGATGTCTGTTTAATTTTATGATATTTTATTTTTTTCCAGCATCAAACTCTTTTTCAAATAAAGGGTTTGTTAAATGAGGATTCGTTGACTGATAGAATCCAATGGAAACAAAGGATTCATGTAACCAAGCCCGCCTATTGGGATAAAGGCTTGGTGGTTTTTTCAAACCTTTTGTGGGGCATTGGTTTCATTTGTACTTTTTATCCATATATGTTTGGTGAAAGCTAATAAAATTAGTTGCAAGTTCAGGTGCCTAGCTCATTCTCTTTCTCTCTCTTTTTAGCTAGCCTTGGGAGGTTCACAAAAACAAAAGGTCATTGAGTTTATTACGGAGAACTATTCAATCTGGATGTGATTTGATTCCAAAGATTTGTATTAAAAGTTTCAAGATGCTCTTTTTTCTTCCTGTGAATCCCATGTTTAGTTCCTGTTGGTTCAGATTGTATGTGTGCATGGTTGCACATGTTTCAGATGAAATATGAGTATTTGTTAATATTTGATCTTGTATATGCTTCAGTTCTTACATGCATAGTACATTATTTAATCATTATTAAAGCATAATGAGCGCTTGATGCATGAAAGGTTGTAACTTGCTTACAATTACTGATTACTCAATGCAAGAGGTAGTGTAGGAAAACTTGATATTGGATTTGATATTTGTGGAGGTAGTGCAACCCTGGATAAATTGCTATATGAAATCAAAACTTGACTAGTATGAGAAAGGAGATTAGAAGATAGACAGATGCTATGAAATGCTAATCTTGCTTTAAAGATCAAACATACTGATATATTTATAGCCAGCACCTACTCAACATTCATGTTATATAAGCAGGAGTTGGTTGTGAACTTTGACATAGCCATAGTTATCACAGATCTAAAGCTAGAATCAGTGGAATCCTTGTTTGATCCTTTCATTTCCTTGGCTTCATTGGAATGAGAGCGGGAAAGTAGAGATTATTCTTGGCATGGGAGTTACTTGGATTACTAAATGCAGATATGTAATTTGACTGCAAGATAAATGTAAAAAAAATTCAAAACTTGTTATTGTAAATAATATGATAAAATGTTTTAATGTGCAATTAATGGAATCCGATGACCCTTTCAGATTAAATCAATGTTTAAATAATGTGAAAAAACATTTTAATGTGTAATCAATTGAATCCGGTAGCTCTTTCAGATTAAATCAATGATGTCTTGAAGAGAAAGCTTGTAAAGCTAACTTTAGATCATGTACTCTTAAATATATTGTTCCTTCAAATTTGGCAAAATTTTTTGGAAAATTCTCAGTTTAAGTAAACTTGTAGGATGTTCACTAATAACCCACTAAACCCCCTTTGTAGTGGTCAAAAACATTCCAAATGATTTGAAAATGATCCCTAAATGGAAAACAATGGCTAGCTGAATTTCAAAAAGTTGGATTAGGCTTTAGTTAAGTCTAGTATCAATTGGCCAGACATAACCATCGATTTACAGATTGTTGGAATGGTTTTGAAGTCTACTTTCCAACGCAAAAAAAAATGACTTGTCAATCTGAGGTCTACAGGAAAAAAAATAGGGCTAAAATAGTGAAGATTTTTTAAAAATAGGTCCTGAATGGGAAGGTTAAACGGTTATTATTGATCAACCAGCTTGGTCAATTAAGGCCTATGGTCGACTACATTCCCAAAATTTAGTGAGTCTTCAGGTTTCACTCTAGCTTTATCATAGGTTTGTTGGTCTATCAACAAGCTAAAAACAACTCCTTCACACTCCGGGCAATCTAATTCACTTCAAATCGACTTTGACTCGGACCTGTCTTCAACCTAACATGACTCTGGTGCTCAGGACTCTTCTTTCCTTGAGCTTTTGAAAAACAATCAAAAGAGCTTCTACCTTCAAATAACCTAAAAACAGAGATCTTCAATCTTGATCACTGTCCTTGACTTGATTGTTTCCAAATCTCAATTTCTTCACTCAAGTTCAATAAGCTTCATCTTCTGGCTCACTCTTGTTGAACTTAAGTCCACTCTTCAAGCGTTCATTTCATCATTTCACATAAGCAACTTAGTATCTTTAAGACTATAACCATGAGGCTTGAAAATCTATCAGTATCAACACTAACTTAAATTGATTGACAAAGTATTATCCCCAAAAAAATGATTGACAAATGTCAATATTCTCAAACACAAGGAACTACAGCACCATATTTTCTTCTGGAAGGTCGGTGTATACGTGGTGTTCTCTTCTTTATGTTATGTTATAGAGTATTGGAGTTTCCAACCTAATGCTGATTTGTTTATGATTTCCCTATGACATTTCAGTGCTTGGTTCAATTTTTTGACATTTTGGTTCATCTGATACTTTTTTTGGTTTGGCTACCTTATCTTTATTTTTTGTAATTTCTGTTTCACTGTTTTTTTTGGCAGATTACATATTGTAAATGTTCTGATAAAGATGTGCTAATGTCTTTTTTGTTTTATGTGCTTATGGTTTGTTTAATGCTTCTTGTACTTGAATCAAATTATTGTGCTTGAATTACACGTAGAATCTCCTCCGTATGATGGTGAACAAAAATTTCTTTTCCCCTTCTCAGACATCTGATTCACAACATGATGAATCAGAACTGAATAAGGACATTGTTGGTTGTAAGATTGAAGTGTGGTGGCCTGATGATCAGCAGTAAGTGAATACCATTTTATTTTATTTTTTATTTTTGTTCAAAAGTGTCAATAACATTGTTTTTTTTATTCATATCTAGTGTTTTCTCAAGTGTTCCAGTGTGCTTATTCCCGGAGGATCACTATGAATGCCTTGGTCAATTTTGTTGATCTTTTGAGTTCCCCCCCTGAAATGTGATAGTTACGTAGATTTTGTAACCCGGAGGATCACTATGAATGCCTTGGTCAATTTTGTTGATCTGTTGAGTTCCCCCCCCTGAAATGTGATAGTTGCATAGATTTTGTAACTTGATATCCACTTGCTTTTACTTAACGTTAATTTGCCTTAGATTTTATTGCTGCACATAATTTTGATGCGGATGTTTGTGAAGGCAATGAATCTAGTAATTGCACAAAGTTTACTCTAGAAATGGCAATTGAAATCCCTAAACCAGCATAATCGAAGATGGAGATTGATGTCTTCATTCTCTACAGATTCTTGAATAATATCTGGTTTTGCAGTTACATATAACTTGGTCAACTTTTTCTATTGTGGCATCATTTACGTTGTTGGTATTTCGTAAGAAAAGTTTTTCTGCTTGATTGATTTCAAGTCATCCAATCTTTGTTTATGAGACTGACACAGATATCAGTTTTTTTAAAGCATAGAATGACAGCAATTTGCAGTTGTAGCTTGTAAGTGAATAGGGAAACTTTTTTCATGGAATTTGGGGATGAAAACTTAGCTCACATTCCATCATATTTTTTAAGCTAATAGAGTCGGTGCATGATACACCAGTTTTCATTTATCATGCATTATTTATCAGTTGAGCAATACTTAAGTGCATTCACTGTAGGAATTAAATTGTTTTATCCACATGGAATTACATGTTTGCAACCAGTCTATCGTTAAACGTGCATTTGATATAGGAATGTTTTAAAAAAAAAGATTATTTGATCAGCAACTAACAATGTACGGCCAAGATGCGTTGCTTGGATAAAGCTCTTGTCAATTTGGCTAAAAAGTCATGAAGTGATTCTTTTTGCACCATGTCTTGACTTTATTTACTTTTTCATGACTGCGATCTTTAGTTTATTTTTTTGGACATCACAAAGAAAATATTTTAATTGTAGCTTATAATGTGAAATTTACTATGATCTTGCAGGTTCTACAAAGGTATGGTTGAGGCCTTTGATGCAAAAACGAAAAAGCATAAGGTATTGGAGGATGTGCAGTTGAGCACTCGCAGTTTTCTAACACCTAGATTATCAAACTGGTTATATATAACGTATTGTTGATCTGTTTTTCTCGGAATAGGTTGTGTATGATGATGGGGATGTGGAGATGCTAACTCTGGTGAATGAAGAGTGGAGATATGCTGATGACATGAAACGAGTGGTTTGTTACATATGGCTGCATTCATTTTGTTCTTTAAATTCAAGATACTGACTCATTGCTTCCTGAATGTAATAACAGGAACAAGAAGACATTGCTATCCCTGAAGTATCTCTAGAACCGTGAGTATTAGGTGGATTTATTCAGATAATTTGCACTGTGATAATTTTCAATTGTATGATTGCAAGCTTTACTTTTTGGGATTGTATGACATCCTATCATTTGACCAACATCACGTACAACAACAACAAAGCATTACTCCTACATTAATCGTGGTTAGTTAAATTCTCCACAACTAACAAATTTTACACTTATTGCACATGCATGCCTCAACCACCCTCGTCTTTCGGGCTTGGGATAATTTGATGGCCACATCCAACATTGTTGAGGTACTATCCTTTGTCTCCACCAAAATTAGGCGTAGTGGTTGTTCTCAGCAGGTGTCTTGGCATGATAGTCTGGGACCTTCTTATAAAGCTCAGTAACTCGTTCCTTCTCCAACGTGGAATGTTCATCGCCCACAACATCCCCAACCCTCCTCAACCCCACTCCCTGCCGGAGAAGCCAGCTAAGCAAGAGCTGGACATCGGTGGAGCCTTTTAGCTCTAGCTACCACACCTTGCGTTGGATCATCACAGAAGGGCTACGCAAAAATAAGTGATAGCTCATTAAGCGGAGTTATGATTTGATGAAACACTAAAATGTTAATTGAACCGGAATTTTTCAGCCTTTGTTATGACAACTGTTGCTTTAAATAGAACTGGGTGGAGAAGTAAAATCTTTTTAAGGCACCCCATCTATTTCCCAAAGTTTTTTTTTTTATTCCAGAAATTCTTTCACCGCTTAATTTTTTTAGCATCACTGCATTTGCCGATCACTCATCACTTTCTTATTTGGCTGTTTCTCATTTGTTGAAGGCTTTTGGCATTTCTCTTGTCTTCTCTTATTTATGCATTGTTGTGCCTGCCACTCACCAGGCCATTGAAGAAGAGAAGAGCAAGCTCAGGTTCTTTAACGAAGCAGGAGAAAGCTATTGCAACTTCAGAAAGGTGAGTCAGCCACTATGCAAAAAAGAAAAGAAAATGTGAATTTTTTAAATTTTATTTTATATTTTCCTTCCAGTGGAAGCAAATCTAGAGGAAGACCCAGGGGCAAGTTAGCATATGATTCAGCGGGCAGCAAATCACCAGCGAAGAGGAAAGGCAGGCCACCAAACCAAACTTCGAGACCCAGTACTCCTAATGAGGAAGCTGCCAAAACTTCAGGCAAGGATGAAGGAAACAAAGCCGAATCCTTGAAGACAACCCATTCAAATGATCTCCTGGATGATACCAAAATAGTCGACGCAATGACTTCAAGTGGAAGTAAACCTAGGGGTAGGCCCAAATCGTCTGCAAAGCTGAAGCGCCGCCGCAGAAGTGGAGGTAATTCAATTTCAGAAACTCCGACAATAGAAGCCAAAGAGGCTGAGTCCTCTCACAGGAGCAGTCCACACGACGAAACCTTTTCGCGAAAGAAGCAAGAAGATGACTCCGATGTGAAAAGCCCAGATGGCAGTTCGAGTCGGAGTGCTGGTAAGACTGGCAGGAAGAGGAGGAAGTAGAATGTGGGGATCAATATTTTGCTTCTATGCCGCGACCTCTCTTGTTTGGAAGGCATATCTGCTCTCTGAGTCAAAATGGAGGATGGGTTTGTAAAAAGCAGTTAGAGATTTAGTATATTAATGCTTGTTTTGGTAGGTTTTAAGCCTTAAATTAATGTTGTATTTCAGTCTAAGCCCATGCTTAATTACATTTTGGTGTCTTTATTTTGAGTGCTTTTTTCTGTAGGTTAGTAGTATAAAAGTCAGGTCTTGTTTATTGCTGACCACTGTAGTTATTGCAATTACCAGTATTTATTAAATTTTATTTTGTGTTCTATAACTTTAATGAATCATGACAGGTTATTATTTTCTTGAAGTTTATTTTGTGATATTTTAGGCAGGGTTCGAAAACCCAGTCTTGGTTTTGGTTTCGATTACAAAATGAAAGTATTGGGTTATGGCTCAAAAAGTTTTTGTTTGGGTATTTTTAATAAATTATTTAACTTTTATAAATTTAAAATTAAATTTATTAATAATAATTATATAAAGATTGTGTCACTGAGTTTTTGGTAGTTTTGATTTTGAGTTGATTTTGGTCTGATTAATTTGAAATTGAAAATTTTTTTATTATGGGTTCTATTTATTAAATTTTTTTGATTTTGAGATAAATTAAATTTAGTTATAAAATGCATTTTTATAGAAATATTTTTTATTTATACTAATATATTAAAATAACATATTATATATATTTTTATAATATAATCTCAATATATTAAATATTATAATATTTTTATATATAATAATACCTGAATTATATTTAAAAAATATTTAATATGTATATATCTATCTATGGAGTCGATTCAATTCACCTGTTAGGTTGGGTGAAACTCGGATTCAAACTACCAGGGTGATTAGTCTTAGGAAATGACTAAAGTACCCTCGTACTTTTGTGGAAAGGACCCATCGAGCCATCCAGCCATTCAGCGGGGAACACGTGTCGATGCTGCTTGAAAGGCTGACAGCCTGACACCCCACACGTGAAAAGCGAAACAAAACAAAAAAAAAAGGGCAAACCTCTAAAATATTTAAAAATCTCATATAAGTAAAATATCGACCGTTGGATCATCCAAATAGGCCGTTAAAGATGAATAAAACAATGCTAAGGGTAAATTGCATGCAAGTTCTGAGGTAGATGAAATATTTCAAATAGGTCTTAATTTATTTTAATTTTTATCCCCTGCATCACATCGAAAATTATTTCGTACGGCAAGTGAACCACATCAGCAGTTCGCCCATCAATCACACCTCGCCACGAGAGGTAAGAGCGCCTCGTTGCTCAGAGAAAGTTGTAAATAATGTTAAGTCACTAGTGTAAATAGTCTGGTAGAAAATCAGATCATCAATTTTGGAGAATCAAAGTAGGCATCTGTTCAAAAAAGTAACTATATTTTGATACCAAATATATATATCAATTGAAGAGAATATAGGTAAAATATAATATTTATATAATCTTAAATTATATCTATTTTTCTAGATGAATACTTACTTTTTTAATAATTGGCTGAATAGTTTTGTATGCATGACAAGGCGGTCCATTAGATAAACAGATAGTCCTACTAAACATTCTATTTGATCTTAATAAGGCGAGGACCACTTGTTTGTGTGGTACAATATTATTAATGTGCGAATGAATGACACATTTTGCTCAATGAGAATAATATTTTCTCATATTATATGCACATTTTGTGGTGATTAACAGAAAGTTTTCGTTATTATGAATTGAAAGTTTTCATTATCACAAATTGCACTTAAGGATATAGTTCGAGTTGGCCTTAAAACATCAACTTTCTATTATTTTTTAGATTGTCCCTTCTTTATCAAACTTTACTATTTTGATGAATTGAATTCAATAATCTCATATTATATTAAATTATGGCATAAGAAACATAATCTTTAAGTTTAAATTAGAAGATTTGTATAATAAAAATAGTTACGTGTTTTATAAGATTTTTACATTAATCATGTTATTAATGACTTTAAATTTATATATTTACTAATATTTTATAACTGCAGTAACAATTCAAGTCGAAAGGCCTATCAAAAAATTAACGACGCAAAGCAATATTGAGATATCTTTTCTCTAGTGAGATTCGCTACTTCATAAATAAGTATGAATAAAATCCATTTAATTAGTTAAATACAAGGAACAACTCGCTTCGATGATTATCAAAATATCTTAAACAATTGGTCCAATGAAGAATACCAGAACAGTTTGGACCTAAAAAAATAATTGTAAAAACATTAGGACTACTTTGACATATATCCTGACCCCTTGAATCACAGTTATCCATAAATAATTGGAAAAAAGAAAAAAACAGACTCAGATCTTCATCTCCTGCGTCGTCTTCTTCCATCACGGGGAGAGAGAGAGAGAGAGAGAGGGAAGAGGGCGCGAGCCAGCGAGAGAGCATAGAGATGCGAACCTAATGCTGTCCTCTTGCAGCGAATTCGAGGTCAACTTGATGCGGGTGGAGTCTGATCTGGATTAGAAGATAATGAAGAAGCCTTAGCGGAGAGAGGGAAGGAAAGGGGAACTGACAGGGAGGGATTGCTTGGAAGCACAGCAAAATCGATGCTACGATCCTTGATCAGCAATATATTCAACTGGTGTGGAGAATTCCTTCCCAGTTGGTTACCAGTTTAGTAATTCAGGCGTGGCTCTCGTTGCCAACCATCTGGGAGTAGAGCCTTAAGAGCGCAGTTAGTCGAGCTGAATGGGTTTCTGTGGCCATTGTTTAATTCTCTAGGTTATTGGTTATCGCTATGTGATAGGGTAGGATCTGAAAGAGGATGGCGATGTTCCGAAAGTTTTTCTACAGGAAGCCGCCTGATGGTCTTTTCGAGATTTCCGAGAGGGTATACGGTATGGTGTCGATTTTGTGCTTTTCCTTCTTCTTTGCTTTCTCCATGATTGATGGAAGTTTTGAATTTGCTTTTCTGACATTGTGCTGAATGTGGTGTTTTGGTGATCAGATTTTATAGTTTAGGCGCTAAATTTAGAAGCTTAGCTTGTATTTTGGTGTTCTTCGCTGAATAGTAAATATCTGGGCGGCAGACTACAATATTCTTGTTTTTGGAATGCCATTAATTTAATCTGGGAAAACGTGGGACAGTTTGATTTGAGCATCAGTTTAGGATAAGGAACTTATAGTACACTCATTAGTGAAGGGAAAAATGCTAATTTGAGAGAAAAAGTGTAACTTATTTATCATATTTGCTTCTGTTTGATCACCGGAATAACATTGATGGTTGAATCATGGCTATGCTATCTTTCCTGCAGTTTTTGATTGCTGTTTTACAACTGATGTATTGGAAGATGATGAGTACAAGATCTATATGGGTGGCATTGTCTCTCAACTCCGGGACCATTTCCTTGATTTCTCCTTCATGGTTTTCAACTTTAGGGAAGGGGAGAATCCAAGCCTTCTAGCTGAGATTTTATCTGCATTTGATATGACTGTGATGGACTATCCTCGGCATTATGAAGGATGCCCGCTTCTTACCATAGAAATGATTCACCATTTCCTGAGGTCAAGTGAAAGTTGGCTCTCTTTATCTCATCAAAACATCCTTTTAATGCATTGTGAACGAGGCGGCTGGCCAATTTTGGCTTTCATGTTAGCAGGTTTACTGATTTACAGAAAACAATATACGGGTGAGCAAAAGACGCTTGATATGATCTATAAGCAAGCACCACGCGAGCTGTTGCAGCTGCTGTCACCACTGAATCCTTTGCCTTCTCAGTTGCGATATTTGCAGTATATATCCAGGAGAAATGTTGGCTCCATTTGGCCTCCACTTGACAGGGCACTGACTTTGGACTGTGTTATTCTTAGGTTTATTCCAAACTTTGATGGGGATGGTGGGTGTAGACCTTTGTTCCGGATTTATGGCCTAGATCCATTTATTGCTGCGGATCGCACTCCCAAAGTTTTGTTTTCAACACCTAAAAGGAGAAAAGCTATCCGGTTATATAAACAGGCGAGTCTTTTTTTTGTGAGATTTAGATAAATGCAAGTAAACTCACAATTCTCAAAGGAAAGAACGTAAATTTTTTCCATTTTTACATTATTGTTAAGTATTATTGGCATATTCTTTTCAAAAACTGGAAATTTATTTTCTTTCCCCTTCAAATGGTGTAATGTGTGTAAAAATTCAATTTTAAAATGTAATGTGTAGATTTTCTAGTTAGATCAATAGCTACATAAAGTTCATCTTAACCCATGCTAGATGCAACTCAAGATGATACCATTGCTGTCAAGGTGGATAGTGGAAGTGTATAAAACTTAGTTTTCCGGTTTTGACTGTGTACGTTGTCTTTTCCATGATTCTTATGTAACCTCTTATGAGTATTGGAAGTTTAAGCAATCTATTTTACTCACTTCATTCACTTCAGAAATTTCGTATTTACTGCAACAAATTCTCTCTTAAACTTGGTATGGAGTTCCTGATATCAGCTCATTTGTTGCAACCTCTTACAGTAGGACATGACATGTTGATGTTGTCTTCTATGCAGGCTCATAATTATTAGTGCTTAATTTAATCTAACATTGGCTATAGCTTTAGTTTTACCAAGTTGTATGACTAAACAAATGTTTGGACTTAAACCTGCAGGCAGATTGTGAGATTGTTAAGATTGACATTCACTGCGTCATTGAGGGTGATGTGGTACTTGAATGCATTAGTCTAGATGATGATCTTGAGCGCGAAATAATGATGTTCAGAGTTATGTTTAATACTGCATTCATTAGATCTAATATTCTGATGCTTAATCGGGATGAGGTTGACATTTTGTGGGATGCTAAAGATAGGTTTTTGAGGGACTTTAGAGCTGAGGTATGTGCCTTTTTGTCATTCATAGTTCATTGTTTTTCAGAGCGGTTTTATTGAGAAGCATCTTTGGTTTGTTTTAAGATTCTTCTTTCAGAAATGGATTCAGCTGGTTCAAGTATTGCCTTGGAGGTGCCACCTGCTGATGAGAAAGAAGGCCTCCCCATGGAAGCTTTTGCAAAAGTGCAGGAGATTTTCAGCAATATGGACTGGCTGGACACAAAGGGTGATGCCACACTTCATGTTCTCGAGCAAATAACCTCATTAAATGTTTCAGAAGAAAAGGAAGATATTGTTTCTCCACAGAAATCTCTAACCGATATCATACCTCAGAAATCAAGTCCTGATATTCAAAAGGTGAACATTCAAACAAAGGATCCTGATGATATACTGACTAAATCATCACCATCCATCCCAACTCAGCTGTCTGTTTCCCCTTTGAAAGACTCCATTGACAGGAGTCCAAAGAGTCAGAATACTCAGATTCAACATATTCAGTCGGAATTACATGGGCATCTATCCCAACCTAAAACAGTTTCCCCATCTGTGCATTCTTCTCGGTCATGTCCAGTTTCATCATCCAACTCATTGCAAAGTTCTCCTACACATCTTTCAAGATATCATAGTGCACCTTCAGCTCTGGGTACCGTTGGTATTACAGCTTTGCTTCATGATCATGCTGTCATTGGAAGATGTGAAGTTGCTTGTTCAACTTCGATTTCTCCATCAGATTCATCACTGAGGCCAGGAGTGATTTCTGCCATGCGCAAACTTGTTGAGTTTAAAACCGCGCAGTCACTACAACCACAAATCTTTCGTGCACCACTGGCACCACCACCACCACCACCACCTCCTCCTCCTCCTCCTTCCTCTTTTACTTGTTCATCAACACCCGCTGCTTTGGCTTCTTCCAAAAATTCCGCAGAAAAAGTTAGTGAAGTTCCTAAACCTGCCATTTCATTTAATGCTGTAAGAATCAAATCTCCAAGTTCCACACCTTCAACTTCACTGCAGCTATCATCTGCTTCGCCACCTTCACAACCCCAAGCAATCCCATCCCCACCCCCAACCCCCCTTCCGGCAGCATCATTTTCAAGAATTTTACCTTGTCCTACGTCACTCTCAGCAGAAAAACAGGGATTTCAAGAAACAGAAATCTCAGATCTTTCCTTATACCAAGCTTCTTTGCCGGTTAAGAGTGAAGCTTCTTCACCTGTTAAGTCTAAATCTTCTTCTACAGTTAAGGTAAAAGCTTCTTCACCTCTTAAGGGTCAATTATTTGCTGCTCCTGTACTGCCTCCACCTCATCCTACTTTCAGCATTCATGTATCTTCATCTGCTCTTTCTCCTAGTCCTCATACAAGTAGTCCTCCTCCTCCTCCTCCTCCTCTTCCTCCTCCACCCCCTCCCTCAACCACTATTAGCAAAGGCTGCAATCAATCCTTGCCTCCACCACAATCCATGCCTTCAACTTTAGTGTGTAGGCCACCTTCTCCTCCTCCGCTTCCTGCATTTTTCCCTTCCACATTTTACCCATCAGCCTCAGTTGCCAAGAATGCTTTTGTGCCTCCACCAACACCTGTGCCTTCAACCTCAGTGTGTAGGCCATCAGCACCACCACCACCTCCTCCTCATCATCCTTCATCAAAGAGTTCAAGCATATCTAATGCCTCTTCAGGGCCTCCCCCTTCTGTTATTCCTAAGGGATTGAGCTCCTTTTCTGGACCTCCACCTCCTCCAAATGGAACAAGTGCTGCTCCTGGTGGTACTAAGGGACGAAATTTGGCACGTACAAGTAATAAATGTATGCAATCATCAATGAAAAGGACATCTCTAAAGCCTTTGCATTGGGTTAAAGTAACAAGAGCAATGCAGGGAAGCTTATGGGCTGAGACACAGAAATCTGATGAAGCTTCCAAGTATAAGAATTTTCTTTTCTATGTCCATGTTTTCAGTTGCAATATTGCATATCATAGATGAAATCACTTGTACATTTGTGTTTCCGTTCCCCACTTTGATAGGGCTCCAGAGTTTGATTTGTCAGAACTTGAGAGTCTCTTTGCAGCAGCTGTTCCAAATTCTGAGCGTCATTCAGGAGATAAGTCTAGTGGGCGTTCATCTCTTGGGCAAAAATCTGACAGAATTCATTTGGTAATGACAAGTATCTTACTAACTGATACCTGTTGTAACAAGTTTACCTGATTTTATTACTCGCTATGGGTTAAAGTAATATTTTATTTTGTTGGACCTTTTGTAGTGCACTTGTTGTCAAAACATTGAGGGGTATTCTTGTATGAAGTAGGAACTTCTATGTGCTGACCTTAAAAAGTTGTTACAATCTATTTTCTTTATTTCTTAACAGAGCAAGAGCTTATATTACCATTATCTGATTTGATAATATCTTACAGATTGATCTTCGAAGGGCCAACAACTGTGAAATCATGCTCACTAAGGTCAAGATACCTTTAAATGATTTGCTGGTAAGCAGCTATTCTTCTGATTTCACTCTGGTGGCTGTCTAAATGCTGCTGAGGGCTGAGTACATCTATAAAATGTAATAGCTTGTTCAACTATTTTTTGTTATTTAATGAGATGAGACCTCTGTCTCATATTTCCTGTTATGCCACTATTAGGTGGATTTGTAAGCATGAAGATTAGTGTGTTTGATGGATATGAGGCTACTGCTATGTCCATCCATCTGATGTTTGTTTTGTCTGAAATAAAGTGCCTGGTAGATTGTCAAGATTGAATTGTTATGGTTGACATCCTCGTTTAGTTCGAGGCAATTTTTTTCCCAACACAAATTTCAACTATAAAAATTAACTTTATTTCAAAACCAACATAAATACTAATATTAAAATTGAAAGTATTTCATATTTCACACACTTTCTAATATTAAAATAAATTTCTCTCCCATTAAACTTAAAAAATAAAATATTTTTTCTCTTGCCAAAAAAAAAGCTCGAACCAAACGAGGCCTGATCTCAGATTTTGAAGTACATATTATGTTTTAATGCCAAAATTATGCCACTGACAGTTAGTCCAAGACTTAATCCTTTCCCTATCAAAAAAAAAAAAAAAGACTAAATCCATTCTTTTACCACAGAGCTCGGTGCTTGCACTGGATGACTCCGTACTAGATGTTGACCAGGTTGATAATGTCATTAAGTTTTGCCCAACGAAGGAGGAAATGGATTTATTAAAGGTAATTGCACTAAATAGTACTTTCATGAGCTTCTAGTAGTTGTATATGATTTATATATTTTCATTTTCTGGTTATGATATTTTAGCCTGCTTCTTCTGTCACTTCAATCTTTGATTTCCAGAATTTTAATGGTGACAGAGAAAGCTTAGGAAAATGTGAGCAGGTATGCGTATTTATCCTTTATTGTTTGAAATGATTGTTTATTAATTTTTTAACTGGCCCAATGATGACAATATAGGTTCTGTAATCATTTACTTTTCTCCTTAAGTGCTGTGAACTCTTGGTTTCTACTTTTCATTCTATGGTATCCAGAACGATGAAGCTTCTGTTGAAACAATACTTGCTTGCCAGGATACTTTGATTTTTAGTTTTTCTATTGTTAGACTAATTTGCAACCACTTTCTGATGTATAAACAGTACTTTTTGAAGTTGATGAAAGTCCCACGGGTGGAATATAAGCTTAGAGTATTTTCTTTCAAGATCCAGTTTCGTTCCCAGGTTTGTAACTAGTTAAAGTGTGCTTTTTATTGAGATTTGTTTTTACTAATTGTTGTTGAATGAAGTACTTTAAAATTTGCAGGTTGCTGACCTCAGTGGAAATCTTAACGTTGTTAATTCTGTAGCTCAAGAGGTAAGGTTCATTTTTTTGCACCAAGTGTTCTTCCCATTAAGTTCTATCACCTAGGATTGTTTCTCCATGTTATCAGATCCGAAGTTCTGTCCGATTGAAAAGAATAATGCAAACAATTCTGTCTTTGGGAAATGCATTAAACCAGGGCACTGCCAGAGGTCAGCTAAATTCCATTATAGTTTTTCAGAGTTTTAAGATGACACATTTCCTTTTGTAGTATGAAATCATATCAGAAGAAAGTAAAAAAAGGTTACCATTTAATTTTTCAGTTTGCAATTAGATTTTTAATTTATCACGGTTATCATATTCATCTATGGCATAATGCAAGCCATTTATGAAAAGTGATAATTCAAGCTATTTATGGATGCATAGACATTGCCGTAGATCTCCTTCCAGAGCTCATAATTTTCAGTAGAAGTTTTAAATTCGCAACAGATAGGATCATATGTAGGCCAATTATGAATCTCTAAAAGTCATAGCTAGATGATGTGAACTGAAATAGCAGAATAGTACTACTGAGATTTTCTTGATTGGTATAATGAGGGTATTCATCTCCAAAAATCATGGTTTTCCACCTTTCCATTTCAGGAGGCATAATAAATCATTTTTAAACGATGCACTGGGGGTACTTCAGTTTGTTTGATTTCATTTGTGGAGACAATTAATAATTTGCTTGAGCACATATAAATTAAAATTGCTTTCTGTTGCTATAGTCTTACATAATTCTATATTGGGATACTTGCACACCCTATAACATTTTCATATTAGTCACCTATTTTATAAATGTTTTGTCCAAGACACTTTAGTCTACTCCATTAACAACAACTAACCTTAGGAGATGTGTGCTAACTCAGGCAGTGTGGTACCCTAGCATTTAAAAATTTTAGGTGTGTGCGATAATTTAATATTTAATAAAATGGATGGACAAAATATTTACATATTCTCGTGACTATTAACTTATTCTATATGTGGTGCGTAATATTTAAAATTTCGGTGGTTGTAATATTTAAAATTTCGATGGTTGTAATATTTTAGAATTGGATGAGTAATAGGATAATATGATGTATTATATGTGTAAACGCCCCTTCTTCATCATGTTGTGTTAGTTTGAAGCATCATCAAGAAATAATACAACAATAATAACAGCTAAGCCTTAAACCCACTAGATGGACTACATAAATTCTTTATTTCTATTGCGCTCTATTAATTAACAAATTCTTATTTAGGTAAGTGAGTAAGATCATTCTTATTATTTTTTACCATATCTTCTTTAGTCTCCCTTTTTCTCTTTATACAAAGAAAAAATTTAATAACTTGATTTTCCTAATTGGAGCTTAAATCAGAGTGCGATTTACATGTCTAAATTATCTAAGATGACTTTCTCTAAATATATCCTCAATTAGTGCAACTCCAACTTTTTCGCAGATATACTCATTTATCATTTTATCTTTTCGCGTATATCCAAACATCTATTTTAACATTCTTATTTCTACAATACTTATTTTATTTGTATGTTTCTTCTTTCTAAGTTAACATTTAGCACCATATATCATTGCTGGTCTTACTATAATTTTATAAAATCTACTTTTAAGTTTGGATGAGATTTTTCTATCGCATAATACACCAGAAGTATTTGTCCATTTGCCGATCCTGCTTAGATCCTACTAATAACGTCATTATCTATGTCACTATCATTTTGTATGATTGATCTAAAGTATTTAAAGCGCTCATTGTTCTTAATAATTTAATCACTAATTGTTACATCACCAATATAAGTGCCTCTTTTTTGACTAATTGTGTGCTTCATATATTCACTTTTTGATCTACTGAAACGAAAACCTTTAAATTCTAAAGTATTTTTTCAAAGCTCAAATTTCACTTTGGCTTTCTCTTTAGTTTTATCAACAAGGATAATATCATCTGCGAAGAGCATACATCAAGGTACCTCATCTTAGATATATCTCATCAGGACTTTCATAACCAAAACAAAAAAATATAGACTTAAAGTTGAGCCTTGATGTAATTCATTTGTAATAGAAAAATTCTTTGTCAAATCTTCTTATACTCGAACATAGGTAATAACTCGTTTATACATATCTTTAATAACTGATTATAGGCAGTGCAAATTACTTTTTTTTTAAGACTCTCCAATGTACTTCTTTTAAGACTTTATCATAGGTTTTTTTCAAATTAATAAAAACTAAATGTAAGTTTTACTTTCTTTCCTTAAATATTTTCATTAAACTTTCCAATAAATGAATAATCTTCATAGTAAATCTACTTAGTATAAAAACAAATTGATTCTCTGATGCCTAGTATTATGGTGTAATCTATATTCGATCATCTTCTTCTAGAGTTTTAAAGTATGACTCATTGATTTAATTCCTCTATAATTGACATAATATTGTACATTTTTATTCTTATAAATAAGTACTAATATACCCTTTCTCCATACATTTGACTTCCTTTTAGTTTTCAGAATTATTTTAAATAATCTAGTAAGCCAAAAAATTCCTTCATCTCCCAAGCACTTTCAAGCATATGTTGGGATGTCATTCGATCTCGTTATTTTTATACTTCATCTTCTTTAAAGATTTTTAGACCTCAACTTTACTAATACGTTAGATTTAAGAGTAAGTTTTACTTTTTTTTTGGAGTATTGAGTTCAGTAAGATCAATTGTATTTTCATAGCTTTCATTAAAAAGCTATTGAAAGTAATTCATTTATCTATTTTTGATATCTCCAAGTACTTTCAAGTATCTATTGGGATGTTATTCGATCTTTCTATTTTTTTATACTTTATTTTCTTTAGAATTTTTACTAATACGTCAGATATAATTTTTTTTTTGAGTACTAAGTTCAGTAAGATCAATTGTATTTTCATATCTTTTATTGAAAAGCTGTTGAAAGTAACTCATTCATCTATCTTTAATATCTTCTTCCATGAAAAATATTTTTTGATCTTTATCTTTAAAGCTTTTTACTTAAGTCATTAGTTTTTTTTTATCTTTTGTCTTGGTCATTCCATATATCTATTTTTCTTCTTCTTTAGTGTCTAGCTTCTTATATAAATTCTCAAGAATCATATTTTTGTATTATAAACTGTTTTCTTAGATTCTCATCGGGCAACCTTATATTTATCCCACTTATTCTCATGCTTATTTTTAAATTAATTTTTGTAATAAATCTTCTTCTTAATTTTTTTTGTAGATCTTCCACCATTAAGCATCTTTATTATTTGGAGTCATTCTTTTGGATTTTTTCAACGCATTTTTCATATCTTATAGATGTAATTAGCAATCGTCAGCTACATAAGATCAGTTATTCCATTGATATTTCACTGCCCAAGTTTTAGAACTTTTTTCTTAAAGATACATCTGTTCTCATTCTTTAAATTCTACCATCGAGTTCGAGAATTGTGTTTCGACTTATTATTCCTTCTCCAATATTTTATCTCAGAATTTAAATCATTAATCAATGTTGATAGTCAAATATTTACTTGGAATAATTTTATAATCTTTATAATCTAAGCGATCATATTTTCTTATAAGAAAATGATCAATTTGAGTTCTTGAAGATTCATTTTTGTAAGTGATAACATACTTATCTTTTTTTTTGAATAAAGTATTAGCAATTATAAGATTATACGCTAAGAAAAACTTTAAAATAATTTTATCCTTTTCATTTATCTCTCTAAAATTATATCCACTATTGAATTCCTTAACAACACTTTCAATATATTTGTTTAGCTCTCCTCTGATAAATAAATTTTCTTCCTAAAATATCTATTGTATTAAGTCTTTCAAATCATTCTAAAATATTTTTCTTTATGCACGCATCTAAATCCACTTAAAGGGCATACACACTTATAATGTTAATAATCATTCTATTGATTATAATTTTTAAATTCATAATTCTATCACCATTTCTTTTGACTTCCACTATATGATTTTTCAAACTTTTATCCAGAAAATACTCGCTCCATTCTTATTTTTATTCTTATCAAAGTATCAAAATTTGAAATCTAAGTCATCAATTTCTTTAGCTTTCTCCCTCAACTCATTTTATTTTATAAATGCACAAAATATTAATCTTTTTATGAATCGTAATATCTACCAACTTTATTAGCTTACCTGTCAGGGTGCTTATATTTCAAGTTCTTAATTTAATTCTAGTAGCTTGAGTTCTAGTATGTTGGACTAACTTCTTTATATGCATTTGTCTATGATGTGGAAACCCTAGCTCACTTATTACTAAGTGTTGATATAGCGGCCCTTGCCTATTTCTCATTGTATTCAAGCAATACAATGCATCGCTTCCAGAAAACTCTCTGGCTTTAGCGCAATTTCTTAAAGGATTTATATCATGATTGATTCGACAAATTTTACGCTGGCTGTCAACTGCTTAATGCAACCCTCCGCATTTTTCATCTAGAATTTGGGATCCGGCAATGGTGCATTATCTTCAAGAAATCATAAAGCTAATATTATATCTAGCTCTGTGGCCTTGTCTTTCTAATTTTACCTATTAGCTATACTGTTGTTATGTGAATAATGTTTATTATGACGTGATTTTTAGTAATACACTCTACAAGGAAACGAACAGTGAAGCAACTAAAAATTCTAACCATGATTGGCTCCTTTTTTTGTTTAAAGAAAATTCTAATGCCTTGATTACTTTTAAATTTTCAAATGGTGCCGTTAGTTATGCCCTGGGATAGCATTGGTCACATTAACTTCTTGTATTTTTGAATTTCAATCTGAGTTACTTTTATGCAGGTTCTGCGATTGGATTCAGATTGGATAGCCTTCTCAAACTTACTGACACACGTGCTAGGAACAATAAGATGACACTGATGCATTATTTATGCAAGGTTATTGTATTTGTTTTTAATGTTCTAGTTTGGTGCAGAGAAAGAAAACGGAATTTTATCTTCTACATTCATGATCTCATTCACGTTATCTAATGCTTAGGTCACTCCACCCCCCACCAAGCCTACAACCTTTCCGGTCCTCCGGGTTCAGTAATTGGCTTTTCTATAATATGGTTCAGTGAGTTTATAGTTCTCTCCCTTTCTCTTTTCCATGTCCTGCAGGTTCTTGCTGAGAAACTTCCAGAACTTCTGGATTTCTCCAGGGATCTTGTTAGCCTTGAAGTAGCTTCCAAGGTATGTCAGCTTGAATGCTTGTCAGGTTATTTATTTATTTGTGTACTAGGTCTATGGTTCAACAATAAAAGCTATTCGATGCAGATCCAATTGAAAACTTTAGCGGAAGAAATGCAAGCGATAAGTAAAGGGCTTGAAAAAGTTGAACAGGAGTTGACAGCATCTGAAAATGATGGTCTTGTGTCAGAGACTTTCTGTAAGGTACTATTTTATGCAAATTTTTATTAGATAAAACCAATATATATCTGGTATGTAATTTATGTTTTCTTATAACTGATGAGCTTCACCACATCTTTTGCCTTTTTTTGTGTGTGTGTGTATAGTCCTCTAAATTCACTCTTCAGGTTCCTCCTTTTCTTCCCTGTTTCAAACTCTATCATTATTAGGATATCATTTTCCATGTTGATGTCTCTTTTTGCTTGTTTTTTTTGTGCTATGCAAGTTGTGAGAAAGCAGTCTTGTATTTTGCTTGCTTGAACTGCACGAATGTTTTGGAACCTTGTTGCTTGCATTTGTTATTGATGCATTAAGGTAGTTTTCATCATTAACCTCTAGAGTATTTTGTATGAAAACTTGAGAAGGTCCAAGCTGTGAGAGTAAAGAGATAGAAGAGAAGCTCAAAAATGCCTTGGGATATATGATTGAGATCTGGATAACCAAGAAAAATTTAATTATTTTATTAGAAAGGGGTTGGTAGTTTGTTGGATCTTAAATATTATAATAGGAGGATTTAGTATTTATCCTTTTGGTTTTATTGTTAATTATGTTGCAGTATTTTATTTGCTTTAATTTGTTGCAGTGAGTTGGGATTTAATATTTAATTTTTTATAGTTAGCTAGGATGGAAATCCATGATAGTCCTAGATCTATGTAAGTAATAGCTTTTTGTTGAATTGAATCAAATTTCACCCCTCCGTCATTCTCTCTCTCTCTCTCTCTATCTATCTATCTCTATCGCCCCCTCCCCTCCCCTTTTCCTCTTCTTTGTTCCCTTACACGCCCTTTTGCCATACAAGTTTTATATCAATATGGTTTTAGAGCTTTAGCTGTTCTCTCAATGTTTCGCTTCTGCATTGGCCATTCGCCTGCACACATCTTTGAGCCTTTTAAGACCATATGCACGCCATCCAATCATTCATAGGAACACTTATTTCTAGACCACATGATTCATTGTGATTACCCAAGACGGCCGAGAGTATCAACAAATCGATCCTTCAATTGGCTTTGATAATTTGCATGAAGTATGACGATCCACCCACAAGTCTGTGGGCCTTGGAGATCCAACTTTAATAGATCAGATTGTGTTGATTATCATGCATGTCATCGCACCATTCATCTATGCTCAACTAACGCATTTACTCTCATGGCCATCATGATATCATCTGTATGAGCTGACTCCAGATGTCAATCTCATGTGATTCTAGTGGAATTGTGAGATTGATCAAAAAGGTAACCTGTACTGTGTTTTGAAGATTGAAGAATATGAAATCAACCAAGATCTCATAAGGTTCTATTTTCACCTCTACTCAATGGAGTCAAGCTCTTTTTAACTGAAGGAGAATGATGCAAATTCACATAACCCTGAAGAAGTAGTAAATTAGTTTTTTTATTTAAAGGGGGTTGATAGTTGGTTTACCTTAAATATTATTGTAGGAGGCTTTGATATTTATCCTGTCACTTTATATATTTTATCCTGATTTATTTCTCTTAGTTGGGCTGAAACTCTACAACCAATCATCTATTTTCTCTCTTTTTGTAGCCAATTTCATATGACAGAAAGTGTATCTCCTTATTTTTTTTCTTATGTTGTGAACCTACTTCTTGCTTAAGTGATTTAATTTCAGACCTTGAAAGAGTTTCTTGTTGGTGCTGAAGCTGAAGTGAGAGCTCTAACTGCACTTTATTCTATCGTGGTGCGTCAATAAATTCTCGTCCTGAATATTGTAGCTATTTATGGTGAAGTTTTGTTGTAGCTTAATTTGAGTGATTTATCATCACTAATAATGATTTTTTCTTAGATTTTTGTGATTTTGCTTGGCAGGGAAGGAATGTGGATGCATTAGTTCTTTACTTTGGGGAAGATCCAGCACGTTGTCCATTTGAACAAGGTAATATAATGCTAATTCATTGAAAGATTTTGCTCCTTATTACTACAGAAGTTATTTTTCTTATCTGTTTTGGAGTGTATAAGATGAGGGGGGGTAACTCTTGCTGAGGACACTACTTTCAATAGAGTTCATTGGATAAGGGAAGTTCATGCAGCCAACCTTTGTTAGTTTGACAAAGGCTATGGCATTGTTGTTGTTGATTGAATGTATAAGAGTCAGATTTTGCATAACGCTCCAAGTCTCTGCTTCCTTTCTTAAGGTCCTCTTATGTAATTTTTGTAGTCGGTGCCATAGTTGATACTGAATTGCTGGTGCAAATTAAATGAAAGATGATATATGGCCTTGTATATATAAACCTACACCTTCGTTGTTCTTAAGCAAGAATAAGTAGTGCATTAACAAGCCTTCTGCTATAATCCTTTTTATAGAAGTAAAGATATGTTCAAAGCAGAGAAGTGCATTTGTAAGTTCACGCAGCGCATGCTGCTTCTTTTGCTTAAACAGTATGCTGTGCTTTTTTTTTTTGCATCATTGTGAATATCACATGCCATGTGACACCTTTTAATTCATATGGATTATTTCGCCGGATGCATGAAGTCAGTTATTACATATTTTGGTTATGTCTACAGTCTGCTACATTGATTTGCTAATACCGATTCCATTCGAAAGTCAGAATAACATGAAATGAATTGAATTTTTTTTTCCATATATGGACCATTTCTTATTTGAAAATAGACTCTACAATTACATGATTTAACTAGCATTTTTCGCTTTGTTCTTGTAAAGGAGTTTTGATGTAATCTCTGTCTGACATTTTCTTTGGTTCATCATCAATAGCCTAATGCAAACTATTTGAAATCAGCTTTATAAATCCTTCTTCCCCAGTTTTGGTAAATTTTGCATGTGCTATCGATTATTGTGTAATTTATAACGAATTAAGATTCATTGTTGCGTTTGATTCAATGTTATCTAGATAAAATAATTGTTTAGTTTGATGTCATTGATGACATAGGTAGATAACCTTATAAACATTTATAAAATTATTATAACAATAAATCTAACATTTTTTTTTCTTGATTCACTATTCATTTGTTATCTTATTTTCAAACTTACCAAACATCTTAAACGTTCTTATTTCTGCGGAAAATGTTATGTCACAAACAAATCATCCAAATGGTTGTCGGTCCACTGAACAATACATTGTCCAGTGCACATTATCCAGTGGAATGATAACTTCTTTCGGTATTTAGGATTTAGCGTTTAAGATTAATCTACAGCAATTTTTGTCATTATTCTCCTACGCGCTTTTGCTGCAGTTGTCAGCACACTCCTGAACTTTGTCAGAATGTTTGAGCGCGCGCATGAAGAGAACTGCAAGAAGCTGGAACTGGACAAGAAAAAACAGCAGAAAGAAGCAGAAAATGAGAAGCTGAAACTGAATGCTGCTAAAAAGGAAGCAGAGCTAATCCATTCTCCATCAAAAAGCCCGAGCCAGATAGATAACTAAGTTCTCATTAGTTATCATTTTGATTAGTGATAAAAACTTAACACTAGTGATAATTTCATTTCTGTTCATAGCTCAGAAAATAGATATCTTGCTATAAACATCTTGATTGGAAAAAATTCCCAGAGAAGCATGCCTCAGTGTGGCAGGTAGCTCTATAACTACAGGTGAGGAACCAATAGCACTTCAAACATTGTTTTATGTCATTTAATTCACTCAAATGATGAAATAAAATAAATAATATTTATATTTTGAGTTCAGATAATTTTGATATGGTTTCTGTTTGCAGGATAAATAGAGAATGCAGCAGGATCCAGTGGTGGCCCACCTATTCCATTGTGTTATGACACACACTAATGAAGCTATTATGTTGTAAATAATTTGAAAATGTATGTAGAATTTACATTATGTGTATTTTTTTAAATTGATTTATTAATAATTTGTTCATATTTTTTATATATAGTAGAACCCATATATGAAGACAGACTTGACATTTTTTTTCACTCAGTATAGGCATAGTAGTGGTGATTTGTTAAAAAAAATAGATGCAATAATTTTGATGTTGAAAAGCATGGAAATGCTATGGTTTTTTGTTGAATTTAAATTCAACAAATTTTAATATATTTGATTTTCTTATGATTCTTTTCTACATTGTTTGAAAAAAATAAAATATTTCCAATATGATTTTTGCTACATATATATATGTCATGATCAAAGATTGTATAAGTTCATATGTTATTTCAAGTATGAATGAAAAATCAGGAATTTTTCAGTTTTTATCAGTTTTAATATTTAATTTTAAGTTATTAGGATGTGATGTCTGTGAGGGTGGGGAGTGATCGCCGGATGATGTCCTAAGAGAAAAGAAACATTGAGGCAAAGCGCGGCTCTTGGCAGGTTTCTAGACAGAATAATGAGTGTTGAGAGGGGCACAAGAATGAATTGTTCCACATTGGAAAGAGAGGGAGATTTTGAGCATTGGGATGAGTGACCTTCTAGGAAGCACTTAAGTCGCGCAATTTTTTTAAAGTCAAAACGGATAATACTTTTACAATGAGATTACGGGATGTTATATAGGAGGGATGTTATATAGGATGATAACATATAAATGGTGATATATACGTAATATTTATTTATTTTATTTAATACTAAGGCAATTGTTCCTTAATATTTTCCAGCCTAAAAAAAAACATCCAGCCTGTAAATGCTGCTTTCTCTCAGTTATTAGTATTCTAAGTTAAATTTTTTATTAATTTAATCTTAACCTAGTGTAGAATTGAATTTAATTAACTTGAAATTAGCTTAATTAAAATATATATATATATATATATAATTTGTTTTTGCATGTTGGATATTTAGCACTAGCCTAATAGATAATTAAAATACTAATTTTATTATAATTTTTTGTTCAAGTTTTGTTTATTATAGATTATTATTATTTTTTTCTAGTTATAGATTAAGATAGATAATATGTTTTAACTTTGTCAAATAAAATAAATAGAGATATTTATATTTAAAACTTTTGAATGAAAAATTAAAAATAAATTAAAACTTAGATTTTGGATGAAGCTTGAATTGATAATAAGCGAGCTAGGTGTCAGTATATATATAATAAGTGAGTGTCACATCTTATATATATATATAAATATATATATATATATGTATATATATAAATTGATTAAAAATTAAATAGATTTTTAATTCACTCGGGTCAGATTCAGTGAGTTGCTTGAACACAACTCGGTGTCAGCCTTACAAAACCAAAACCTAGGCGAGGCTTCAATATTTTTGTACCGCATATCCCAGTTCACCTTCATTCTCCGCACTTTTGCTCTCAACCGTCGACGGCGATCGGCGAGTTTTCACGCCGGCGAAGCTCGGGCGACTCAGCATAGGTAGGTCGTAGGTGATTCTGGAGGAGCTGCTACTCGTCGACGCCGCTGATCCTCTGCAGTCTGCACCAGACGAAGATACTGCCCGACGGTGAGCTGTCTCCCTTTTTATGTTATATAGATTCGTCTTACTTACTAAACATTCGCGTCATCTCCCTTTCTCTCTGATCTCGCTTGGTTTTCTTTTCCTTTATTTCCCTTTTTTGCACTATCGTTTGTCCAATTTGCTTGGGGTTCACAGGTCTTGGAGGTGCTCGCTGTTGGTTGGTTCGCTTCTTGACGCAGGCGAGGCGCTGCCTGGTGAAGAGCGTAACACTGATCCTCTGCACAAGACGAAGATACTGCTCCAGGGTGAGCTCTTCTCTAAACCGTGGCATGTGTAAATCACGCTGAACGTTGCTCTTATTCTACAGATTGCACCATGAAGCTCGATGTGGATGCTTTGAGGTACCTCTCTAAGGAAGATTTCAGGGTTCTAACCGCTGTTGAGATGGGCATGCGAAATGTAGTTTTCAGTTTCTTATCATTTTTGTCTCCTTCATCGATTTTTCGCACGTTAATCTCCTCCTTTCGGTTTTTGGGCTTTAGCACGAGATTGTTCCAGCAGAGCTGGTTGATCGAATTGCGGGCCTCAAGTACGTCTTCCTTGTCTTTACGTGAATGAGATTGAAGCTTCTGAATAATTTTCTGTTTGTGAGAAATTAATGAGAATCTTCTAACCTAGGCATGGTGGCACCTTCAAGGTTTTGAAGAACCTCTTAAAGCACAAGCTTGTTCATCACGACTCATCTAAATGTGCGGCACTAGGAATCTATTATAAAACCTTTGTTTGGACACCGCATTTGATTTGTTTTGCATTTAAATTTTTTTGAATTTTGCCATTGTTCCTTGCTCAGATGATGGGTATCGGCTGACCTACCTTGGCTATGACTTCCTTGCAATCAAAGCCCTGGTCAACCGTGGAGTTTTCGCTTCAGTTGGTCGGCAGATAGGCGTTGGCAAAGAGTCTGGTATATGTTTCTTATTTCCATTTCTTTTAGTTTGTGCTTACTTTTGATTGTTTCTTTTTTGTTCCTTTTTAGATTTGTCACTTTTTAACTAACTTGTGTGATATTTTTCAAAGATATATTTGAGGTTGCTACTGAAGATGGGACAGTTCTGGCAATGAAATTGCATAGGCTGGGAAGAACGTCGTTCAGAGCTGTGAAATCTAAGCGTGACTATTTGTTGCACCGAAGGAGCTATAATTGGCTATACTTGTCAAGACTTGCTGCACTCAAAGAATATGCCTTTATGAAGGTCATTTTACTGTTTTAATGTCTTCTTTTGTGATTTATACGATTTATATGTAATATTGAGCTGGGTTTTTATTTGTTAAAAGGCTTTGGGGGAGCATGGATTTCCTGTTCCTAGTGCTGTAGACTACAATAGGCATTGTGTTGTAATGTCCCTTGTCCAAGGATATCCACTGTAAGTTTTGTATTTTGCAAGTTAATATTAATGCTTCTGGGTTTCATAACGATTGCTATATCCTTACAAAAATCATTTCGTATTCTATGTTTTCATCATTATTCAAATGCAGCGTGCAAGTGAAGCAGTTGGAGAATCCAGGCGATGCTTTTGAGACAATCATTGGTCTTGTTGTTCGCCTTGCAGAACATGGGCTTATCCATTGTGATTTCAATGAATTTAATATCATGGTATATTTCTGATTCTATTGATTGTGTGGTGCTTTCTCACTCAAAAATATGATTTGTTTTATGCTCCCTTTTTTGTTTGTTTGCAAATGTTAATTTTAACAAGGTTAAAGTTAAATTTGGAAGAAGATATTTTTTTATTGAGAGTTGTATATGATATGAAATAAAATTAGTTATTATATTCAAATGCGTGAAGGATGTGATATAAGTTATTATTTTGGTATGTGTAGGATGTGAAATAAAGTTAATTTTTTATTTTGAAAATATGTGTATGATGTGAAATATAGTTAAATTGTAACATTAAAATATGTGTATAGTGTAATGTGTCAAGTAAAAGTTACCAAGGTTAAATTTAACCTGGTAAACAACTACATCTGTTATCTACTGGATTCATTTGTTGCAACATTTTTTTTGCCTTTTTGGTGTGTGCACACTTTTTCTATATTAGTGACTTGTTTAGTTCTCTATGTTTCCTCTGTAGTAGATTCATATTCTATTAAGAAATAGAGCCCAATAATATCGTTACATTTTAATAGCTGTGTTTTATTATCATGAGGAAAATATATTGGATCCCTCTCTAAAATGTTGCTTGTACTCATGAGGGATGTCTGATGAGGATTAAAAGGATATTCAATTATTTGATTATTAAGTAGAGGTTAATAGTTTCATTTTTGAGTTTTTAAATTTTTATGGATGGAATTATGATACTTCATTCAGTTTCCTTTCAGTGTTTGAGTTGACTAGACAAGTAATTTATCTTATTTATTTTCTTTGATGTATCTAATTTGATGACTTTCGTATGGTGAATGAACCAAAAAATCTATATTAAGGCTTACCTTGCTTTTACCTGTTTTGATATTCCCCTCTAGGTCCTTTTTCCTTCTTCCTCCTCCCTTATCCTCTCTACATATGCCCTTTCTCTACTTCCTGTTCTACATCAATGTCAAATGCAGTTTATTCTACTTGTTTCAACTTTTTATTGAAGTTGTAATGCTTGCTTAGTTCATTCAAGTCCTAATCATTATGATACTAAAATTAGTGGTGCTACTTAATTATTTGTAAAATTAATTGATTTATTCTTCCAAATTCGTGTTTTAAGTTCCTTGTCTTCATTGACTTTGTTGATGTAAAAAATGCACCACCACAGAGAGAAATGAGACGACGATTTTTACGTGGAAACCCGAGTGTTCGGGGGAAAAACCACGACGCCATCTTAGGCGAGGGGCCGCCGTTGGGCTGCTCTTAGGCGAGGGGCCGCCGTTGGGCTGCTCTTAGGCGAGGGGCCGCCGTTGGGCTGCTCTTAGGCGAGGGGCCGCCGTTGAGCTGCTCTTAGGCGAGGGGTGTTAGAGAAGGTTCTGACAGACTTCATGAATAATGACTTTTGTGGCATGTCGAAGTATTATCTGTATTGTTTGGTGATTAGTTTATTACTATGTCCTAGAAGTCCCGTTGTTTCACATGACTATTTTTTAAGGGTGGAGATGATTGCAAAACTTAAAAGGAGATTTGCCTATGGCTTTTGGTGACTTCTATTTAATGAGTTGGCCAGGAAACATGGAAGCCGAGGGATTCTAAGAACACAAGGACATCAAACCTTTCTAGTTGAAAAACTGTGATTTTGCTTATGTTTTGAAGACAGATGAATATGCAAACTTTCAATAACATTCTTTGTTATTCTCTTCTAGTATAATTACTCAAAAGTTCTAACCATTGTCTTTGTTTATGTGATGTTTTGGTCATAAGATTAGTTTTCCTAACCTTCTCCTTTCTCTCATGTTTTTGAAATTTACATATAATTGTATGAGATTTTAGTAAAACAAAACCTTCGTCATGCTTTGGAACAAGTATAATTTCTGTGATCTCCTTTTAGTTGTTTAAATGCTATTACAGCTATATCACTTAATACTTTTGTGATCTGTTATTTTTTCTTTACCTTCTATAACTTTTGTGTCTTCTGTTTGCAACTATACAGCTTGGGGATGCACATTGGATAAGCACACAAGGCCAATGAGTTAGAAGATAGTGCATGCATTACTTTTATGACATGCATTATTTTTTTCTTGTATTAATAGTTACAAAAAATTTGAGAAGCCTATGCTAATGGGGAAAATTTTGAACACGTTACAAAGCATAGAGTTGATGGACAGGCATAGAGTGGAAAAGGAGATAAAAAGAAATAAGTATGAGCTTATTCAAATAAGACATTTAAATTTAGACGGTTATATTAGCAGCCCATTATGTGTTCATAAAAGCTGTTTGTTTTAGAAACAGCTGAAATATTTGAAGAATTATGGTACATCAAATCATATCCGAGAAACATTCACCTCATAGAAAATCACTTGAGTTGCCTATGCAGTACTTAAATCTATGTAAAGCAACATTCTCTGAGAGATTAAGTGATTTAAACTCATCTTTTACGACTGTTTTGTAAGTCATTGTTGGTCTTCTGTTTTCTCTCTTTCACATTATAATTTGTATTCTCTTGTATTTATGTATGAGAGCCTATATAGGTCAACGATTGGACATGGAGAGATCACCGTTCTTCCCTCATCTTATCCTCACTAGATGCCACTTCCACCCTGGTTATGAGATGAGTAAGACTGTAAGATTATTAGAGATAAGTAAGGCTGTAAGAGATAAAATTTAAAGCGCAAAATTGAAAAAAGCTAAGAAAAAGGTAAGAGATAGATGGATGGGAAAATTCAGAAAGGTTAAGAGATAAGTAAGGGATAAACAAAGAAAAGAGGTGAACATTTAAACAAAAATTTGGAAAAGCTGTCGACCACAAACCTAAAGAAATTTCAAAGGTAAAATTGGAAATACTAAATTTAATCAGCTTATAGTACAATTTTAATGTAGTATAAAAGATTCTTACAAGTAAGATGACCTCTTTATTGATCTTTCAAGCATAGACCCAAATTGATTGTTTGATTTTGTGATATATCTTCTCAACCTTTATATGGTAATTCATGTATGGCTCATAAATTTGATCTCTCTTTAATTACCACAGTTTTGAATATCCCCCCATTCTTAGAAATAAGGGCAATAATTACTTCATTTAATATTTTATCTTCACATTATTAAGTTGTTTTTTTCCCTCTCTTGTCTCTTCATAGTTCTGTATCCATGCTGTAAGTTGTTATTATAAGGAGTTTATTTAATGGTTGATAATGATGGATGTAGCCCTGAACGGCTTTTTTATGAACTTTATTTGTCTTTCTTCTACTTCATTAATGTACTACTTTTCGGTAGATTGATGACAATGAGAACTTGACGATGATTGATTTCCCTCAGATGGTTTCAGTTTCCCATCGCAATGCTCAAATGTAAGTTTTATATCCTTTTTTCTAGTTTTATCCTTTTTGCGGTTTGTCTAGTAATTATGAAATGTAGTTATTGTTTTTGTATGAAAATCAGGGGAAACTTTTTGTTTTGCCAACTTATTGCTATTAAAAGACTATCAAACTTTGTTTCAGGTATTTTGATCGTGATATAGAATGCATTTTCAAGTTTTTCCAGAAAAGGTTTGTACTCACAGCACCTTCGCTATATTTGAAGCATGTGGGAATTTATTTCATTTCGTTGCAAGCAATTTTTTATTCTTTTAGTAAATATTTTGACTTTGTATTGGTAATTGACATACTATCAGGTTGAGTTCTACTATTTTTCACTACATAAGCAGTGGCAAGGCCCACCACTTGCAGATTCATCTTATGTATTTTCTAATTTAATTTCCATTTATTACAACCTTGTGCTATTATTTGACATTTCGTATCTCTTCTTCTGATAAGGCCCTAGTGGGCTCATTAATTGTTTATATTTAATAAGCAGTTTAAGCATGCAAATATATATTGTGATGTAAGATACTGAGTATTTTTCCACACTAGAAAAGGAAATTGAGCATACTTCTTTTTATACCTGGTTTTAAGAAGGGATGATGGGCGAACATAAATTATTGGCAGTCCTTTTAATCAACATTTTATGTTAGCTGACGATATATGTTTTAAGTTCGAAACAACGTATTCATTCTGGTTAAAGTATATGTGATTCTCATCTGAGTGTTAGTTTAATTTTTTGATTTAAAATTGTCAAGCTCACTCGGTTTTTTTTTTTTTAATTTCTAGGTTTCACCTTTCTCTTCAGGATGATAGAGTCGAGCATGGTGATGTAGGATCTGATGTTGAGGATGATGGTAGACCATCATTTTCCTCAATTGAAAAGTCTGCTGGTTCGCTAGATAAGGAACTTGCAGCGAGTGGGTTTACAAGAAGAAATCAGGAGGAAATTGAGAAGGTACATTTTTAATCTACTGTTTGTTAAACATCCTCTTTGAACTTATTTTTGTTCATTATTCTTCTTGAAGCATCAGTCTTATCAAATGATGTTAGTATTTTACGCCGGCTCCATTTTATTAGATGGCCTATTGTCATGTCTTATTTAAATGTTATCTTCCTTAATCCTATATTGGTATTGATTTCATTTGCCAAAACTTGGGATAATACCTTTTGTTTCTAAGTGAGTCACTTTTAGTGTTAAGTATTAATGCAGATATTGTAATGAGAATATTTGTCAGTCAATTGGTCTGATGAAAGTTGTTAGTGATCACCATGGCTATGCATCTGAACAATGCTACTCTTGATAGGCTTTTAGGACGACAAAAGGTCGTGAATTTGTTTTGGTACTTATTTACAAGAACAAAAGTGACATCGAATTGTGCCAACTATTGAGGAACTAAATTAAGTAAAATCGATCGAATCTCTAAAAGGAGACACTATAGATATTCTATGGTACTTCATTAAAATAATGGATTGGATTGGATAAATGGCAAGTAATATGTATCAAATTAACTATATTTTTGGGTCATATCTTGGATCGAATCGGGCCAAAACTATGTTATTCTATTGTATTTCCTGAGAAGGAGAAAAAATAAAATGGACTTATTCATAAGAGAATCAAAATGGGAAGTTGTAGTTGTATGTTTTTCTTCCATTTTTTCAGTCCTCCTAGCTCCTTTACATCTTTCTAGTTCAGCTTATATTCTAAGTCAGCTTCCATAAGTAAGAAATCACCCCCAACATATTTTGTATTCTATTTTGAGCCAGCTCATGGTATTCTGGGCATAAGTAAGATTTTATGGTTTTTGGGTGATTTGGAAAGCTAAGAAACTCCTTTACAACTTTCTAGTTCAGCTCATGTTCCAAATTAGCTTCCACGAGAAAGAAATCGCTCTCAATATATGATTTATTCTATTTCGATTAGCTCATGGAATTCTGGGAATAACTCTCATGTGATGCGAATTTTATTGTTCTTGGATAATTTAGAATACTAAGAAACTACTCTACAACTTTGTAGTTCAACTTATATTCCAAATCAGCTTTCATGGGTAAAAACTCCCACGACATATGGTCTGTTCTTAGGTTGTAAATGAGCCGTGTTCGAGTGAGTTGACTTAATTTCGAGTTTGAGTCGAATTTGGTTTGGGTCGAGCTACAACCATCAGAATTCGAGTTAAGTTTTAAATTTATTCAAACTTTTTGTCCGGCTTTGTTTGATAGGGAAAATATATTTAGGTATCATAATTATTAATGTCATTAACCTTAAAAAATGTATGCAAACATAAATAATTTAATTTTTTTCAAAAATATTTTTTTTTATAACTTATAAAATATACATTGTTTGTTATAAATATATTGCATTTATGTAAAAACCAAATATGAAGTCTAGTTTGAGCTGTGTTGTGCCATTTTAAATGAGCTGATTTCTAGTTAATAGAAAATCGAGCAAAAATCGGGTGAGTTTCAAGTTAGTTTTAACTTTCGAGCAAAATGTGTATCCCTAGTCTATTCTATTTTGAGCCATCTTGCAGTATTCAGGGAATAACTGTCTTATGTGTTGTTAGATTTAATTGATCTTGGATGCGTTGGCAAGCTAAGAGACTTTTCTATAGCTTTCTAGTTCAACGTATTTCTCAGATTTACCTCAAACAACTACTATTGCACCTACATGAGGTTTCTATATTGCCTGGGGCTTGCTTGGAGCTTTAAAAGATTCTTTGAGGTTATCAAGAGTCTATTTGGAGTTTTGTGTGCAACTCTTATGCATTGGGACCTTTATCATATCAAATTCTTTTACCTTCCCGGGGATTCTTATGCTTTCTCGGAGAAGGTTTTATGAGAAGATTTCTTTCAAGAGATTTTTCTGAAGTTGATCTTTTGAGCACTCAACTTGGCTTTCACTAGAGAATCTATGGAGATGTTTCTTAAGTATTCTACATAAGACCCCCATCAACCTGGCATTTGAGATGTCTAGATTCTTACCGGTCACTCACGTTTGTCCCATTTTTATTTCCACTAATCATTTTTGTGTATCTATTTCATTACATCTTTGATGAGAGATTTATTTCCTTTCAGAGACCAACATAGTCCAACTATAAATATTAGAGAAGGCAACGCCTCATACTTGATTTGATTAATTGAGTTCACATGAAATATTTCCCTCGATAGGTTAAGGGGAATTGGCGTTGGTGCAAGAATCGAAGCCTTCATCATAATCATACGTAACTTTATTAAAAGGAGAAAAAAAATAAAATGAACCCATCTATAAGAGAATCAGAATGAGAGGTCCATAGCTGCAAGTTCACCCTCCACTTCTTCTACACCTTATTTTTGATTTTTGCAATGGCATCATGACACTGGCACTCACAACAGCTTTGGCAAAGGTAATGGCCATGTACAAATCAACTTCTTGCTTCCCTCTCTTTATAAAAGGCTCAGTCTTAACACCAGAAAGGGGATCCCATTCTCTTCCTCCTTCCTTTCTCCTGTATTCTTCCATTCTTAGCATGAAGATGCTCCCAACTCTTGATTACTGCTGAAGAAGTTTCAGGTTTCCTTCACTCTTTAAGAAGAAGCTCACTTTCTAGTAGCATCCATGAAGGATTTCACAGAAGCTTGTTACCTTTCTTTATATACATTTGTGCTTTTGTTTAACATATGCAGGTGCAGCTGGAGCTAATCATGTTGACAAAATTGAGGACACCAGTCACTGTTGGAGGCCTTGCTCATGGTGATTGGCATCCATGAATGCATTTGAGATACGTTCACTTTGTTGCCATTGCCAGAACACCAACTCCATGTTCATATTTCCATTTTCTCTCTATAAACACTCATTATTGTGTCTATACAGTAACTCATCAAAAGACCATAGTTGACCCTCAAAAGAGACCTTGCCCATGCTGTTTGTTCCCCATGGGAGCATTCACGATTGGGTTAGATGCTCCTCTGCTGCCAAAATCATGATCTGAGCTCATATACTATGGTTCTCTCTCTACGTTGGACTCATGAGAAGCTTCCAAATGACTTCTTAGACCTCCCATGAGGTTCTTCGATCATCCACGATCAAGCTCGAAGGTTTTTTGACAAGATCTGAGCTCATACTTCATGGTTTCCCTCTACCACAACCCACAACAAATCCACCTCACCAAACCTTGCTATTGTCATGACGAGTTTCCAAAGGCCTACTTCGACCACCCATGACTCATATCTGACACCTTACAACAAGGCTGGTGCAAATGTCATTGGCTTGCGCTGCTTGCTGAGTATCTTGCAGATAAAAGAAGAAGATGGATCAATTACAAATCCAAGCCTATTCTTTTAATGCTCTCATTTATGAGTCCGTTTATAGTGTTCCTTTATTACTTCTTGATTTAAACTAATATATATATCTTGTGTAACCACTTTTGGGCTCAATATTTTATAATGAAACATTTTCTAGCTCGGTTGAGGGCATGGATGTAAGAGATTTGCTCCTAGCCATGTAAATCTTGGTTTTAATGCTCTATTTTTTGTATATTTATTTATTTATCTCGTCATTATTCCCTAATTTTCTCAACTAACAACACTTCACAGTTAGGCCAATCTTGTCGTCAACAATAATAAATTATAATTTTGATGAATTAGAACTATCATTCTTGTCCCACGTCATCAAAGGTTGTTGAATGGCCTGCTACATGCCATGAAGCCCAATTATATGACAAACATGGAATGGCAATGAGTACTTGCGTTACTTTATAAGTACTTTGTGGAGAGAAAATACAACAACAACAACAATAATAAAGTCTTTATCCCACTAGGTAGGGTTAGCTACATAAATCTTTTATTTTCATTCACTCGATCAAATAATAAATTTTTAATTTTAAGTATATAAGATAATTTTTATAGTTTTTTATCATATAAAAAGAAAATACAACTTTACTAAATACTAATTTGGAAAAGAAGTTTTCTTCAGGCACAACGTGAAGTACTGCATTTGATTGTAAGCTCTTTCTAGGCAAGTCCATCTCGTGTTTAGTACAATGAGGACTAAAATGGTGAATGTAATGATAATTAGAAAGGATGATACATAGAGTTATTCGATCCACAGCCACTGGTCGATTCTTTTCAATGACCTGAAACTGAATTACACAGTCAAAGGGCCTGCCCTCCCTATCAAAGTCTCTGTTAGAAAAGTATTTTTGAAGCTGAAATGTTTTGAAAGTTAATTTTCAACCAAGATGAAATCTGATGATTTGGGAAATTACTAATAGCATTTTGGTTACACATTGACGAAAACTCTCTCTGCATTTATGTTGATGATGGCTGTCTGATGTTTATAATCAGTTCTATTCTCTCATGTAGAACTTGAGCGTTAAGAAACTTCTGCTTCCCAAAATTTGTTTGATTAAATCCACTTCTTTTAATTAATTTTTCATTTTGTTTGTTTCATTGCAGTAATTTAACATAAATTTAATTTAATAGTCTTTCCCAAATTTTTAATTGAATAGTTTGATTAAATCCACTTCTTTTAATTAATTTTTCATTTTGTTTGTTTCATTGCAGTAGTTTAGCATAAATTTAATTGAATAGTCTTTCCCAAAACTTTCTTTTGTGTGCTGTTGCAATCTTCCTTTACATTACTCTCACTTGCTTTTATTCTGCTAGCCACTGAATTTCACACTAATGCATAGCTCGAGAGTAAATACCCCCTCAGTTTTTCCCAAAATTTGTAGGTTAAAACGTAGTTGTTTTAGTCATGTCATAGTTGCTACTGATTCTTAAATTTTGCTTTTGATTATGCAGTTATTTTTGTTGCTAAGCTTTTCGTTTCTCTTTCTTGATTCTGCTAGCATTATGAGTGTTAAGTTGGGTGGTTCGAGTCACCCATTTATGCCTCAATGTAAAATTATTGACTGAACTTAACCTGTTTATAAACATGTCAGAAAGTCTTCAGGTCCAGATCTTATGAACCCAACCTATTTATTGAATGTGACAGAAACTTAGTGTTGACTGAACCCAACCTGACACCCATACTGCTAATTAATGGGTGAATAAAGGAATGTACCCATTTTGCTCTTACATTCAATAATTATTGACTAAACCCAACCTGCCAACCTGTTTAATGGATGTAAGTTTCTTTTTGAATTATTAATGGAGAGATTGAGCATTCATTAATAGCTTTTGAAAAATCTGTCTTTAAATCTTTCAGTATTTTATTTAAATGTGATACGATAACAACAACAAATGATGCCTTTATCTCACTAGGTGAGATTGGCTACAAGAATTTTTTGTTGTCATTGCACTCTAATCATTAGTTAAATGTGATTTGATTGCAAAATTTTAAAATCCTTGATTTACATTATGCAGTCATAAATGGGTCATTCTAAGTTGATGGAGTCAACCCAATTATGGCCCAAACAAATTCGGTCATAATTGGGTTGAGCTGTTCGCAACAGTGAACTCATAGAATCTCTACCATACTAGGAAAACTGGGTCAGATACTGTTTAGCATCTGACTTTTGTCTCTAAAAAAACAGTATCTTTCTGTGTAATAGTTTTATTCTAGAAAATGTATTAGTAAAATCTCATTTTACTCTTAAAAGCAGATTAAACGGTTCTACATTTTGTTGTAGTCTGTTGATGTTTCATTAGTTTTTATCATCAGAAAGGCAAATTTTTTTTCCTGATTTGGTTTTGATAATGCTGCTTTTTTTCAGTTTATTGAAGGAGATGAGCAGAAAAGTGTGGAAGATGAGCAGGACAGTATGAGCTCCAGTGAAGAAGCCCAAACAAGAGATGAAAGTACCGAGTCTGTAGCTGCTAGTACTCTAGATTCCTTGCAAGAGGTATCTTTAAATGTCGATGTATTTCCTATGATTTGCCTGATATGGAAATAAAAAAGAAACCTACCTTTGAAATTGTAATTTCATTTAAATGCTTTAATCGTGATCACTTTTTGTAATCAAATCCTGGGTCTTACAATCTAGCTGCTCATCTCTCTAGTTCACCTCTCTCTTCTACTCTCTCTCTCTCATCTGTTAGATCTGCTGCTCATCCTCACTTAACTCCCCTCTGGTCCCCCCTCTCTTTTTACCTTTCCTTTAGATCTCGCCTGGCTCCATTCCTCTACTTCTTACTCTTTCTTTTTAATTCATGAAGTGAGGGAGAGGAAAAAGAGAGGGAGAGCTAGCCTACAGTTTTTCGGTTTGCTGATTCCATGAATCGCAAATGAGTAGTAGAATGTAGAGATGGAAAGTTTTCTTGCATGTACTGATGGAAGACTGCAATGAAGTTAAATTAGTTAAATTTTAACTAAAGCATTTAATTAAAGGGAGTTAATGTGGTATATTGTGCAGTATGCTGTATCTCTATTCTCTAAATTAATTATAAGTATTGTCTTCTTCAAAGGTGGAATGCAGTTAAAGGTGATTTTACGTTTTTTTTTTTAGCTTTGTATATCTTTTATTACATTATTTGACAATTACGTACATAACACAAACATAAGATATTATTACATTTTGGACACCATAATCATTCTACTTGGATATATAAAAAGGAATAAAATTTGAATCCCTCAAAACTAACTGCTCATTTAACTTACATTAAAATGCTAAAGAATATTCTATTATGTGCAGAATTTCTCAAATTAATTATTAAATTTCGCTAAATTAGAAAATTGCTTATGAACAATACATTAATTTGACAAAAGATGTAGTCTCAATTATAGCAAGATCGAATGAATTAAGCCCAAAACTGAAACGGCATCTTTGTGGCTTTTATGGTTTCTAAAATTTTTTTTGTTACTTGAAGTAAATAGTAAGTGGAAATGTTCGTTTTGTACTCAACTTTTTTGAATTATTGCTGCATTTTTATTGTTCTTTTTAATAGGGAATTGTAGTCTCAATATGCAAATAATGAATAACTGAGGCATTACTATTGCTTTCTTTGCTTCAGGAGACTGAAGCTTCTGATGACTGCAACGAATCTGAAGAAGGACATGATGTCCTGACAAAGCGTCTGAGCAAGCAAAGACGGCGAGCCATTGCAGTGACTCGCGGCGGGCATAGAGTTTTTGCTTCAAGGAACTCTTACAAGGATAAGGGTGGGAAATCTTCGCGAAACTCCAAAATCCAGATGCAGTCTTACAAATGGTGAATTGTTAGTTTGATTTCAGATTTTGCAATTCATACTGCTGAAATGAAAATACGTCACTTAGGAGGAACATGTAATTCTTTGAAGGGTTTGCTATAAAGGCGGCATAATTTTATAGGTTAAAATAAGAGTTTTGATTTTAAGTTCTCTTTAGGGTAATGTGTCTGTTTCTTCGACTCCTATCTAAATTACGATCCCAAATTTCTTCATGTAACTTTATTTATTTGAGCTTGTATTTTTGGCGTCTGCGATGCTAATTATGTAGCTTGTTTGAAGAACTGTTACTTATTACTAAGTTCATTAACTTTATATCTTGTGCTTGAGATTTCGGATTTGAACTCCTTTAAAACACACACATACTACATTTTCATCGTTCTAGTATGTAGTTGAGTTCCGAGCACAATGGCCTCAACTTGAAACTGAAGCTTCTGATTTTGTTTCCAGACGATGAAAATGTATTTAATTGTTATTTCGAGTCGATTTTCTAGTTATTTTGATCTCAGTAAGCTTATATTGTGATCTGAAATAGGCTTTAAACTTACATTAACTACTTAATTAGTAGTAGCAGTTTGTCTTCATGATTATGCTTAATATTTATCACTTCCCTTTATACAACTGTGTATGTTTGTGTATTTATATGTATATAATTTATGTAGGTATTGAATCAATCTGCATTTGATCATAAATAAAATCAGGCCATTTCTGATTCAACTAAATGTTCATTGGATTATTTGCAGTTTTTTAGCACAATTGTTGACTGAAATTTCTGAAAATTTTTAGGTTTTAAAGTTTGCACAGTGTTTCTAATACTCTGATGTACGTTGTGGATATTTTTTTATATTTTAGAATTTTCATTTAATCTGTCCAACTTATGATAATCTGCTAAACTTAATCATAATGAAGATCAAATCACAGGAGGGCTATAATCTGTTGATGGGAAGTCAGGAGGAAGAAGTTCATGTTTATAGTGCATGTATAGCAACTCAATACTAATATCCACAAGTTCTAGAACAAATACAAAAATTACCATTGCAGAAAAGTTCATTGTAATCGAGAAGTCTTTCAATACATATGATAAACTGATGCAAATTAAGTGGAGCTGAAAGTAGAATTTACTAAAACAAAATTGCTATAAATTGGTCAATTATAGTTTGCCTTTAATTTATTGGATTATTTGTTGGATTAGAATTTAATCTACTGCATAATTTAATGAATTAAAATATTAAATCGTCGTTGGTCAATTCATTAATTAGTTATTAGGACTTTGTAGCAAGACTCTCTAGTAAATGCTTTCTTTGGAACAGCTTACTTAAGGCTCTGTTTAGTTGGAGGAAAAAAAAAATGATTTGAATAATTTTTGTAAAAATTTTTAGAAAAATATGTATGATATGAAATAAAATGAATTATAAGTTATATTAAAAATTGTGTTAGATGTAAAATAAAGTGATTGTTTAACGTTAAAATAAAGTAATTGTTCATACAGTTATTATTTTTTATTATATTCTGAAGGTGTTAATCTCTATCAGGTATCTCACCGTTGACATTCGTTATTATTGTTATTTTAGATGGTATTGTTTTCTAGGAGATTATTTATTATACTGTTATTTGCAAGGTTGAGAATGAGAAACACTTAGCACAGGCTTATATTGGCTTTCAGTTATTTGCATTTAATAATTTTAGATATTTAATTTTTGTTTGTTTTTCCCCCCTTTAAGGCATGTTCAATTCCTTTGAATATCTAACTACGTCTTGTCTTTTGTTATATTGCTTTAGCTATTTAAAAGAATATTGCAGCTTAATTGATAAGCTGTATGTCAAACAGTGAAGCATTTAGCTTGTTTGTGTAATTAATAAATAAAAAGTATTTAGAAAATTTATTTTTCACCATTTAGGCAAAATTTAATTTCATAAAATTGTAGTAAGACCAGCGATGATATATGGTGCTGAATGCTGGCATGTAAAGAGGAAACATGCAAATAGAATAAATGTTGTAGAAATAAGGATATTAAGGTGGATGTGTGGATATACACGAAAGGATAGAATGAGAAATGAGTATATTCGAAAGAAAGTTGGTGTTGCACCAACTGAGGATAAATTTAGAGAAAGTCGGCTTAGATGGTTTAGACATCTAAATCGTAGGTCGATTGAAGCTCCAGTTAGACAGATTAAGTTATTGTATTTTGCCCATGTACAAAGAGGAAGAGAGAGACCAAAGAAGACATGGCAAGAAACTACAAGGAGTGATCTTAGTTACTTAGGCTTAAATAAGAATTTGGTAACTGATAGGGCACAATGAAAATAAAGGATTCATGTAGCCGACCTCACCTAGTGGGATTAAAACTTGGTTGTTGTTGTATTGGGCAAGGAATGACACTATTTTCTTATATAATGTTAGCTTTGATGGAATAATAAGAGAGGATTTTATTTGAGTTTTTTTAGATATTATATTGTTTTTTTAAAAAATAATTATTTAATTTGGTATTATGTATATAATTTTGTAAAAAGTTATAAAATTGTTTCTCCTTATTATCTTTCGCAAGCCTCATACCAATTTTATCACCTCATCAAATCTGGTGATTATTTGCAATCCTGAAAAATAAACTGTAGAGAATTATGGTTTTGATTTTCATGAGTTGAAATGGAAAATAGGAATTTTTTTTTGTCTCCCTTTTTTTTTCAGATCTTTTGCATTTTCATCCTTTTTATATTTTGTCAATTCAGTTCTTTAGATCCTACAGTTTTGCAAAAGTTAGCGGTTCCATTTTTTAGGGTTTAGAGTTTAGGATTTAGGGTTTTGCAAAAGTTAGCGTTTACTTTATTTAAAGAGTTTTGTTAGAATGATCGTTCAAAGGAAAGCATCTTACTCTAACAAAATCTTGTTTTTTTTTTTTTTTTAATTCTATCCAAGTAATTTTTTCAAAATCATTCTGGCTTTTTCAACGAGTTAATGTAATTCTTTTTTTTTTTACACCATAAAAAAAAAGAGTTGATTTTTTTTTTGAGAGTTGGCCTAGGTTTTAAATTACTCAAAAGTAAAGTAGTACATCAAATACAAAGCTGACGGTCCTGGCTTATAATCATATGAAGATTGTGAGGAAGGGACATTCTCTCTTTTTACTGGATATCGCTGTCACAGAAAATAGAAGCAATATAATCGGCTGCTTTATTTGCAGCGCGATATACATGTGAAATCCTATAACTTCTAAACAAAAGTAAAACATGCATGAAAGAAGCAAAGGTGTTGTCTATAGACCAAATGTTGGTTGCTTGGAGAAGATACGCAATGACAGAGGAGGAGTCCCCCTCTATCCACAGTCTGTTTGCTACTTCTATCCATTCGCTCGCTATCTTTGAGTTGATGTAATCTTTTGCTATCTAATGGTGCACTCCCTCCTTTAAAATCATGTGTTATAATTCTTTTTTTTTTTCTTTTTTTCACTTCAAAAGTTTTGTGCTAAAGCTCAATGTTCCATGAGAGGGACGAAAGGAGAAGATGTTGCTATAATTCATGTCTATGATGAGGAAAAATTATTAAGTTTGAGCAGAGTGTTATCTCATAATTCTAGTGGCTAATGATATTGTGACGCTAATAAAGATGTGATGCTAAATGTAAACATAAAAATATTAAGTATAAAAATAAATATGCATACGAATATGAAGTGTTAAGTTACGAGCAAAAAGTATTTTATATTTTTTTTCTCGCGCTCCCTTCATATCCCGTTGAAAGCATGAAATAAATGAAGGGGAGTTATATACATAACATATTAAACTATCATATTTATTTATTACACTATCAAAACATAAATAGTAATTTAGATATAGTTTAAACAAATTAATTTTATTCATTTCATATTGTGATTTTTATTTGTCATCTTCTATCTAATATAACTATAATTTTTTTATATGCATAGTTTAAAGATAAGCAGTAGACATTAATTATTATTAAATAATTAAAAAATATTAATAATATTATTTATCAATATTAATTATTAAAGTGATATTACTAGTATTTTTATATTAATAATTTTAAATATTTATATGAATAAATTAAAATTGTCGAATAATTTAATTATAATTTAATCCATTTAGTGCATCAAAAAAATATTAATATATTTAAGCTACGTAAAATAATATTTATATTTTTAGTATTTAATAAATTAATATTACAATTTAATGTGTCATGAAATTTTTTAATAAATTATAACATGAGTTTTGATGGGGTGAAGTTGGTAGCAATAACAGTAATTTGCCCATCTTCCTTCTCCACTGTCAATTTCTACAAATATGAGCATGAAATCGGACTTTTAAAAGGATGAATCGATATATATTTTAGGACGAATTACACCCAAGTTTATGAGTTTAACACTTAATAATACGCAGGTTCATGTTTTTAAAATTTAATATCAGGGTCCCTGAGTTTTAATAAATTATCAAATGAGTTTTTTTAATTTTTTTTTATTATTAAAATTTTTAGAATTACCATTTTAACCCGCCGGCGGCCGCCCGGCCTATGAGCGTGCGTGGGATTAGGAGGAGAGAAAGAGGCCGTCTCTCTCTTATTTTTTAAAGATAAAATGGTAATTTTAAAAATTTTAATAATAAAAAATAAAAAAAGAACTCATTTGATAATTTATTAAAACTCAGGGACCCCTATATTATAATTTTAAAAATGTGGGCCTGCACGTTATTAAGTATTAAACTTAGAGACTTGAGTGTAATTTGCCCTATATTTTAAATAATTATTATACTCTTTTATTCTTATTTTTTTAAAAAGTCTAATAAAAATTGAAAATTTAATTTATGGCATTTCTTATTTTCTCTATTGTAGAAATTTAAAATTCAAAAATATAAATATTAATTTTCAAAATTATATTTTAAAAGGATAAATAGTTAATGATTGAAAATAATCATATAGTGTAATGATAAAAAATTAACAATTAAATCTTAATTGGGATCAAACAACAATACTTTTATAATTTCAGGAATTCAAATCAAAGTTTTTAAATAGTTGGGATCAATTTATAATATATTTTTAATCTTAGGGACTCAGATTCAATTTACCCTAAAAAGGTAAAATATAAAACTTTGATAGAATTTTGTCATGCATTTATATTCATTAATGATTTCACAATTTAGTCTATTTAATTTTTATTCAAAATAATATGGATTTGTTTCAACAATTTTTCTAGGTAGACTGCAAAAGTGCATAACTAAGAATATACTTTAGTTATTGTAAATTATTTTTTGATTTTTTCATCATTTTTTATTTTTATATAAATAATAAAAGATAATATTTAGTAAATAAGTTTTTTTACGATATGCACAAATGTTTTTTTAAAATCTTTATATTTTTGAAGCCTTTTATTTTCTATGATTAAGTACATATGAGCTATTGAAGTCAACCCTTTATTTCACTCAAACTTATAGAGCCAAAAATATTTAATTTGAATTTTCTTGTTCAAAAATTGCTCCACAAAGGTCTTTTTATTGATTATGTTAAAATTGATCATTAAATAAATGCATAAATATATATATGTATATAATTTTAAAAGAAAAAACACAATTTAACAAAAAAAAACTAATGGAATAATTTTTTAACAGGATGGATGCAGATGAAATATGTTTTGTTTTGTGAACTTATGCGGAATAGAAGTTTAACTGTGGGATCTGGATGTAATTACTTCTTTTGTTTAATAATTCTTTCTGCCAGCGAGGATGGTGGGGTGGCTGGTGGGGGGGGAGAGGGGGGGCGGGAAAAAGGAGAAGGTGGTCGTTACGGAGGGAAAATCTCGCGGCTATGGTTAGCACAGAGATCGGAGGCGAGAGATCTCCTCGTCTCTGATCCCCCATACCTGCCCGCTCTAGGGTTTGGCTCCCATTTGAGAGCAAAGAAGGTGAAAATGGGGACCTGGCGGAAGGCCTATGGGGCGCTCAAGGATTCCACCAAGGTCGGCCTCGCTAAGGTCAACAGCGAATTCAAGGTCGGTTGCATCTTCCCTTCACTCCATCTGCATTGGCTCGATTTTCATCGGTCATTGTTCATTAACCCATTGTCGATGATTTTGTTGCTTTTCTTGGCGGAAGGAATTGGATATCGCCATTGTGAAGGCTACCAATCACGAAGAGTGCCCGCCCAAGGAGAGACACGTAAAAAGTAAGATTTTTCTATTGCCATTGTGAAGGCTTTGGATCACTTTTTGATCTGCTTTAAGTGTACTTCGCGGATAGAATTACAGCATGATAGATCGAGGATAGAATTAAAGCTTGTCAGATCAAATGGAAAAGTACCTCATGTTTTATGTAATAGAAGGACAAATAAACAGCATTGCGATCAAATCCGTTATATTCATCAATATGTTAGGAATAAATAAGTCAATAATATTAGGAAGCGTTAACGAAATGACAAATTTAATGTGGATGGATTCTAAGACTTAGAAAGATTTCTCTAGGTATATGCCAGAGTAATGTTATTAGACTTTGGAATTGACGTGTACTATGCAGTGAATTGACACCATTAATGCAACTAGATAAGGTTTTGGTTGAAGGGAATGTTAGGAACAGAGAGCTCATCAAAACTAACTGGGTTGGGTTTAATTTAAAATGTTTAGAAAATTAGTGAGACCAAATGTCACATACAATATTCTTTTCTCTTGTTTGGATTCTGTTTATTTTATTTTACTTTTTAATGTCTTATATTTAAAATGTTAAAAAATATTTTGTTTCATTATGTTTTGGGATCCAGAAATTTTTGCAGCAACTTCTGTTGTTCGACCTCGAGCAGATGTAGCTTATTGCATATACGCACTTTCCAAGAGGTTGTCAAAGACACGCAATTGGGTGGTATACATTCTATTCTTCTTATACCTACAAATATAACTAAAGCCGCACTAGATCACATAAGATTTTCCTCTTCCTAATCCCAGCTAAAATTAAAAGATTTTTCATTTTCCTTCAAGCAAATATTTCACTTTTCCTGACACTTTTGTGGTCAATATATCTTAGATGTGGATTCATATTATTAAATGTTCATACCTGCTTTTTTAAAGAAAGCTAATGTGACTAATGTGTGATAATTGATGATTGTTTCATTTTTGTTTTGATGCTATGATTGTGTACTTTTCATTTTTATGGACCTCATTCAGTTCTTGTAAGCAAGAGCTTATAAAAGTCTTGAATCAGCAAAGCATATTTCTCACTTTCTCTTTTAATTCACTGAAAAGTTGAAATTAGTTGGATAATCTCTCTATTGGTTCATATTACATGTTTTGAATGCCGGTATTCACTATACATTCTGTTTGTTTGCACTGTTACTTAAAATATGATCTTGCAGAAATTTTCCAATAGCTATTCTATGAGATTTATCTGATAACATAATTGCATATACACACTTGATTCAGTAAAGGGAGGTTACTGCGTGCTTTCTCATTCTAAGTGAAATGGAAGTTATATCTTTCAAAAAAAATAAAGAAATCTTTCAAATGGAACTTAATAAAATACTAGTACACTTGATGATGAGAATTCCCCCAGATAATCTAGCCCTTCATTTAAGATGTCCATCTTGCCACTCTTATTAGCTTTCTTCACTTACCTAATTGAGAGGCTGGAGATGAAAATAGAATGTTTGTGAGGCTATCATTGCAGGCTATGTTATAACAATAAATTAAGCATCCATGATAGCCATTGGAGTCTCCTAACTCTTAACTGGAATAATAAATTTTAAGATAGAAGAATTATTAACTTTCTTTTTTGTTCTTAAAAATAAATAAACACGTTAGAGCACAAAAAGAGAAATTTTAATCTCTTGATCAAATTCAAAAATAATACTAGGCGGTTATGTATGAAAGGATTTTATTTCCTCACACTAAACTAGTTTAATAGTCTGTTTGTTTGTAAGGTTAAATTTAACAAGGTTAAAATTAAACTTAGATAGAGATATTTTTTTATTGAAAGTTGTGAATGATGTGAAATAAAGTTAGTTATTATATTGAGATATGTGAGGGATGTGATATAAGTTAGTTATTATTTTAGTAATGTGTGTAGGATGTAAAATAAAGTTAATTTTTAATATTAAATTGTATGTGTGATGTGATATGTTAGGTTAAAATTAAATCAGGTTAATTTTTAACTCGCAGACAAACGGGGAGGTTTAGTTTTCAAAACAAAATACTTACTAGAATGACTCATCAAGTCTTTTTAATCTTAATGCCACATTTTTCTTTGTTTCTTTTCTTATCATAACCTGGGCATGGCAATATATTGCTTCATAAATATGAGTTCACATGCACCTAATTATTACTTAGATTAGGTTTGGGTTATCATTTTTGGCCTGTTTACTTAAGAGATGATTTGGTTATAACTTTGACACCTTCATTAATTGGAGCGGGTTTGAGTTGCATGTTCTTAGGGTTGGTTGGTTGACCAGAAGTTAACTTTGGCTGGTTGGCGGGAACCCAACTTTGGTTGGATCAGATTGGTAGACCATAAAAAAGTCATGTTGAGGTCCTAATTTCAGGCCCATTCGTTGATTATTTTGAGTTTGAGTTAAGCTACTTTTGTTATACCGCCCAAGATTCACGTTCAATAGCCAATGACTCAGACTGTCTGACTCATGATTGGCCAGAAGTTACGACCCGCCCACTTGTTGCTTTGTGGGGCTCATAGGGATTTGATGGGGATTTAGAAGGTTCTAGGAAATTGAGTGATTCATTGGAACACTAATTCTTGTTATTTTACATTTCCTCAGCTGTTTTGTTTATGATAAAGTTTTATTTCCTCTCACGTTTTATTGATATGGAATTTTCATCAGCAATCACAAACTAAATCAAAGTGCTATATACCTTTTGAATTTAATGCATAGGGAGAGTGCATTACTGTTTGCTATCATTTATTAATTTGTCTACTGAGCATGCGAGTCTTTAACATGTCAGCCATTTTCCCATACTTTGTATTTTCACAAAAAGGTATTATGACAAGTAATTCCATATTGATGGAATCACAGGTTGCTTTGAAAACATTAATAGTTTTTCATAGGACACTGCGAGAAGGTGACCCTACTGTTAGGGAGGAACTGTTGAATTATGCTCAGAAAGGACATATTCTACAAATATCTAACTTCAAGGATGATTCAAGCCCTCTTGGTACGTAATATACTGTAGTTTGTTTTTTTTTTTTTTTTCTGGAATCTGTTTTTGATTATGAAACTCTTAATTCATTGATTTTTAGCTTGGGATTGCTCTGCATGGGTTCGAACCTATGCACTTTTCTTAGAAGAAAGACTAGAGTGCTTTAGGATCTTAAAATATGACATTGAAGCTGAGCGTTTGATGAGAAATGCACAAGGGGCTCCTAAGGTATCTACGTGCTTAATTTTGGTGGTTGTGTTGAACCAAAGCTCATATGTCTTCTCTCTTATTTAAACTTTTACAGGGGCACAGCAGAACAAGAACTTTAGCTTGTCCGGATTTACTAGAGCAGATGCCTGCTTTACAGCAACTTCTTCATCGCCTTGTTGGATGCCAGGTAACAATCTGCCCTTGTACCACACAGGAGAATGTTTCGTGTCTTATAAGTGTCGTGTGTCTTTTATATATACTAATTGTTTGCATCCACTTCTTATAAATAACTTAACTCTCTTACTTTACGTTATTTTTTGTAGCCTGAAGGAGCAGCCTGTGGAAATTATCTCATACAATATGCGTTGGCATTGGTATGCTTTATATGCATTTATTACATGTGCCATACTGATTTTAAACCAATAAGTACATTCAGTAAATCTTGTTGATTTATTGGGAACTAATTTTATGAATTTTCATTGTCAAGTAAGCACTGTTAATTGGTTCCCCTGAGATAGGTTGCAATTTTTATACTGATTTGAAGCTTTAAAGATTGTGACAACTGAGCACGTGGTGCTATGCATATGTTAGTGAACTAAGTTTACAATTATGTACTAGAGATGACTGCAAAAGGTTGGGAAAAAGCATGAAGAATAACATAAGGTGTAGGTAATCTTCAAGTTCAGAAATTATGTTATGGAGAGTTATTGAATTTGGTATGAGATCTGCACATTTGAATTCATTTGGCATGTAACCAATTGTAATTCATGTATGCTTTTGTGTATGACGTTTTTTTCCTTCTTTATATGAGGATTGGTGTTTTCAAATGTCCTATAATCTCTCTCTTTAGTATATTTTGACTTTATTAATCGCTTCATTCAGAAAGCAATTTATTCTTTTTTGTGCCCTTAACCACATTTTGGGATTTTGATTATCCTGAAAATCTCTTTTCTAGCTGTTGCTCTTGTTATCATGCAGTTTTATTCATTATTTTCCACATGATCAAGAAATATTTTGTTACCTATCATGACTTACAATAACTCATGGATTGTAGTTACAAAGCTAAAAATATTGTGAAGGGGTATTGAAGCACAAGAGATTTTACATACATGGCTTTGGAATCTACTACATGTGGATATTTGGCACCATTATGCTCATATTTATGCATTAGACTCCCAAAACTTCTAGATGAGTTTTATTTGGCATTGCTCTTTTTATTGAATTACCAATAATAACACTGTCTGATTTTAGATGCTTTAAGAATTTTGGTTGACTTGTATGTATATGTGATGGTTTCTAGGGCAATTTGAAGGAGTTTTCTATTACTATTAGACTATACCAAGCATCTTCTTTGAATCCTTATCTTTTTGCTTTAGTGATAGATGAGTTGATTAAATATGTTCAATATTTTCATGGTGATGCCTCTGATACAGAAGATTCATAGTCAATCAAAAGTTAAAATTTCAAAGGAGGACCTTAGCAGCAAAGGGATTAAAGCTAGGTAGAAGTGAAAAGGAATGCATGTCTTGTTGCTTAAATATTCTCATTGAAAGCAATGACACTATGAGACTAGATGGGATAATAATCTCATAACTTCAAGTATCTTGGTTATTATTAAAAGTATGATTACAAATGGGAATGTTAGTCACAAAATCAAGGCAAAGTGTTTAAAAACAGAGGATTGCGATGGGTGCTTTATGCAATAGAAAAATATCTATTAGGTTGATGGTAAAGTTCTACTAAAATGCTGACACTCTATTTTATGTAAGTGAATGTTGGGTAAGTAAATGACAAAATATTTATAATATTAGTGTAGCTGAAATGCAAATATTAAGATGAGTTAGCAATCACACTAAGGTGGATTACATTCAAAATAATGTTTTAAAGAGAGGGCGTGCATGGCACCTATTGAGGATAGGTTAAGGAAATGATATTTAAGGTACTTTGGCTATGTCCAACTTTGAAAAGTAGAGGTCCTGGTACATAAATGTTGGGAGATCCATGTCCAATACCAAAGAAAGAAAGGGTAGACCAAAATGGCTGAGGATAAAGGTTAAAAAAACGATCTTGAGTTTCTTGCACTCATGGAGAGAATTACTTTACATAGAATCGAATAGAAGCAAAATCTATGTAATTGGCATCAAGGCGTTGTCATTGTCGGGTGCAAATATGATGATTATAGTGTTAAATATAAATCTTTTAAACAACTCAAATACGATATTATTGACACTATTGATAACCAAACTGTAATAGTAATGTCCATTTGAGCAATTCAAAAAATTTGGGCATGCTGCTTAAATATGAATATTAAGGTACTAAAATATGTAAATAGAATTCAATTTATATTAGAAACTCCCTTTTACTGTAGCTAAAATTTTTGTAGTGCATAAAATATTGAAAACAATTTGAAGGATTTGTATAGTGAATTATATGTTATTGAAACTTTCCTTGTCATCTTGGATTCCTTTCTTTCCATCTCTCTTGAAAACAGTAAATTTCACGTGTTATTGAATCTTATGTTCTTTGTTTTTTTTCATTTAGGTTTTGAAAGAAAGCTTCAAAATATACTGTGGTATCAACGATGGGATCATCAATTTAGTTGACATGGTATAATCATCTTTGAAGACTTTTCCACTTATCAGGCATAATGTGTTCTCTAGTTGAGACCCCATGAACATCACTTTGGAATTTTTTGTAGTTCTTTGATATGTCAAAGTTTGATGCTATCAAAGCGCTTGAGATATATAAGAGAGCTGGGAAACAGGTGCATACTTATTAGCTATATATTGCATTTACTACCTGAATGTCTCTGGTGGGAAATCTTTGTAAACTTGTCATTCTAACATTTTAACAGGCAGAAAATCTCTCCAGCTTCTACAATTTCTGCAAAAATTTAGATCTTGCTAGAAATTTTCAGTTCCCAACTCTGAGACAGGTACTTTGATGCTTAATTCTTTTTTTTTTGTTCTATGAATTTTAATCTTTTTACAGTCTACCTGCTTTCTACACATGTTTGCAGCCACCTCCATCATTTCTGGTGACAATGGAAGAGTATATCCGTGAAGCTCCAGCAGTTGGTTCTGTTTCAAGCAAGAATTTGGTGAGTTATGTGGAATTTATTTGATTTAAAACTGATTTTTGAGTTGAACATAATCTTTTTATATAAACTATCATGGACTATTTATATATATTAAATATCTTAAATATATATTTTGGAAAATCTAAATACATATATAAACATACATATCAAGTTAGTTACACGTTGAATCAATTCTATTTCAAGCGAATTATATTTCGAGCCATAAAAGAATCACATCAATTTTCGAATTGAGTAAAGTACAAATGAGTTTCAAGTTTTGAACAAAATTATAAGCCCTACTAGAATGATCCAATCTAGTTGAATTGGATAAAAATATTTTTGCTTTTAGACATCTTACTGTCAAACAACTTACAATAGCTCACTAGAATATAAGAAGGAACTGGTTTTGTGAAGCAAAGTATGTTTGATTTTAGGTCATTATCTCAACTTGAAATGTAAAGTTCGAGTACTAGTTGAGGCTTACTTGCTTAAACTCTACTTGTTGCCAGCCAAACATTCTAGTAAAACTAGTTAATGCTACTTTGATAATGCATACCAATTGTTAATAGCTTTTAGTTGTCTTCTATTGGTCTATTAATTTTCAATGTTTTTCTATCAACTCTTGTAATGATAATTAGGTTTAGTTGGCCAACCATTTTCTGTATTTTCTAGGTCAAATTAGTGGCATTGTTTGTTTCACGCAATATATTGTTTGCATTCTTGTTCTTCTCAACTATTTCATTGGAGAATTTTTCATCATATGTAGAATTTTACCTAGCAATGATAGAGTTCTTCTCAACTATCGCATTTGTTCTTTAGAAGACATTGTAGATGTTTGTCATAGTCCAACTTAACACTATTGAGGTACTATTCTTTTTTCCCATCCATACTATAATGAACTAGTAAAAACCCTACACCTTAACAATGATATTTATACAAGATATGTATATTTATATATAAATCCATAAGATTCTTTTATAATTACATTTAGACTCTTAACACTCTCTCTTAAGCTGAGGCGTATATATCTTCAAGTCTCAGCTTATTATAAAGATAATCAACTCTAGTACCTCTCAAAGGCTTAGTTAACTAATCTGCTAATTTATTATTAGGATTGGCAAAGTACATAATAACTTTCCTGGTAATGACAATCAACTTTTATATGCTTTGCATTTTCATGGAAGACAAGTTTCGAGGCTATGTGCATGGCTACTTGATTATGACAGTATACTTTCATAGGCTCAAATTAATTTCATAAGTTCAAATTGATTAAGCTCTAATTCATGCAGTAACTATTTAAACCACACAAGTTCACATGCTGCAAGCGCCATATCCCATCACTTAAAAGTGACCTCCTAATAGGATACAATAGCTTGGTCTAGATCTTTAATCTATCAAAGAGTGACTAGTCAGCATCTGCATATCCCATCACTTAAAAGTGACCACGATCATGATACAAAATTTCTTTTCCAGGCCTACCTTAAGGTATTAAAAAAATTTTAAAAGTTGTCCCCCAATGACTTTCACAAGGGGACTCAAGAAACTAACCACTCACACTTATAAAAAACTAAATATCAGATTTAATTACTATAAGGTAGTTGAGATTACCAATTAATTAATGATATTTTCCTAGATCAAACATTGACTCCCCCTATTTGGGAACTAGTTTGGCATTAGGATCTATAGGAGTATCAACTAACTTGGTACCCAACATATCAGCCTCACAGAGAGCATATATGAAATATACTTTCTCTGTGATATGTATATATCTCCTTATGAGCAAGCAACTTCAATGCCCAAGAAGTACCCCAAATCCCCCAAATTCTTAGATTGAAAATATTGATATAAATGACCTTTTAATGAGGAATCTCATCAATGTCATCCTCTATGATAATAATATCATTCACATAGATAATAAGGAGGATCTGCGTCCTAGAAACTAATGGTTCAACTCAAAAGATTGCATATGTCCACAAAAGAGGAGATAGTAAAATCCACTATTGCTTAGCCACAATAAAAATATAATCACATATTGGAATAGAAGAAATTCTCAATCCCAGTTCCAATATCTGCTTTTAATCTCAAAAAGCGAAGAATAGTGTGAAGATCTTAAAATTACAACCTTAACTATTTCTCACTTCTCTTGCCTTATTGAAAACTTGATGTACTTGATGGATGAATGGATGATCCTTCAAACTTCAAACAAGCATCTATTTATAGACAAAGGTTTAAGCAAAGTCCAACATGATAACTCCAAAGTCTTCATCATCTTCATCAAGTCATAAAGGCTAATGGGCTTTGGATTTATGGTGGCTGTGTAGACAAATGATTAGTCAAATATGTAGGATCGGTGTGGGTCTAAAGAGGCAGTGAATAAACCCCTAATAAAAATTTTAGTAAATTTAAATTTACTAAATATAAGTGTTAGTGCAAGAATAATAATAACACAATAACAACAATAAGCAGAAGCAAATAAAAGTGTAACAAGAATGACAACATAAGGAATTTAACGTGATTTGGCTTACTCTTGAGCCTAGTCCATAGCAACTAACTAAAAATCAAATAATTGAAGCTCCTTTACTCTAGGCAAAGAAACCCTTACAAAAGATATCTAGGATTAGCCACTAGGGATTTGCACACTAGGAAGTGTGCACTAAACCCTAACTTTCAATTTATTACATAGATTTTTCTCTTCTTTACTAGAGTTATACATTTGCACAATAAGGAGAGGAATTTAATAAGAAATAGTTAAAAAGAAAGAGAGGAATTTAACTCTTCCCTTTTATGACGCCCGTGGCTGAAGAGGGCAAGGAGTGATCGCCGGGTGATGTCCTAAAAGAAAGGAATCACTGAGGCAAAGTGCGGCTCCTGACAGGCTTTTAGGCCAATAAATAGCGGTAAGAGGGGCATATGAATGAATTATCTCACATCAAAAAGGAAGGGAGATCCTAAGTTGTATAAGTAGATAACATGATTTTAAATAGCAAAGGCACCTTTTGGGGCAAAACCGTGAGGCTAATGATAGAAAATTTTATAATTAAGCATGCTTAGGCTGGAGTAGCATTGAGATGGGTAACCTCTTGAGTCCTTCAAAGTACTCAAGTCACGCAGTTTTTCTAAAGTCAAAGTAGATAATACCTCTATATTTGGATTACGGGATGTTATAATATGGTATTAGAGTCGACCTCACATAGTACGATATGGTTCGATGACAAATCAGGCGGAAGCTAGTGGGCCTGTGATGCCCATGACTAAAGAGGGAGGGGTGTGATCGCTGGGTGATGTCCTAAAAGAAAGTAATTACTAAGGCAAAGTACAGCTCCTGGTAGGCTTCTAGGCCGATATATAATGGTGAGAGGGATACAGGAATAAATTATCCTACATCAAAAAGGGGGAAAGATCCTGAGTTATATAAGTAAATAACGTGATCTTAAATGGCAGAGACACCTTTTGGGATAAAACCGTGAGGCTAATGATAGAAAATTCTATAGTTAAGTATGCTTGGGCTGGAGTAGTACTAGGATGGATGACCTTCTGAGAAGTACTCAAGTTACGCAATTTTTCTAAAGTTAAAATGTACAATACTTCTATATTTGGATCACGGGATATTACACCTTCAATAGTTGAGCTTGAATGTGAGGGGAAGGAAGAGAGAGCTTGAGCACCAAAGCCTTTAATCATTACTTGATCATCTCTTAAATGCACTTGATCACTTTTCGAATTTTTGAGAGATGATTGAATTAGTTTAGAGCTTTTGAGTGTACAAAGTGGCAATAAGAAAAGCAGGAAACCAGCCCACGTCCTTAAATCAGGGAGGCTCCAATAGCTAGTGAAAGCCTAGGCTGGCAGCCTTTGATCGATCAAGTCACTAGCCATTAGAGTCTAACGGCTAGATTCTGGTGTCTTTGATTGATCAACTCATGCAGAGATCTCAGCCAACAACAATTTCTCCAATCGATCAAGCAAAAGGGACACTGTCTTTGATCGATTAAACTAAGTTCTCTTCCCGAATAGTTAACTTTGATCGACCAAGCAGTGGTAGTTCACTTACTTTGATCTATTAAACAATCTAATCGATCATGAAGCATTGGAGTGTAGTTTTACAGAATTGTATGCTCAAACCTCTATCTAACTAACATTAACGCAACCAAAACTCAATTTATGATATGGAAGAGCACCAAATTACCGAAAAAGAGCAACAACAAAAAAAAAAGTAAGCAAATCTTCAAGCTCCAGTTCATTGATATACTACAATTAAGTACATGCTTGAGACAAAAACTATTTCATCTTAATAACAATTAATATTCCCTGAGATTAACAAACTTTAACAAAGATTATTAGTCATAAACTAACTTTTTTTTTTTTGATAAGAAGTCATAAACTAAAATTTGTTGCTAAGTGTCAAAACACCATAACGAGGGAGGAATCAACAAAATAAGCACATACTAACTTCATAGTCTAGGTGTTCACATTGGCCATCAAATTTATTTTGTTCATCATTCAATGGAAGTGTTTATCACATGATGAACATTATTCAAATTTAGCCATCAATTTTTACTCCAATCATCATCAATAAACCAAATGCTTATGGGCTAGTATATCCACACCCTTTATTACCTGATGACAATTAAGCCTAATTCTCCCACATGCTTCATGAAATCTCCCACTTACATGATATCTACATGATTATAAATCTCCCTTTCAAGAGATTCTATGCTAACCAAGTGTCATGCTTTAACGATATACCCACAATTTGCTAAACATTCCTTCACAATATGGGAAACACTCTAATTTACTCATCACAAGCAAGCTTACTATAGAGCCACTAACATATACTCGAGCTCAAAAGCATTTACAATCACAAGCAAGGCTGAATTGCATAGCATATCACCACCTTTTATTATTGAATGTCATTTAAGCATAGTTATATACATGCTTTGTTAGATATGTCACTTGTGTGAGATAATTTACAATTATCACTCTCTTTGGAGAGATTTTATTAACAAACCAACATGTGTCATAATAAAATTATGTACTCACAAATTTGCTAAAACATTGGCACACAACATGAGGGAGAATTAGGTTTAACACTAGCGAGATGGCGTTAGAACAAACCCTGTCATATAGTTGAGCCTAGTAATATTAGGTTTGACACAACTTGTCATAACTTAAAGAACATGGAACTAAGAGAGAATTAACAAACATGTGAATAGTCCTTACTAAAACCTACTAGCCCAAGAGCTAATTTACATGACAATATGCACATCATTGTCATTCTCCTTTTAGAGAAATTCATTTGGCAAACCAACTAGTGTCATACGCTAACAATATACCCAAAAATTTGCTAAACCATTGGTGCATGACATAAGAGACTCTAATTTGCTCACCATGAGTGAGGTGACCATAGAACCCCAAACTGTCATTTAGCTGAGTCCAAAAGCTTAAACCCACAAGCAAGGCACATTTACTTTGTATTTCATCATCTTTTAGTATCTTATGTCAGTTACACCTAATTTTCTCTCATGCTTTATTAAATAGCCCGCTTACATGAGAGCGTTTGCATCATTTATCATTTTCCCTCTTATAAACCTAGATTTGTCATACTCTAATGACATGCAAATTTGCAACAACATTGGTGCACAAAATGGGTGATGCCCTAATTTGCTCACTGCAAGTGAGTAGGGTTGAGAACAGTCCATGTTCAAGTAGAGCAAGGCATGGCTCATGCTCAGCTCATTGATTTATAAATCAATTCAAGCTCAGATCAATTTTGAGTTTGAGCTAGCTAGATCCTTAATCAAGCTAACTCGAATCCTTTAGTGAACTAAAAAATGTGTAGAAAAAAATTTTAATTGCCTTAGTTGAGTTTTAAACATGAGTCAATCATACTCATCGACTTGTACATCTTACAATCTATTTATAAATTTAATAAACAATTATATTATATAAATATATAATATTATTTTAATTAAAAAAATAATATTTGAGTTATGTTCGATCCAAACTGATTCGATCCAGCCATGGCTCAAACTTAACTTGATAAAATTACGAGCAATAAATATGTTTTATGGTTTGGCTCAATATACTTGACTCAAACTTGATTCAAGTCCGAACATTGAGGGATTATCAATCTTCAGGCAAAACTCTCAACCCTACATGTGAGATGGCCTTAAGCCTTGTAACATTAGCTTTGATACTTCCTATCATAGTTAATGCTCACCTGCTCTGTATTCCCAATACTAAGATCACAATTCAATGTGGGACTAAGCCCTATTTTCTCACGTCTTAACATGTTAGACACTACTTGTTTATGAAATCTGTTTGATTTTTTGGATGGAATTGTACTAGTGGTGATCACCAACACTTGAATGATAAATTGGTATACGATACTTTGTAACTTGGATGAAACTAATACAATCAAAGTCATCGTGATTTTATGATTTGTTTCAATGTAGGAGTATGAGGAGAACCACCTTTTAACCTATAAGGAAGAGGAAGAGGGAGAGGGAGAACAACCTGATCTTTTGACAGAAAATTCAGAGACCAAAGTAGAGGAGAAAGAAGAAAATGAAGAAGCTTTGTTGGCCGAAGAGCCACAAACAAACCCCAACGAGGTCGAAGGACAGCCTGAAACCACAGGAGATCTTCTGGTTAGTCTTTCATTCTTTTAATTTATTCTATTAATGTTTTGATAGTGTTTGATATCCTAATGAATCTGGAATTTATTTTCTAAAAAACAGGGCTTGGATGAGATAAACCCCGTTGCTACAGAAATTGAGCAAAGCAACGCACTGGCTTTAGCAATTATTCAGCCTGGTAATTTTACTTCTTGAGCCAATTTTGTACTCAATTTTATCAAACTCCCCCAACCTTTTGTTGATTCTTAGGGCTGTCCTTAAGTTTGAACAACTCGATCTCAACTCAAAATCTTTTTAAATTAATTTTATTTCAAGCTGAATTAGATCCAACTTCATTAAAAATTAATTGATTATGAATTCTATTTTCAAGTTGATTTGAGTTTGAGTTATTGGAATTACATCTTGGTTGAACATGCATTTTACATTTTTAGATGTTAGTGTAAGTAATAACATTAATAGGATGCGAATGTATGACACTACGTATATATTTTAAATTCTCTCTTCCACTCTCTTAACATATACATAAACAATAAATAGCTTATGAGTGCATTTTTGTACGTGTATATATATATGTGTGTGTGTACCGAGCCAATTTCTAGTTAAATCCATTCCATTTTCAGCCGGTTCAGTCATAAGGAAATCAACATGATTTTGAATTGAATATTGATTCAGCAAGCTTCAAATTTTGAACAGCCCCAGTGAACCTACGGCACATATTCTTCTTGTTTATCTTTCGACACTTTAATTCGTTCATGCATTTCTCTGCTCCTTAAGTTGATTGGTGTTTCTTCTTCACTGTTAGGGCCTGAGTCAAAGCCAACAGCCTCAACAGATTCGCTCACTTGTGGTTCTGGATGGGAGCTGGCTCTTGTTACAACTCCAAGCGACAATACTGGCCATATGGTTGAAAGCAAACTGGTTTGTTTTCTCACGGAGTTTTACAGAAATATTTTATGGAAGTAACAATGATACCTCAATATCCCGAGAATCTTTAAATTACAATGAAGAGATATCATGCACTTAAACAGTTGATCAAGTGCATATTGGCACAGATAATCCTCGTTTATTCAGGACTTTCTTGATTACGAAAGTATTAATACAGCATTAATTTTCCAAATGACCCACTAACCCTATTTCCGTGTTTTTCCTATGCCAATATAACAAGGCGTTTAGTTGATTAAAAAAAAACTTTATAACTTAACAATTTGTCTTTGTTCTTAAAAGTGGTGCTCTACAACAGTATCCATCCTTAGGTTAATTTGGACCAAAGAAAATGCCACCCTAGAAATGACACTCGTAGGGTTTAGTTAAATCTCTGAAAAGTTTTTGTCCACGGTGATGGTATTGGCAAGATAAATGGGAGAAAAATCCAAGGAAACCTATTAGTGGTTAAGAGTTAAACTAACAATATTAGAAGGGCGTGGAATTAGTTTCACGTGAAAACTTAGAGAAAATAGATTTAGATGCTTTGAATGGGGGAGGTGAAGTTATTGAGAGAGAAATAATAAGAAGATGGATAGGGTGAACATTAACTAAGATGTTATGTAAAATGTTTTCTGTTACTAGCTTTTTTTTATAATTCTCCATAACTAGCATTTATATCATCAAAGAAGAGTAAATGGGGCGAAGGATTTGTTAAACCAACCTCATATGGTTGTGAACTTGTGATGAAGTGATTTGGCACTCAATTTAAGCAAAAGTTTCTTCAATTTTTAATTCTATAAAATGGCTAACTTGATCTAGATTCAAGTTAGCTTAGTTTGGGTTAGACTCGAGTACTCGGCCAACCAACCCAAACTTAAAAAAATGGTCATGAGGAAGTCCTAAAGATGAGATGGCTGTCTTCGTCATATGATTCTTTGTATGGAGGGGAAATCCTTAGTAATTTTCAAGTTGAAACACGTAGAAACAAAGAGCAAATTGGCCACCTTTGAGATAATATGATTGTGTATATTACGCAATCGGTTTCGACTTCCTCTCTCTCTTGGTGTGTGCCCATTCCAAGAGGAAAGCTTCATCCCCTGTCCATTTCTACTATCTTCTCTCACCTCATTCTTCTTAACATTTTCCTTAAACCCTAGAGGTTTCCAAAGGAAGAAGACAAGAAAATGTAGGGGTTTTTTAGTTGAGAAGAAATAAGACTAAATCAACTTGGAACTACATGAACCATGATGAGAGTCGATGATGAAAAATGAAAGTAATGAACCATTGGTTGGGTTTTAATCGGAAGATCGGAAGAGATTTATTCTGAAAAGGCTTGACTAAGGATTATCATGCGATCGACGGTCATGATAGACAAACATCCTCCTTTTAACTTTTTTATTTGGAGCGCTTTCATCTTCAATTATCAACAATCATCTTCCAAAAGTAACTGTTAACCACAGGGTGTGTTTGTTTGTAAGGTTAAATTTAAGAAGGTTAAAATTAAACTTGAATGAAGATATTTTTTTATTAAAAGTTGTGAATGATGTGAAATAAAGTTAGTTATTATATTGGAATATGTGAGGGATGTGGTATAAAGTTAATTATTATGTTGGAATATGTGAGGGATGTGATATAAGTTATTTTAGTAGATGTGAAATAAATTTAATTTTTAATATTAAATTTTAGGTGTGATGTGATATGCCTGGTTAAAATTAAACCAGGTTAATTTTAAACCCTAGACAAACGCGGCCAAATTTCTAAGTATAACCAATTAGCCTTTTCCCATGTAGGCTGGCGGCTTCGATAAACTCCTGCTTGATAGCCTTTACGAGGATGCCTCTAGGCGGCAACAGATTGCCGGAGGCACCTACACTGGCAGCCTAGATGCTAATCCATTTAACTCAAGTGATCCATTTGCAATGTCCTGCAGCATTTCACCTCCACCAAATGTTCAAATGGCTTTAATGGCACAACAGCAGCAACAACACTATCAACAACACCAACAACTGTGTTATCAGCAGCAGCAAATTCCACTAATCTATCAACAACCACCACAACAACAGCAGATGATGATGGTGCCTTACAATCATCAATCTCAGAATCCTCAGCAACAAGTAGATCCCCCAAATCCTTTTGCTGATCCATTTTCAAGTTTACTCTAAATAAAAAAAACCTAATAATATTTTACTGTGTAAATTGCTTATAGTTCGTGAAAATTTGGTACCCAATTTCTTTGAATCATGGTATGTAGGCCCTTGAGGTAACAAGTATTTTATATATAGTAAGGAAAAATCATGTAAGTTTCACCAAAGGTCTAAAAGGGACCTGCTACCTACCATTATTTTTGCTATTTTTAAAGCTTCCAAAATACGATAAGTTTTTTTTGTTATCGACTAAAGGAATTTTATCTTAGTTTAACATGACAAGTGACTGGTAACCTAAAAGAAAAATAATTGATACCTCAAGGCCTAAGTACCGCGGCTCAAAGAACTGGACTGGAGTGTAATAAGCTGTAAACAATAGGGACATATAAGCAATTTCCCTGTTTTTCGTTTATTCTATGAAAATGTAGTTGTGATTCTTTTTGTTTTCCTAATACGCATTGTTCAGTTTATTAAGGATAGATTGCTGTATAGCTTTCAAAGTTCCGTTTATTCTATTATAATATGTGGAGGAAGCAGACTATTTATTTGCATAATGTTTCTAGCAATGGAATGTCATATTTGTAATGAAAGTTGTGAAATAACTGTTTACATTCTGCATATTCTGTTTATCCAAAGTTAATTTGATTCAAAAATATTTTTATAAAATGCATAATATTGTTAAATAACACAAAAATGTGTAGTTATATATATATATATTTATTAAATAATTTGTTGTAAGTTGATTAGAGTTTATACTGAGTAAGTTCGAAGACTCAAAATAACAGTCAAGCTCAAGATGTGGCTTGAAGCTCGGCTCGAATGATTTTGAGTCAATTGAGCATGAATTGAGCCCATAATAATTTATATAAACGTACTATAATTTGTCACTATAGAAATTATTAGATTTAGGCAACACATTAGGTCACATTTTTTTGCTAATTTTGTTGCATCATGTGGCCACCGTGAGTCCCATAATTTGCTATTATCAAAATAAGAAATTAGTGCATCGAATAAATTTAATGTTTTGATGTTAAGTATACTTATCAAAATAAGAAATATAAATTATATATGATCATAAAAATAATAAATAGAAAATATACGGTGCTAAGTATGAATAAAAAATATTAAGTACAAAAGTCTGAGCATATTATGCTGAGTATGAATTTTATGGTGGAGAGCATGAATAGTAAATAATGAGTAAAATAATTTTAAGTATGAACATTTTATTATTGTGTGAGAAATTACATAGCATGGGCTGCATCCTGATTTTAAGTGTGATGACAATTTTTTTTAAAAGTCAAAATTAATACTTAATATTTTTATTGCTCTTAGGCCCTGTTTGGCGCGAGTACCAACACATGACCAAAATGGTATTAATTTAAAAAACAACAACAATAATAATAAATAAATATTTTAAATTATTTTACACAAATTTAAATATAAAAAATATTATTTTACTTTATATACTCAACAATTTAAAATAAAAATATCAACTTTATTTCACATTGTAAACTAAAATATTCAAGTCGAGTATTTTGATCTAAGTTGTAAAATAAAGTTTGTATTTTTATTAAAAATTATTGAATATGTGAAGAAAAATATTATTTTTTATATTTAAATTTGTGTAGAATAATTAAAATAATTTAGTTATTATTATTATTATTTAAATTAGTACTATTTTGGTCCTGTTTTGGTCTTCGTGCCAAACAGGGCCTTAGTTAACACTTTTATATTCATTATGAATATATATTGATAATAAATATTTCTATATTTATATTTAATACAATATTTATCGAGATATAAATTTAGATTGTATTGACGCTTTTTTTATATGGAGAATATGTGTCACTAATAGACCTACTATCCACGACGATCAGGTAGAGCAAATTGTTGGAAAATAGCGTGATCAGATAATTCTCCAGTAAAATATTTAATTATCTACTCTGACGGTCCAATTTAGTTATACCATTAGCATGACAAGACTATTTAGTTATCTACTCTGTCAGCTCGGAGTTGATTGGTGGGTAATTTGATTTGAGCTTTTTTTATCAAATATAAATTTTAATTATAAAAATTAATTTTATTTTACATCCAACACATATTAAATTAAATTTATTTCACATTTTATATATTTTTAAATATTAAATTAAATTTTATTTATATTAAATTTATAAAAATGAAGCCTGCGGGCCCAGGCACATGGCGCGTGCCACGTGGCGCAGCCCAACGGCCAGAAAAAAGACAATAATTTTTCTTATCACGGTGCTATTCATAATCCAGTTTGGATACATGAAATACCAATTCAATGATATCCGTCGGATCGTTTTTCTCATGATCTTATCCACTATCCAACGGTCGATCTGGCTTGTCTTCCCCATCAATTACCACCGTGTCATCCTTCGCACAGGTCTTCGTTGGCTCTTGCAATTTCTCGCTCTTCCTCTTCCCATAATCGATCCCACCCCTCTCTCTCTTCTCTAGGGTTTTCTCTTCTTCCGGGCATGGTCTCCTGTTCCAATGGGGGATTCGTCGTCGCGCCAACTCCGATGTCGGCTTCCTCTGACTTAGCGGTTGAATTGAATGTGTTCTTCTGGAGAGGTAGGCTCTAATATGATATACTCCGAGGTTGATGAGCGGGAATCCTAAGCCGACCTCGATCCTCTCCCGCTTCAATCCCTAACTCTCTCTGTTTCTCTTTAATATCCTCATCCAATGCTTCGCGAGTTTGGTAGTTCTCTGCCTTAGCGGTTGAATGGATTTCCTTGTCCTGGATTTGTGAGCTCTAATCTGATATTGGATGAGCGAGAACCCTAATCCTGCCTCTGACCTGAAGCCTACGGCTTACCGGTCGGGCCACCACGGTCAGCCTTCGGCCGCTGATCATCAGGTGGCTTCCTCTATGCCGCTGCCCAGGATGATTGATGGAGATGTTGGCGTCGCTCCTGACTGGAAGGGGACTTCGCAGTGTGCGGGGGAGCAGGAAGAGAATGATGGAGGCGGCAAATTGGGCCACGGGTTGAATGAGGACCACGATGGCATGATGGATGGAGAGGAGGTGGAGGGAAATGGGCCGTCTGATCCGGTGTGGTGATCCGCAGAGAATGATGGTGCCCCAAGGGGGGAGCAACCAGCTCACACTTTCGTTCCAGGGCGAGGTTTATGTCTTCGATTCCGTGTCGCCAGAGAAGGTATTCCTACTCTCTGTTTCTTTGCAATTGTTAATCCTTACAAGTTGCCTAGTATCTGTGGATTTCAAGAGGGTGACATGGTATTTAAAATTGAAGGCTGAAACTCAAAATCTGGCGTTTCTTTTGAATACCCACGTAACTGATATGATGGTCAACGAAGTAAAATGTTACCGAAATTTTACTTTGTTAACCGAAAGTGTTGATTTGTAACCAGCAGTCATGATAAATTTTGGAGTTTCACATCTAACTTTGCAATTTAGAAATTGAAGTATAAATAATAAGTAAATAATAAAATTCTTATAGTTTTAATAATGCAAATAATGAAATTTAAAATTAAAGAAATGCAACTCAATTTTCTTTTGCAATTGCACAAATTTAAATCTAATATCAGTAGTATCTGTTTGTGTTTGAAGTTAGTCAACTTAACCAAACCAACATAATTTGTTTTGTCTGATTAACAAATGGTTTATAAATCATAAAATTGAAACGGACACTAAACAATAAAAAATAACACATGAAAATTTTAACACACACCGTCTTCTTGGTTAGAAGGGTTTCTTCTTTTTCTTTGTGGATTTCTGGCTATTTTTTATCATGGCTGACTGTGCTATTAATTTGCTTACTTCTATGTTTTGTGCAGGTTCAGGCAGTACTTTTGTTGTTAGGAGGGCGAGAAATCAGAAGCAGCTTGGCTGCCTTTTCTTCTACTTTAAATATGAGCAACAAGGTATTGTTTTGCTTGTTGCGTATACGTGTTGTTCAAGTGAATAAATACTTGTTGGGGGAAATTTTGTTTATTTGTGTGAATATTCAGCAATTTTCAAGTCTTCCACATAGAGTTGCCTCCTTAATGAGGTTCAGGGAAAAGAGGAAAGAGCGGAATTTCGATAAGAAGATTCATTACACTGTTCGAAAAGAGGTTGCCCTTAGGTAACTTAAGACATTTAGTCTTTGTAGGATGTTGTTGTTTGGTTATTTTGGTAGACAAAGGAGCATGATAAAGATAGTATTTTTCTTGTGCCTCTTCCTGATCCTGCATCTATATATTATGTAGCAGCAGTTTCAAATAACCCCTATGTGATGCAGGACGAAAAAAATATAAATAATATTTTATATTTATATTAAGTAAAATTAATTAGTAAATTATTTTAATTAAGTATAAAATGCTTTCTAAATAAATTATATGATAAATAATATTCTTAAATCTCGTAAATTAAAAATATTTTAAAATTAAAATTAAACTGAATTGTCTGATAAATAAGAAATTATCAAATTAGATTAGAGTGCAAATTTAAATTGAATAAATCAAATCAGAGATTTAGGAATTTAAGACATGTCTTTAAATTCAATAATAAATCACTCAAATAAAAGTTGGGTCATGCAATTAGAGCTCAATAAATAATTCAAGTTAAGAGAATAATTTTATATTAAAATCAAATCATCAAATTAATTTGATTCATGAAAGAAATTATGTCTTAGCCAAATAAATGCAAGTAATAGATGACAAGTTCAAGTAATAACGATGCAGGTAAGGCAGACAGTTCAGGTCAGCGTGCTCGAGTGACACATTTTTCAAGCGAAGTAGCGGGTTGAGAAGCCTCGCGCTGATCGGCGAGGCAGCAGGTAGTGGAGGTGGGAGCGTGTCAGAGGCGGGGAACGAGGTGGTAGCGGGCGTCGGAGGCGGGCGAGCTTCGGAGGTAGACAAAGATGATCCGGAAAGAGAAAGAGAGAGAAACAGATGGAGTTTTTTTTTGGAAAGTGGAAAACCAGGTTAATTTAAGAATTCTCACCAAAGGTTAACCCTATTATTTCCTTCATTAAAATGTCGACCCCTTAACCCAAATTTAGGCTATGAGAAAACTCAAATATGATTTCATTCATTAAATGCTACTTTTCTATTACAATGCAAGACGGTCTTTTTATATAGTGGGATCCTATGAAACAATTTAAAAATATAATATTAAATAAAGAAAATAAAATACCAAATAAATAAAAATAAATATAAAACTAATTTTATTATAATAAAATAAAGTTTGTTTCAAATATGACATGTCTTTTAATCTCTTAAATCTGTTGAATCAAATCAAATCAATCTAAATAAAACTAATATGAAAATCTCCAATGGCTCTAATTAATTTGAATATAAATTTTGATCCAGCACATGGGGTGATCTTGGCCATCTAATTTAATATTGATCCGTGTCCCCACCAATTCCTCTTAGTGGAGGAACTCGATCCCGTCAAGTATGGGTCATGCGACTCATGTATCTCTGAGTAGGTCATATTAGGTTGTAACTTCTAAGTCTCTTGAAAAGGTAAAAATCTCCACCAAACTAAATATCACTGATACTTGAATTCAATCAAAATTATTTGCTTAATAAGTTTATTTAATTAGCTCTAAATAAATATTGAGGTAGATTCTAGTTGTGAACTCTCGTGGGTAAAGTTATGCTCAAAGGGAACAAAAGGTTAAGGTCTCACTTGGTATTACTGTTGAGTTCTAATAACCAATAGATCAGAAATATTAAAAGTCTCAACTATTCCTATGATCTAATGATAATATTCAAATTTATTCATTTGACCCAATTTAATAAAATTTTTAAATGAATTAAAATGGAGATTTAATTATCTTAAATTATCATTATAAATATTCAAAGAATTTTTTTATACTTAATTACAATAACCCACTATTAACTTTATTGATTTATTTATTTTATAATATATAAATAAACGGATTAATACAAGCAAAAAATTAAAATAAAATACAAATGCAAATACTAATTAGATTTAAACATATGATATTAAAGAAAAATTAAATGTATACAAACTCTTGATCTTACTAATGCTTATTAGATGATTAATTTTGATTATAAGCATGTGGAGATAGGTAAGGGTCACGAGAGGCACGATTCCTAATAGGTGCCATAAAGTTCTCTAAAAATATCTAACAAATCATATAACACATAAATTAGATGTTCACGTAGCCAACCGCTCAGTTTCATGTCCTTTGCATATATAGGTCTATAGGTGTCAAGTTTTTACTAACTCGAGGATATGCATAAGTATGCGTAACTAGATCGAACCTATTGACCTCACAACGATCGTGACCTATAATCGTCTCAATGTGATCAATAGTGTCACTGACACAGTAAGATGATTTAGTGGTCCCTGTTGAATCTATGATCTACTCTCTTTATGGCTCAGCTCTATGATTGTTTTCTCAATTTGACTTTCAACTTCTATTTTATAATTATCTTCCTCGTGCATCTTGCCTTCATGCTTTTTGTATTCCTTAGCTAAGGTAGGATCTGTTATATAAATGGATATAGGTAAGGAATTGAGTTCCAATGCTTTAGAAAAAATGAAGGTCTCTATAGAGAATTCATTCACTATTTTTTTTGCAAGGAGACTAGATGAGTTACTTATAATCTCAATAGGTCTAGCAATGGGAGTAGGAAATTAGAGCAAAAGGCACTGGTTTAGGATCATGTTGTTTAGGAACTATAGAGTTAACTTTATGGGATGAAAGAAAATATTTCCTATGTAAGTAAATTGTGATTTCACCTCATGTCTCAAATGGCTTAAACTAATCCCAAACACATTGATCCTCCAAGTCTCTAATATAATATTTTACTTCACCAAAAAGCATTAGTTTTGCATACTTAACCCTCTCTAACTCGTACTAACAACAATAATTAAAATAACGATCTAAATTATTTTCTCACTTATTATATGATAAATAATCCGAAGCACCAGAAAAGTAAGAATTAATCTCGACTTCTTCTATAGATTGTGACTTTGAAGATGGAATATATGGTCAAACATAGTTATAAGATCGAGTAATAGAAATTCCATTTTAGAGTCTATGCCCACACAATACTTATATCAGACAACGAGAAATAAGATGAGATAAAAATTATAATGTAAACTATATAAAAATAAACGCTCAAATAAAATGCTATAACCTAAACTATACTCTGATACCAAGTTGATGCAGGACGAAAAAAAATACAAAGAATATTTATATTTATATTAAATAAAATTAATTAACAAATTATTTTAATTAAGCACAAAATATATTTTAAATAAATTATATGATAAATAAGATTCCTAAATCCTGTAAATTAAAAATATTTTAAAATTAAAATTAAACTGGATCGTCTGATAAATAAGAATTTATCAAATTAGATTAGGGCGTCAATTTAAATTCAACAATTCAGATCGAAGATTCAGAAATTTAGTACAGATATTTTTAAATTCAACAATAATTATCACTCAAATAAATGTCGGATTGCGCAGTTAGAGCCTAACGAATAATCCAAGTTAAGAGAATAATTTTATAGTGAAATCAAATGATCAAATTAATTTGATTCAGGAAAGAAATTATATCTTAGCCAAAAAAATTTAAGTAATAGATAATAAGCTCAAGTAATAGCAACGCAGTGAGGCAGGCAGCTCGGGTCAACGTGATTGAATGATGCGTTTCTCGAGCAAAGTAGCAAGCCGAGCAACGAAGAAAGTGACGAGTCACCTTGCGCTGATCGGCAAGGCAGCGAGCAGAGGAGGTGGGCCCGTGTCAGAGGCGGGGAACGAGGAGGCAGCAGGTGTTGGGGCGGGTGAGTTTCGAAGGTGGACGGAGATGATCCACACAGAGAGAGAGAGAGAGGAGATTTTCTTTTTTTTTTTGAAAGTGAGCAACTAGGCTAATTTGAGGATTCTCACCAAAGGTTAACCCTTCTATTTTCTTTACCGAAATATCGACCCCTTAACCTGGATCTGGGTTATGAGAAAACTCAAATATAATTTCATTCATCAAATGCTAGTTTTCTATTACAATACAAGGCGATCTCTTTATATTGAGAGATTTCATGAAGAAATTTAAAATACAATATTAAATATAGAAAATAAAATACCCAATAGATGAAAATAAATATGAAACTAATTTTATTACAATAAATTAAAATCAGTTCCAAATATAGTAAGTCTTCAGATATCTTAAATCTGTTGAATCAAATCAAATCTGTTGAATCAAATCAAATCAAATCTAATCTAATCTAAATAAAATTAATATAAAAATCTCTAATAGCTCTAACTAATTTGAATTTGAATTTTGATTCAGCACATGACGTCATTCTAGCCGTACAATTCAATGTTGATCCGTGTACCCACCACTCTGTTAGTGTGAAAAGAATGTTTAAGTTACGAGTTTAGCTTAATATTTGGGAAGTCAGCTGTTAAAATTTCAAAATGTAAAAAAGAGAGCACTCTTTTGTCTACTTTGATGTTTGATCAAGCTGATTGCGATGAATGTATAGCTTTAGTTCTTGATGATGAACTTATAGAAAACCCTGGGAGGTAAAAACCATTTTTTGCAGTTCTTTTGTAGAGTTTGTTGTTTTAGTTTCAGAATTTTTATGATAAGATAAAAAAGAAATCTTATAAATAGATGGTAACTTAAACAGGAATTAATGCAAGATTTTACCTTGCTGTTAATAGCACTAAGATCACCCGTTTAACGATACTGCAAATATGTGAATGGAATTGCTTATACTGTTACCTCCTTTCTTTCACGATACCTGTTAATAGGGGTGGCAAAACCTACTTGACAACCAGACTTGAGCCTGAACCGTAATTTTAGCTTGAGATTGGCCCAATTGTTGATTAGGATGCAGTTAGGTTATAGATTGACCTGTTCATCAGGCGGGTTAGGTTAAAGTTGTACATTATATTTGATCAGGTTTAGGTTCTTACCCAAGTCAATGACATCATTGTAGAAGATTTTATGCTGTAAACAGGATGATTGCTTGTTCACTTATACCCAATTCTAGTGACTAGGTTTTAGATAGACAATGATTTTTGCCATGGTAAAAATTGTGACCCGATTGTTAAATAGGTCAGAGTCGAGTTAAGTTAATCAGCTCAAGCAGATTTGTGTTCGACCAAAATATGATCTGGCCCTTCCCTGCTAGCAGATTGTATGCTTTACTATTGACGTGTATCAGTGTTAGTTTATTTTTTGTGTGCAATTTCCTCTAATAAGCTTGTTTAACACAGGATGCAGCGTAGTAAGGGGAAGTTCATATCTCCCAAATCAAAGTCTGAAGATGTAAATTCAGATATCGCCACTTGGGATTGTAGCCAGCAATGGGGCTCTATAGATAAGCAACCGGTCAAAAAATGAGTAATTTTCTTATATAAGTCGTACATACTTTAAGAAGATCACAAAAGAATGTGCGTCAATTATTTGTATTTTTTTGCATTTTTTTCTGTGCTTAATTATCTCCTATTTGAGTAGTTGTATCAGAATTGTTAAGCGTACTCTTTCGCGTTGGCATGTACTTCACTGTTTCATTCCCAGTTCTGTAAATAATGGTTGTTCCAAGGAAACTTAACATGAATTTCTACTGAATCCTTTATATTTACTCACGGCTTTCCATGTAAGATTTGTCATTCCTGGTTTTTTTTTAACAATTCATTACTATTCTTTTCCCCCTATTTGTTTCTCGGTCATAACCCTTTCTTTATTTTGGTTTCATGATATGTATTTGTTTCTCTCCTGTTTTATGTTGTCGATTGACTATTTCTTTATTCTTTTCAATTAATTAGATGCAATCATTGGGGCATTAGTGCCAAGTCCACACCATTGATGCGGCGTGGGCCAAATGGAACAAGAACCTTGTGTAATGCATGTGGGCTTTTATGGGCAAATAAGGTACATGATCTAAGCGAGCTCTAAATTGTAGTATTCACACTTTTCTTCTTGGATCATAGTACCCTTTCCTTTCTTTAAAGATTTGCAGTTTTGTAGTAACTGCTGTTATGCTCTCATTATTTTTTGTATTTGACATGTCACCTTAAGATGATGAAATTACAGTTTAAATTTATCTTGAAATGGTTGGTCAAACAATAGGGACAGTTGCATAACATGAAAAAAGATATGTTTTCATATTAAACACCTAAATAATGCTATCTACATGCATGATGCAATAAACTTTTGTCACAAAATAACATCTTGATTATTTCTATTAATGATACAAGAATGAAACTTCAAGAACTCAAATTAATTATTTTCTTAATGATATAAGAATGCTTGACTACCCAACATCAATTAATGGCTTTAGATTCCGTGATAAAGTATTGGAGAAGAAATAATAAGTTAAAATCATATCCTCGGACTCGATGGTGGAATCTAAATAATGAGAACAGATGTATATTTAAGAAGAAGGTTCTAGAACTTGGGCAATGGAATATTATCAGAGAAACTGATCTTATGTGACTGACGGTTGCTAACTGCATCCGTAAGGTGGCGAAGAATGTGCTAGGAGAATCTAAAGGAATGATTTCAAATAATAAAGATGCTTGGTGGTAAAAAGATGTACAAACAAAAATTAAGGAAAAAATAATTTGTTATAGAGATTGGTTTAAAAATAAAAATAAGGATAAGTGGGAGAAATATAAAGTGGCTTGACGAGAATCTAAGAAGACAATCGGCAATGCAAAGAATATGACTCTTGAGAATTTATATAAGAAGCTAGACACTAAAGAAGGAGAAAAACAATTATATAGGATGACCAAGATATGAGATAGAAAAACTAAAGACTTAACTTAAGTAAAATATATTAGGATGAAAATCAAAAAGTACTTTCATGAAAGAAAATATCAAAGATAGATGGATGAGTTACTTTCAACAGCTTTTCAATGAAAGTTGTGAAAATTCAATTGATCTTACGGAACTCAACACCCAAAAAAAAAGTAAAAATTACTTACATGTGGCGTATCAGTAAAGCTAAAGTCTGGAAAGCTTTTAAGAAGATGAAGTATAAAAAATCAGTAAGATCAAATAACATTCCAATAGACGTTTGAAAGTGCTTAAGAGATGGAGTTTCTTGGCTCACTAGTAGGGGTGACAATATATGACTCGACCCGCAAATTTTGGGTATGAGTCATGAATTTTGATCCATTTATTAAAGGGGTCAGGTTCGGTTGGGCATAATCGGGCCGGGTAGGGTTCGGGTTGGGCATTTATCAAAAAATACTCTATAAACGGGTCGGGTTGACTGGCCATCCCGACCCATTTATTAATCAGGTCAGTTCTAGATTTTGACCCATTTAATAAATGGGTCAGGTTGAGGCTATTCAAGTCGGGTTGAATTCAGGTTGAGGCTATTCGGGCCGAGTTGGATTCGAGTTCGACCTGAACCCAACCCATCGACCCATTTTGCCACCCCTACTCACTAGATTGTTTAATATGATTTTGAAGACTAAATAATATCAAATGAATAGAGAAAGAGTATATTGGTACCTATTGACAAGAATAAAGGTGATGTACTAAATTATGCTAATTATAGAGGAATTAAATTAATAAGTCATACTTTAAAATTTTGAGAGAGGGTGATCGAACATAGGTTACGCTATAATACTAAGGTATCAGAGAATCAGTTTGGTTTTATGTCAAGTAGATCTACTATAGAAGCTATTCATTTATTGACAAGTTTAATGGAAAAGTTTAAGGAGAGAAAGTAAAACCTACATTTGGTTTTTATTGATTTAGAAAAAGCTTATGATAAAGTCTCAAGAGAAATACTTTGGAGAGTTTTAGAAAAAAAAAAGAGATTTACACTGCTTATATTCAAGTTATTAAAGATATGTATAAAGGAGATGTTATCTGTGTTCGGACACAAGGAGTTTTGACTAAGGATTTTTTTATTACAGTTGGATTACACCAAGGCTCGGATTTAAGTCTGTATCTTTTTGCTTTGATTATGAAAGTCTTGACTGGACATATCTAAGATGAGGTGCTTTGGTGTATGCACTTCGCAAATGATATTATCCTTGTTGAGAAAACTAAAAAGAGAGCTAAAGCAAAACTCGAGCTTTGGAGAAACGCTCTAGAATCTAAAATTTTTTATCTCAATAGATCAAAAATTAAATATATGGAGTGCACATTTAGTCAAGAAAGAAATTCTTATATTGGAGATGTGATAATTGGTGATCAAATTACCAAGAAGAGTGAGCGCTTTAGATAGCTTGGATCAATTCAAAATGATGGTAAAATAGATAATGACGTTATTAGCAGGATGAGTAAAATGAAAAAATATTTCTGGTGTGTTGTGCGATAGAAAAATCTCATTCAGACTTAAGGGTAAATTTTATAAAACTGTAGTAAGATCAGCGATAATATATGGTGTTGAATGCTGACTTGCAAAGAGGAAATATACAAATAAAATAAATATTGCAGAAATGATGATTCTAAGGTGGATGTTTGGATATACACAAAAAGATAAAATGGGAAATGAGTATATCTGAAAGAAAGTTGGTGTTGCACCAATTGAAGGTAAACTTAGAGAAAGTCGGCTTAGATGGTTTGGACATATAAATCGTAGGCCGATTGAAGTTTCAGTTAGAAAAATCGAGCTATGGGATATTGCCCATGTACAAAGAGGAAGAAGGATACCAAAGAAGACATGACAAGAAACTATAAGGAGTAATTTTAGTTACTTAGACTTACATAAGAATTTGGTAATTGATAGAGCGCAATGGAAACAAAGGATTCATATAGCTGACCCCACCTAGTGGGATTAAGGCTTTGTTGTTATTGTTGTTGTAGTTAATTATTTGACACTATTAAAACTTCTATTCTTCTTTTGATATAATTTTTAAACTTCTACTCTTTTTTTTTGATATATTGATGTTCTTAAAATCTCAACGTCACAGTTTATATTTCTGGTTGACCTTTCAGGGAACCATGCGTGACCTTTCGAAAAATTTATCCACGCTAATGCAGAATGCTCCGCCTGAAGAAAAGGACGTAGTAAGCTTCTTTATTGTTCTTTTGTTATTACCATGCTGTTTTGGTTGATATTTTACTGAAGTTTTTTGAGGTTCCTCGTCAGCCTGTTTTCTTTTTCCTATAAGTTTTGTATTTTTTTGTTTGCAGTACTATTTGTTAGGCAGTTCAAATAGAACATCAAGCATAACCTCTCTTGCTCTCCTAAAGCTATCAAGTTTTAATAGAAAGTTTTAAATCTTAACCCCCTTAGGAGGTTTTTAATTCAATGTCATCTTAATGTTATGTCATTTACTTTGGGGGTGTTTGGTTCAATGTTATCTTGATATTATGTAATATTATTTAAAGAAAATAATTGTTTGATTTCATGATATATATAGATAATTTTTTAAAAAATTATAAAGTTTTCACTCATAATACTAGATATTACGACATCGACATCTAGATAACATAACATTAAGATTACATCGAATCAAATGCTTTCTAAATATTATGATATCTAGATGTCTTTTTTTAAAAGGACTTTCATAATTTGTGTTAAGACTATATGCCATTAGACTAAATATTTTTTTCTTTAAATAAATGTAATATAATATTTAGATAACATTAAATTAAACACCTCATTAAGCCAAATGGAATTCAGATGTGATATAGGACTATCTTCTTTTAATTGAAAGAAAATAAAATGAAAGAATTGAGTTAATTGCTTATATTCGTCATATTTTTGTCTTCTTTTCCCTAGTTCTTCCAGAGTGGCTCTTCTGTTGGTGGTTCAGCCTTACAGCTTGTTTCACACACGCACGCGCACACACACAACACGAGTGGAATTATTGTTGTGGATGTGGTGGCCTCATTTGTGTTTTAATTTTCTGTTGTGTAGTGTAGATCTCTTAAAATAACAAAATCTAGAAAATCAACATAACACATCATCTCTCATGTGTGTGCGCACGCCCGCGCATTGGCACGTGTGCGGGTGTGCGGGTGTGCGGGTTTGTGCATGCGCGTGCACAAACGTGTGCACGTGATTTGGTTCATGAAGTTCAAGTTAAATGATTGTGTAAGCTTAGCTTCATATTTTTTAGGCTTACCTTGTTCAACCTAGCATTTTGAATAAATTATTTTTTATAATTTCTTGCCATGTTTTTTATGATCATCTTTTTTTTCTTTTTATATGGGTAAGATTCAATAATATAACTTTCTTTATTAGAATTTTTATTGATCTCTAATTTATATGTTCATATTATTTAAGTCGACTCTCTCAATGTTTATTTTCAATTAAGGTTATTTTAATTTTCTCTTGAATATATTTATTTTTCGTATTTTCCTTCAATCATTTTAGTATTTTTATTTATGTGATATTTATCATATTTGTATGTTTTTACTTGATAGGTCAATATTTAGTTATATAACATCAATGGTCTCATTATTGTTTTATATTTATTTTTTTATTTTTAGTAATAACTCATTAAAAAAAGGATGATGGTTCAAAAAATTGTAATCTGCCACTTGCATTCAAAAACTTTCATATTAACAATTTAGATTTACTAAAAACTGATGAAGGTTGAGCACATATTCCAATTAGATATGGCATGATACAACTGCATTCAGCAAAATGTAAAATTTGTTTCCATTTTTTTTAGAAAAAAAAATTGGATCCAAATGTCATGAGAAGATACATTCACATTGTGCATACCAACATTCTCCATCAATATAAACCAAACCTAATTTCTCAAAAGCATCATATGTACATAATGTATGATAAATTTTATTATATTACGAAAATTAGTAGGTTACATGAATATTTTTTAATAATGGTTCTTTTAATTTAAATTTCTTTAATTAACTAATTAACGAAGTAGTAGAATATTTAAGAAAAAAGTAACAAAAAAATATATATTTCTGACGTTGTTAGGAGATTGTCGTTCTTTTAAAAATAAGTCGTCTGTCTACCGGACAACTTTCAATTAACAGCAGCCCCATTGACGGCATCAGAAACATATTCTTTTTGTTATTTTTTTTTTCTTAATAATGCTTAATTTGTTAATTAATGAATTAAATATGTTAAATTAAAAATCATGTTTTTTAATTCTTCTCTAATAATATATAAAATTACCTTTTGATTCATTTATAATTTCACCTTTAGATTTTCTAAAAACAATATATTTAGATTTTTTTTAAAAAATTTTGAAGATTGTATGATGTTAGTTTTTATTTTAAAATTGTGGATTAAATTATAAAATAAAAAAAATGATGTTTAATATGTAATTGAAGAAGAGTTAAGAGAGATATATATAAATATTTTAATTTATATAAAATGTGAAATAAATTGATTAATATATTTAGAATTATATAAGATATAAAATAAAATGATGTTTTAATTTTTAAATTTATGTGTAATGAAATATATAATATTTTTAATATTTTCATATTATTAAAAAAAAAGTAATTTTGGTCGTGAGTAAAACAGTCATTTTTTTTTTTAGTTTTGTTTGAGATAGGATTGCAGTTTGGCTTATCACCTTGTTCCTGGAAGTGGATGATATTTTTATCATACAGAAAAGTGAGATTACCCGTTAAGCTTTATTTACTTAATAGGATTTGTTGGTAATTCAGTATTAGCTGATCGAGGCGCGACAAATAAACACGTATTGGATTTATTTTCCATTACACAGCACATTATTTCTGACCAAGTTCCTTTATAAAGCATATGAAATATGATCATATCATTTTTACTTTAATGAGAAAATAATAATCTTCGACATAAAGCATGAAACAAAGGAGATTTGAATTCAGGATCATATCAATATAAAACGAAAAATCTAAAAAAAAAAAAAAATGCTGAATCATGAAGGTTATATAAAGTCCACACCCAAAATATCACACTGAGGAAATAGTTAAACTAAAGCCCGTAAGGAAGTAATAAGAAAGAGAGGTGAAAATATCATTTCATAGTAATTATAATAAAATAATCAAACTGAAAACCTAATGTGTCTCAAAATGATATATATCTAAAATTGTGGTACTATTTTATTAAAAAAAAATGCATTAATCTGATATTATACTCTAAGGTTCTGTTTGGTAATAAGAAAAAAAAGAAGATTTGGTTGAAATTTTTAGTGATTTTTGAAAAATGTGTATGATGTGAAATAAAGTAAGTTGGTTATATTAAAAATTGTGTATGATGTGAAATAAAGTCGATTGATTTATTGAGAATTGTGTTGGATGTGAAATAAAGTGATTGTTTAATGTTGGAATTTGTGTGAGATGAGATATAAAATAATTTTTTAAGTTTTTTAAAATAAATTTAAGATTTTGGCCATGGGTAATTTTAGCCATGATTTTTAGTCCATTAACAAACAGTGCCTAAAATAAGAGACGTTATTGTAATTTACCTTTTGACTCAAATTCGAAAGCCAGTTTTGTTGATGCCTCGTCTTCTGTTTGCTGCCGTCTATAGCCCGATCCTCTCTCTCTCTCTCTCTCTCTCTCTCTCTCTCTCTCTCTCTCTCACGTGGCAGCGGCTCCAGATCTGGGTTCTAGCTGCCGGAGTTAGATCTCCGGCTAGGGGGAGGTGAGGAGGCTCGATGGCCCGGAGCAGGTCGTCTTCCTCGCGCTGGAAGTTCCTGCATCCCTCCTACTACCTGAAGCGGCCCAAGCGGCTTGCCTCGATCTTCATCGTTTTTGTTTTGGCCACTGTCTCTGTGTGGGAACGCCAGTCTCTAGTCCGTGAGCACGAGGTCAGATTCTCTTGTTGATGCTCTGTTCAATTCTGGTTCCGTCTCATTTCTGGTTTCGTAGATTGTGATATGATGATTGGAGCTTGTATCATGTATAACTGCACTATATCAAGGTTAGTTATAACTGAATGCTACATCGGCATCCTTCTCCCAAGTTCTAGGTGTCGATACATAACAATAGCACCAATGACTAAGGATCAAGATTCGTCATAGAAGGGATAACATCAACACCATGAAAAGGACTAAGTCATTAAGCCATCAGGCTCCTCTTACATTCTTTTGCAATTTTCTTGTAATAGCCTTAGGGCAAATCATTTTATGATAGTGAAACCTCTTCTCTTGCTGCTCAATGGTCGATGTAAGCTTGAGAATCAAAATAATAATAATAATATGCAAAGCCAATTCCTAGTTCTTTCCAACAGTCTTATGGTAATGAGTTTTCAACTTTATCAGAGTTGAAAAATATTCCAGAAATGTAGGAATAATTTGTTCAACTATTTTGTGTTGTGCGTTTGGTAGGTTTCAGATCGTTAGGTAATGAAAGAAAACATAAAGAGAAAAATTCGCAAGGGAGGTTTGCAAAATTGGTATTCTGGCAATTATATATATTTATATTCCACTACTTATGACAATGCAGGAAAGCGCTCTATTTGCAGTAAAGTTTGATGTTTTCGTTCTATTTTATCTTGACAAATATGTGGTGATCTTTTCTTGTGTATCATGAGGACAAATTTTTTATCAATAAATCATGAATTCAAGAGTTTTTTTTTCTTGCCATAAGCTTATTGGTATAATATCCTATGTCCTTATTCAAAGACTTATATACACATACATATAGAATATATATGTTTGTGTGTGTTGGCTTGATACAGTTGAATTCATTTTCCTTGACATGAATCAACCACAGGCAGAAATTTCCAAATTAAATGAGGAGCTGAGCCAATTACAAGCTCAGGTATTTGGATTTGTTTAGTTCGAGGGACTTCCTTTATTATGATTAAATAGTAGGATAATTCCTTTGTAGTTGCAACAAGTGCAAGGTCATTTGGTGAGCGGTGGAAATGACAGTACTCGTAGCAGTCATAGAATTACAAATAAAAATGGTTTTGATGTTGATCCTGTCAACATTGAACGAAGGGAAAAAGTGAAAGAGGCAATGCGCCATGCATGGAAGTCCTATGAAATCTATGCGTGGGGCCAAGATGAACTGCAGGTTTGAATGAATTAATGTAGTGATTTGAAAGCACATACAGTGTCCTGTTTTTGTGTTTCTTTCCCACTTCTTCAAATTTGAAAAAGAAAAGAAAATATATATATATATATGTACATTTATTTTACCTCTATTGATACAGCCACAAACAAAGAATGGTGTTAACAGTTTTGGCGGCCTTGGAGCAACACTTATAGACTCTCTTGATACATTATATATTATGGGCCTAAAGGAGGAATTCGAGAAAGCTAGAGAGTGAGATCCGAGTTCCTCATAATTTTCTTCTGTATATTCAGCATACTGTAATTTTCCTTATCATTGCAAACAAATAATGCATGCATTATGTTCCTGTTAATGGAATCAAAATGTTCAAGCACTCCTCTGATTTTTTGGTAAAATTCATGCAATTGTCATGTTAAATGCTGAGGACCTTTGCCTGTCAGGTTTTTGTATTTTATTCTTTGCAGGAGATTTATTTTTCAGCATTTGTTAGATGCTAACTTTGTTGATTAAAAGTTTATAATTGTTAAAAGATAAGTAAATGAAGTTTAATTCAAGAAGTCAACCAGCAAAAACTGCTACCAGTAAGATAGAAAAGAGTGGCCTTTTTCTCACCCTTGGTGAACTTCCCTTTCAAGACCGAAGCTCATCCAACCTCATTTTTTGGCAGCAAGTCAGATGCCCTTCTATTAATATCAATATTTGCATACCCAAATGATCAAAATGAGTTTGTTTTAGTGGTGATGGCATCAGAGTTCCAAACTTATATCTGATGATTTTGCATATTCTAAAGTTATTGTCATGTATTGTGATGTTATGTGTGTTGAGCAGCATGACTTTTGATGCTTCAGATGTTAAAAGCAAAGGAAGTTTTGTTTTTGGACATTATTCTATGAAGCACGGATGCTTCTAGAAACTACATCATGTTTGTATCGGATACACTTTGTGATATAGACATAGGGGGACATGGGGGGCACCATGTCAAACACGCTACCTAACGTGTCCTAATAAAATAATATTTAAAAAAACTAAAGGCACTTGTTGGATAATCAACGCTACTTCGAGGCACCTTAGGACACCGATGACACTTTCAAGATGCATCCAGGATACTTCTAGAATGCTTATAGGACACTGTTGGACATGTTTAATATTAATATTAAATTTATTTGTTAATATTATAATTTTCTATTAATAGTAAATATAAGACCAAAATCTCACAGAAACTTTTATCCCCTCTTTATTATTTTTATTAATATGTAAAATCTTTTATTATTGTTAAGATTTTACCTAATAAAACTAAATCTTTTATTATTATTATTATTAAAGTTTTTACTTAATATAAGACAAAATTTTAAGCTAATTAATTTAGATTAGGTTTCTTCTTCCCTCTCTGTCACCGAGCATCGCAAAGATGAACCAACCACAAAATATTTGAAAACCTAGTTTTGCCCTTCCTTCTCTCCTCTTCAACACCAATGAGCCCTCATCTTCCCCTACTATTGTGTTTGTAGTGGCTATCCTAGCATGCAAAACCACATGGTCTCTTGTCTTCTCATTTTCCTTGTGAGGTTATGCATGCTAGGTCTGTTTTCTTCTCATTCTCCTTGTGAGGTGAACCCTATATCTACACCTCAACCCTCCTCTACATAGACAAGGTCTCTTCTCAAGTTCTCATCTTGATTCTTTAGCACTTCTCTACTGCTCACAAGTTGTTTATACTCAAATAATCAAGTTTGTTTTATATTTTATGTATTTTCTTAAATGTGAATTGTTATTTTTAATATTATAGTATTTCACATATTGTGTCATGTCTGTGTCCTATATTTTGAAATATCATTGTGTCGCATTGTGTCATGTGCTTGTGTCCTCATATTGTATATGTGCTTTATAGACCTAATTAAATCACTTATATTGAACCTAGTTGCATTTTGGAAGTTCTTACTGTTGCCACTTGTCTGTGTCTGGAATAATGTTTGTGTGCAGTAAGCACTTTACTATGGGAATTTGTTCGTTTTTTAGTCACAAGGCAACCTTTCTATATTTGCCCAACCCTTGTTATTGATGGGTTGAAACTGAATAAAATGATGTCTTGGGTTTATTTAAGATATCCTGTAATATAATCATTCTGTAACGATGAGTATTCATAACATAATCTGGATAGAGTCCATTTTTTTTTTCATGCACTTGTTAAAAGTGATGGAGTTAGCTTGATAGGCTTGATATGTAATAACCATAGTTTGGTCAAGCAGTTATATAAAGGTGGATGCAAGAACTATGTACTCATATTTCATCACTTTAGTGAGATGGATTTGGATTGTTCAAAGCTGAGTCTTTATTCTAAGTCTGCAGTTGTTTTTAAAGCAAGGTTTTAATGGGAAACAAATGCCTTCATAGATTGATGTAATGAGTAATTGGAAGGACTCCATCAGGAATGATGCAAGCATAGACACTTGTGAGGTTTTAAGAGCTTGAATCATTTTTTCTTTAGTTAATGAATCCTATTAATCACATTTTATTAGTTTCCTACTAATATTATCTTGACGGTTTTTTTATTTTATAATTTTATTTTATTTTATCCTGTTTTTATACAAGTCATTTATTTCTTATTTCATGTTGGCAGGTGGGTTGCTAATTCCTTGGATTTCAACAAGGATTATGAAGCAAGTGTTTTTGAGACAACCATAAGGTTGCACCATAAGGTTTAGATTTGCTTTGTTTTCTTCTAAGGGACCAATAATTTCCTGTCTGAAAATGTTCTGTAGGTCCTTCATATGGCTTGTAAACTAGATGAGCCTTCATAATCAGTTTGAATTTCTATCTTATTTTTTCTATGTAATATCAGGGTGGTTGGTGGACTGCTAAGTGCATATGATCTCTCTGGGGATAAAATATTTCTTGAGAAGGCAAAAGATATTGGAGACAGGTTGCTGCCAGCTTGGGGTACGCCTTCTGGGATTCCTTACAATAGAATAAACTTGGTTCATGGCAATGCACATAATTCTGCATGGACTGGGGTAATTTTCCATCCACAAACTGTTCGCTGTTCTCTCCTACTTAAACTATTTGATACTTCTATTATAAAACTGAGAACCTTTATTAATCATCTAATATAAACAATGTAGCATTAAAAGGTTATCCTTCTTAATAAGAAGACAAATGGTTTTTGAGTTTGAGTTTAAATCCACATCTTTGTTGATGTTGATTGAGATGCCCACAGGATATGTTTTCCATTGAATATGTTTAACGTGATCACCTATCTTGGCAAACTATGAGCAAGATACATTTTGTATTGAACTGTTAGATTTAAATTATACTATAGTTCTAGTTGCATAAATTTCCAAAACGAAAGTACACGGGGCAGCAACATAATTCTGTTAATTTTCATCTGCAACGTGTCATTTTGTTGTATTGGATGTCGGGAACCTAAGGAATATATATTGTGAATAACATTTTATTTTAACTTTCATATGATCATGACCATATAAAGGAGGGCGTATTTCATGTGCAGAAAAGATATTAGTAAGTTGGGTTGCAAAAAAAAAAGTATGCATTATGGGAGGAAAACAGATTTGGAGTTTTTCTGAAGGAAAGATATAAATGATTTATGGAGAAACAAGTTAATTAAGAAAGTTCATAAGATGAATCAATCGTCTTTAGACACCACCATATTGGAAGTGTTGTGCACTGGATACGCTCTTCTTTATCTACAACAAATAGAAATATTGTTGTGCCCTGATAGATAGAAATATTGTTGTGTCAGAAACTAAGTTTATGGCACTTTTTTCTTTGACAGTTTTGATTTGATTTCAGTGATCAGAGTTGTTGTAGAATGAACATTTGTCATGTTAATTGCTAGTATGAATCCTTAACCATTTTTTCCCCTAAATTAGATAATGTTTCGAGGCTTGTGTAAAGGATGTTGCTGATTTGATGTCATTCGTAGTTCATGTATATGCATCAGCACCCGTCAGATATACATATCCAAGTTTTGCTATCCTTCTTGATCAAATTCTCATGGAAATATAACTCTTGAGGATGTGAAAATAATCATGTTAGGAGTAACAGACAGTTGTTGAATCCATCTAGTTTGGGATAAAGCATTTATTAATGATTGTTGTTGTTATTATTGGAATATGTCTGCACTTAATAGTCATCATTGCTAGAATCGTCCTACTTCTATGAATTCTTCTTTGATACAGATTTCTATTGAGTGCTAAGCCTAATTTTCGTGTGTCCTTTTGCATTTTCTGTTTTTACTTTAGCTCAGCCTGTTTTCCTTTTTATTCATTGCACATTAATTTCTCTCTCTAATTTATTGGTGCATCTTCAACTCTCCTTGTACATGCCCAGATTACCAAGTCTTTTTTCCTGTAATCATCTTCTCTTTTATAAAGCTACTCTTGAACCTTTTATCGCATTCTCTTTGCAGTCTGTCCTTCTCTTGCCACAAAATCCATCTATAATATTCTCATTTCTGTCTTGATTTTCAGATCCTTTCTTTGAAGCTCATCATAGCAATTGTCATTTCAGGAGTGAAAGTGATATCACTTTGTTATAAATTATTGCCGTCCTTTTATACATTTCTAATGGAGCAGGATGGCACTTAGAAGATGATAGCAAGCCTTGTATCTGAAACCTATGATTTTAATTGACTGTTTGATTTCATTCATCCTGGATGTTCACTAACCCTACTGGAGTCATTCACACAGAACAAGCCACTAGAAAACAATTTGTGATCTTTTATTGCAAGTTTCTCATTGCTTTTGCTTAAGATTTTGAATCTAATGATTCTACTGATCAATCTGAGTACTGTTTCTCATATTACAGGGCGATAGCATTTTAGCAGATTCTGGTACTGAGCAGCTTGAATTTATAGCTTTATCTCAAAGGACAGGAGATCCAAAATACCAACAGAAGGTATTTCAGTCTTGTTCATTACTGTTCACTTCTGGATTTAGATGAAAAAGTTCATTCTAAATAGCATAATTTTACTTTTAGATGGTTGAGCATCTGATAGGTCGATCTAGCAAACTTGGATAGATGATTTTGGTACTGTTGGCTCTTGGGGAATTATTAAATGTTAGTGGCAAATGAACTAGTTTATGATGTGGATTCATTGTGGTAAGGAGAGCACAAGCATCCAATGATAGCTAATCATGGACTTATCACAATAAAGATAATGTTGCCTATCGCTTGGAGTAATATTTTTACTCCCCAACATCATGAAATTCAGGATTCTTTTTATAGCGTCTTGTATCTCAGTGTATGATGACCAGATTAAGTGTAGTGATGAGTTGGTGGCAGCATCTCTGTGTTGCATGTTCATTCGTAATATAAGTTGTATTTTTCATTGAGTTTGTAATGCACCTCCCATTATATATAACTAGTATGTTACCCGTGCAGGTAACTGCACGGATAATTGTTAAATTTAGATAGATTTATGAAACATTATATAAAAAATAAATGCATACAACAAACAACAACCAAGCCTTAATCCCATTAGGTGGGGTCGGCTACATGAATCCTTTGTTTTCATTGCGCTCTATTAGTTACCAAATTCTTATCTAAGTCTAAGTAACTAATATCACTCCTTATAGTTTCTTGTCATGTCTTCTTTGGTCTCCCTCTTCCTCTTTGTACATGGGCAAAATCCAATAACTCAATTTTTCTAACTGGAGCTTCAATCGGCCTACAATTTATGTCCAAATCATCTAAGCCGACTTTCTCTAAGTTTATCCTCAATTAGTGCAACACCAACTTTATTTCGGATATACTCATTTCTCATTCTATTCTTTCATGTATATCCACACATCCACCTTAACATCCTCATTTCTGCAACATTTATTTTATTTGTATGTTTCCTCTTTGCAGGCCAGCATTCAGCACCATAAAAAATAAATGCATGTGTTAATAAAATTAACAAATTTAGATAGATGTATTTAGATAGAATTATTGAATGTGATAATAAAAATAAATAGTATTCATGCATATTATTTAATTATGTAATAGTTTAATTACGTGATTACAACTAATGTTGCTACGACAATTGTTATAACATTGTGATTCTAACATCAATTAAAAATTTAATTATGTAATAGCATATTTCGTCTAACATATGATTGGAATGTTAAGAGAATAGTTATTTCTACTCTAAAGCAGGGTATGTATAATATTGTGAAGGAAATAAGCAGGAAAAAATAGCCGGTAGAATAGTATCATAAATCAATATGTAAGCTCTATATAGATGAATAGCATTTGCAAGTTGAAAGAAATTATACATAGAAATTTGGAAAAAGAAGTCAAGTCATTCAATAAAAAAGCACATTTTTTTGGAGAAGGATGGGGCTTGAGAATCTAGTAAAGATTATGGCTTTTCATCTAACATAGACAATAGAAAGAATATAAGATGGAAAAATATGTAAAATTAATTTGTGTAATTAAAACACAAAATATATCATAGCAGAAACTCATTTTAATAAATATTATGAGTTTAGGGATTTCTTACAAAAGCAAATAACATTAGCAAAATATTTAGTTAAACTTATATAAGTTTCATTTACATAGTAAAATGTTTAGCATAAAGACATACCTCCTTTTCTTATACATATTCTACCTGTTTTTAGTTGTCTTCGTGCTCCTTTGTATCACTTGTTGATCCATTGTTTTCATTTGAATTTTTTTCACAATTACTTTCCTCAGAACTTTCTTCTTTGTTTTGATTCACTTTGTAATTTCATTCATGAATATACTTACGATACTTGCATCAACAGTGAAGTGTTAATTCTGAATGTAGGTTTTTATTTGCATAGTATGTTAGAAATACTGAAGCTTTAAACTCTATGGATAAGAAAAATTATATAATAATATTTTACCTCAATAGGAGTTATTGGTGTTTGGTTCAATAGATCACTGATTGTGGTTTTTTTAATTTGTTGAGACGAAGAAAATGCAAGAGGCATTGATTATTTCGTTGAGCTGCATAATTTAGGAAATATATTCTTGTGCCTACAGTAATAAACAGGTAAATAGAAAAACCCCAACTGCATGAATGAAAACAATTAGCAAATTGAACATTGAATATTTCCTCCAATTCCCAAAATTCTCTTTGATCGTCTAATTGTTAAGAAATGATGCATGCAATAAAGATAGATTTCAAAATTACATGAAAATCATCAGAGTATATATGTATACATAAAAAGGTAGAACACCACGTTAGACCATATTCTTTTTTTTATATTATACATCAAAACATATTTATATCTAGCGAAAAAAGAAAATATTTAGCTTCCAAATGAGGAGCAAACACAATTAAGACTATAGCATATATTAAGAAGAAAAGCATGATATGAATCGAGTTCTTTACTTACATGCTTGTGAACTTTATATAAATAATTTATTTGTTATGTAGAAAAGTATTTATATAAAACATAACTTTTATGAGCAATACTTGCACATTAAATGCTGCTCTCTTAGAAAATAACTTCAGAATAATTATTTCAAATAATAATCTACATATGTATATGATTGAATTATATTATATTAAATTATTATGCATAAAAATGAATTTATAACATACCTTTCATAAGCAAATTCTTAAGATTAAATGCTCCAGCAAACAGTTGCCCAATAACTTCCTTCTCTCTTTTTGATGCAAGTGCTAGTCGGCAGGATTTTGAAAAAGAGCAAAATTTAATTTTGGTTATTGTTGTATGTGCTTTCATTTTTACTGATACCATGCATATCAACCATTTGTTAATACCATTCATAGAGTAGAACCACATAGCGTCTGTGCACAAAATTATTGATGGCTGTTACTCGCATGTGTAAAAAACCTGAGATTACTTATGGCATTATCGTAAATATGAATTTCTGCTTGGGTAATGTTGGTAATTCCTTCATCAACAAAAAAATGTTGGTAATTCCAATGTTGGCAATTCCAAAAATTTTGATGGCTACTACTCGCATGTGTAAAAGGCTGAGAGTATTGATATTTATTGTGTAAATACAAATTTTAATATATTATTTTAAGCTGAATTTTTTGTGTAAATACAAATTTTTGCTTGAGCAATGTTGGCAATTCTAAAGTTTAGCGATTTCCCACCAACTATGTCATATTTTTGAAATCAAATTATAAAATTATATTTTTATATATTTTATATTTATAATAGGTATTTTGATTTTTAAAAAAATTGACTTATAATTTGACTCAATTTAGTTTGAAAATCAACTCAAAATTGAAATTCCTCAACTTAAATTTGGCTTGAAACTGAAATTTTCTATTTTGAATTGAGCCCAGCCCACTCAAAATCGATTGGAAGTCATCTAGATGAAATATTTTTATAAAAATTATAACTAAAAAAATTAAATTAATACACTCTATCAATTTAAGTATAAATAAAAAATTGATACATAAATATATATTATTATTAGTATTGGGCAAGAGGGAGAGCAGAGTATGTGCACAAAATTAAGCATGAAAGTGAAGGCCAGAAATGGAATATCAAAAATATATTTATATTTATAATAGATATTTTGATAAAAATCTGACTTATAATTCAACTCAATTTAACTCAAAAATAAACTCAGAAGCAGACAGTTTAATTCTTCAACTTAAATCTGGCTCAAAATTAAAAATTTCACTTTTGAATTGAGCTCAACTCACTCGAAATCGACTGGATGCCATCTAGATGAAATGTCTAAAACACTTTTATAATTAACAAAATTAAATTAATACACTATGTTAATTTAAGTATAAATAAAAAATTGATACATAATATATATGTATATATATATTGATTCTCATAATATATATTATGACTATTATTGGGCGAGAAGGAGATCAGATTATGCGTAAAAAATTAAGCATGAAAAAGAAGGGCAAAATTGAAATGTCAAAAGTTCAGTTGCTTCCCACTAATTGTAATAACATAGAAGGGCAAAAATGAAATATCTAAAAATGAATGACAGAAATGGAAACAATGGAATATTTGAAAAGGAAGGGCACAAATGGAATATTACAAGTTCATCTGCTTCCACCAGTTTTAATAACATATATAGATGCAAAGTAATCTATCCAATGTATTGGCACAATTTCTACTTTTTTACATATGTTATTTTTACCTATCTCTTACCAAGATACATATTCTATTTTCTCTAGGCTGAAAATGTTATATCACAGCTGCGAAAGTCTTTTCCTAGTGATGGTTTGCTCCCAATTTTCATAAATCCTCACACAGGGTCTGCATCATATTCGACTGTTACATTTGGCGCTATGGGTGATAGGTAGGATTTATCAATATATATGTCATTACTTTTTTTGCAGCAAAGGAGCCAAGCCTAGTTCTTTTAACAATATCACAACTTAATGGATGTTTTTTAGACACATTTTTCATTCGTTATTGTTGGATTAATTTCTAGGGATAATCATATACATGCTACTAAAATCTAGTTGTTTTTGTATAGTTGGCACTCAAATTTTTTAATATTACATGTTGGCCACTAAAACTATATGAAAATTACATCTCATGCATAATTTTTTCTAGGGATAATCATATACATGCTACTAAAATCCTGAGAAAGTTTTTCTGAAGATGTGCTTAGCAACATTTTGAAATCAGTCATATGTTTTTCTTAGGCTAGAAGTTCAAAATAGTCATGTTTATGATTTTTTGCATTTCACTGTGTTTAGTATAAGTTTTTTTTTTTTTTTTGATGATTTGTGTTTAGTATAAGTTGTATTCAAGCGATATATGACACTTTTTGTGATATGTTGTGTATTTATTTAGTATAAAATGATATCTATGATGCAAGGATGATGCTAAGCATGATTATTTTCAGTCACTTTGTGATTTCTGTGCGAATGAAGCAGTGTACTTGATATTTTGATAATTAGCTGGTATTCTTGTGAGTATGACATTATTATGTGTTTAAGTACATCTTCCCAAGTTGTATTGGTAATTATTTGCTTGAGAATGTTGAGCAATATATAACCATTCCATTACAAGTGTTACAAAAATGACTATTGCAATGGATGTGGTAAGAGTATAAATGATCGAGCATAAAATATTTCCAGTAGCGTCTATTGAAGATGTAAGATCATAAATAACAGGGTTAGTATGATGCATGCATGATGAGGAGTAGAAGTTGTACACTGAAGGTAAGCAAATAAAAAATTTTATGAAACGAATAAAAAGGAAAAATAGAATATTTGTTTCATTTCAGAATTGTAAAATTTCTGTAGTACCTGGCACTGTAAATGCGGCACACTACTTAGCTCATTTAGCAACAATAAATGATTTTTGTTTGGAGAAGGACCCCTACCCATAGATTTTTGCAGCAATCCTCAAGGTGGATGTGACTTGACATACATTTTGTATTTGTTGTTAGTATAATGCTAAATGCTTATGCCACATTTCAAGAAAAGTGGTTGGAGGTTATGCAAAAGATTTAGATAGAATGAACCCTACATTTTATTGGATATGAAGAGCTAGCAAAAGAAATTTGTTCATAAAACTGACTGAATTAGATAATATAAGCTGATTGATGATGATGATGACATATGATTTGCCTTGCAAGCTTCATTATTGTTTCTTTACTGTCTTTTACGTCTCTCTCTTATAAAGAATTTTAACTATCATAAAGTAACTGATATTGCTCCTTCTGGCTCATTATTAATAGGTCTAAACTTTGGTTTGCCCGGCCTAAATCTAGTGCAGAAATTCTTTTCTGTTCCAGCGACTTGTTCATATAGGCCTACCTGCCTTTCCAAATCGTAGTTCCATAAGAGATCTTGTCTTACCTGTTTTATATCATTCGATATGCTAGATGAGACTGATTAGTCTTTTTATGCATTGCAGTTTCTATGAGTATTTGCTTAAAGTTTGGATTCAAGGAAATAGAACGGAAGAAGTGAAGCAGTACAGGTTAGGTCATACCTCTGGTTTGAGTTGGAAGCAAATGTCAATGTATAATGTCTTGTATCATGAAAATCCTGACATTCTATCATCTACACATGGCTGGCAGATTGATTTTATTTGTTTTGGAAACAGTTTATCATTGAAGTGTATAACTATAACTGGTCCTATCTAATATGACTATTTATTGTCTGTTTTGAGAAAGGGAAATGTGGGAGACATCAATGGAAGGACTAACAAGCTTAGTGCGGAGATCTACACCGTCTTCTTTCACATATATATGTGAGAAAAATAGTGATTCTTTGTCCGATAAGGTAGTTTGTTTTTGTCTGATTCTCTTTAGTGTTATCTTTTTATTTTTTATTTTTAAATTTTAACCCTCCACATCTGCACTCCACAGATGGATGAATTAGCATGTTTTGTTCCTGGCATGTTGGCGTTAGGAGTCTCAGGTTATGGAGAAGATAAGGCAGATAAAATCCTATCACTTGCAAAAGAGGTATGCAAAAGAGGTAGCATTTACATCTCAAGTTCATTAGTCATTTCAGTTCCTCGTCTGTTTAGCAGGAATGAATTGTGGAAATTGAATGGCATTACTTGGCTGCTCTTTTTTCCAATAATCATCATCGCCGATTGTCTCATCAAAATTATTTAATCTCAACTTCATGAATACTTCTCATCAATCATTTCCATTTAATTTTGTAACGTTTGAAGTGGAGATGCTAATGCCAATGCCATGGAAGTCTAACATCCTTTTATTTAATTTTGATATTCTGTATTTAATAAAAAGGTATGACAATGGCAAATCATGTAATTAATACATTTGGGCATTTAAGTTATTTAACTCATTACTTAATGTTCTTTATGATATTGACAAGCTTAGTGCAAGAACGAAGTTTAGCATGCCAGTGGCATTGATGACTTCTTGCTTGCAACGAAATTTTCTGGATTTTTGTGATTCATGAATATGAATACCGCAGCAGCAGCTTCAATTATTTACCAATAGCTTTGTTATCATCAAAGCTGTAAAGAAAGTTTCTTCTTTGAAACAGCCAGGTTACCCGTTGAGGTTGGGAATCTTCTTGGAAAATTAGTGACTTCACTAGAAATTACCACAAGGAGCAGATTCTTATGTATAATCGCCTAGAAGGCTTGTTATCTCTTGTAACCACATGCCATTCGGTTGATAAACCATTATCTGCACTAATGTATTTGTTCAAACTTCAAACCTATCTATTGTTGGTTTTCATACTTTTTCAAGTTCACTACTTATTTTATTATGAATCTTTCTACAAGGTTCACACTTCATCATTTGATCAAAAAGTTTGTGATTGCATTGTTACAATCAGTCAGCAATGTAATGTTCTATAAAACAATTCAGATTCTCTTCAAAATAGTAGCAATTGGGTGTCATTACACTTGGGGGGCGTTTGGTTCAATATTATCTTGATGCTATCATATTTTATCTAGAGGAAACAATTATTTGATTTGACATCTTTAAATAACATTTTAAAAAATTATAGAATAGTCACTCAAAAGATGACATCTAGATTTTATGATATACCTAGATAACATGACATAACATCAAAAAAACATCAAACCAAACACACCCTTAATATCTTTTTCCTAACATCTGTGAAATACAATGGCCAAGTTGTGTATATCTGTATTGCACTACGCCTAATATAGTTGACTGACATCTATTGTGTAATTGTTTTTTTTTCTGACATGTTGAGTTTAAATATTGCAGCTTGCTTGGACTTGTTATAATTTCTATCAATCAACTCCAACAAAACTAGCTGGGGAAAATTACTTCTTTCATCCTGGACTGGTTTAGTATTGAGCTTGTATTGAATTATTCATTATATTACATTATGATGGAGCGTTTAATTGTCGAAACATTTTTACAGGACATGACTGTTGGTACGTCTTGGAACATATTGAGGCCGGAAACTATTGAATCGCTAATGTACTTATGGCGTTTTACTGGTAACAAAACATACCAAGATTGGGGGTGGAATATTTTTCAAGCATTTGAAAAGAATTCACGGATTGAAACAGGCTATGTTGGTCTGAAAGATGTAAGCTTTTCTTTAAAAAAAATCTAAATATTAATGCTTCTTCGCTTACCTTAAATGGTCAAGCATTGCCAGTGATTGTAGCGGAGAGAGGGTAGGTGTGACACTAATAGAGGATAAGGCAATTGAGTGGCATTTAAGGTAGCATGACCATGTCCATCCTTTACATCTTGAGGCTATTGTATTTAAATTTGAGGGGATTCAAGTCACGATAGTACGGAGAAGAAGAGAAAGACCAAAAAGTGTATTGTCATATGAACAAATGAACTCAACTCACCTGCACTTGCAGAGTTTTGTTTTAAATAAAGATGAATGGAGAAGAGTGATCCATATAACTAATGCCAACTAGCCTCGGATTAAAGCTTTGTAATTATTCTCTTTATTGTTCTATTTGCTCCTAGTTTGTTTCAAATCTTGGCCTTTGGAGTTCAACTTCAAAAGTACTACAATTGGAGTATTTCTTGTGATTGATTAATGCTTTTTAATAATAGTTTCTAATTTGATGTTCTCTAAGGTAAAAGAAAGAAAGAAGGGAAAAGTTCATCATAAATAAGACCTGTGATAAGGGTTAGCAAAATATTTGAGTCTCAAAAATCACTCAAAAATTGAGTTGATCAAGAGTTGATTTGTACATAATTGATTCAAATTATGAGTCAAATGGCCTGACTTAAAGTTAATTTGAGTTTGATATGGCTCACTCGAAATTCGATTCGAGCGGGCTCCGAGTTTAGACTATTTCTGTGTGTGTGTGTATAATATAAATATATATATATATATATATACACACACTTTTATTCAAAAGAATATTGAGAAAATGTGCTGGCGTAGTAGTTAATAACCAGACTACCCATGCCCTCTACAATATTAAGTTCTAAAGGAGGGCAATGAAGCCAGGGAAGATTCATTTCCCAGTTAAAGATTTTATTTTGTTAGGAATGTTAAGGTATTGGCATATAGAAATTAATAATAATAATAATAATTTGGCTTATTTTTGTATTCAAATGATAATGCGCAAATCTTTATATGTGTATAGCCGCAATAAAGTTTCTTTGATTCAAAGGTAAAACGATAAATTTTAAAATCAAACATGCAGTTTTAAATATAGTTTCAGAGTATTCTTGTTTTGTCTGTGCTAGCACAAGTTTTATTTTTCTTTTGTAACATTTTATTCATAAATACAACACATATGGCAACAAACATGTGTGAGTTGTATTTGTGAAATATGACATGCTTGCATTTTATATTACTTGTATTTTGACGTCAAGAGATGAAGAGACGTCAAAGGGGATTAATTTACCTGTAACATTTGGGTCTTATGTGTAACATTTCGTGATCCCATTATAGAGGTATTGTCTGTTTTGGCTTTAAAAGGCGTCTTTTGGGGAAAAACTGTGAGACTAATAATGGAAAACTCCGTAGTTAAGCGTGCTTGAGCTGGAGTAGCACTGGGATAGGTGACCTCATGAGAAGCACTCAAGTCATGCAGTTTTTCTAAAGTCAAGGCGGACAATACCTCTATATTGAGATCACGGAATATTACATTATGGAACAAACCTAACAGTGAGTTCTTATTTGCTTCTTGCTTCTCTAGGTGAATACAGGTACAAAGGACAACATGATGCAAAGCTTCTTCTTAGCAGAGACTCTCAAGTATCTCTATCTCTTGTTCTCACCACCATCTGTCATCTCCTTAGATGATTGGGTTTTCAACACCGAAGCCCATCCTTTGAGAATCGTGCACCGAAACAGCGAATCGAAACAAGGTACTCCCATTAAGCCACTGGGAAGAAAGCATGGAAACTTTTTGCAGCATTAGTCTTCTTTATTCCCAGGTTTCTCATCCTTGTGAGCTTAATTTATTTTTAATCTGCATCATCTTCGTTTGAAATGCTTAGCATTGATTCAACTCATATTTGGTATTGTGTTTCGAATGCCTGTATACCAAATTCATTGTTTTTCGTATGTATATGTGTATGTGTATTAAAAAGTTGGATGAATTACATCAACACAACCGTAACAACCCCAATATCGCCGACATGAGCTGCTCGCCGACAGAGCCTTAGGGGAAGGAAGGGGGTTCGGGTGGCAGGTGGCGAGCAGACTGTTAAAAATCGATGGAAGCCGGTATACCGTTAAAAATCGATGGTAAGGGGCAGGTGGTGGTTGATGGAATGTGAAATGAGATGCAAAAGAAGTGCATGATATTTGAGAATTTGGTGTGATGCATCAAAATTCTTAAAAGAATAAGATGTGTGTAGTTCCCAGGTTTGTCATCTAATGCTTTGTCATAGTGGGGATGCATATTAGGCATTTGTGTTGAGGATTGTATATTTATATGTGGAACAAGCTATGTAGTCACTAAAATTAGCACTCATGTAGCTTAGAAGTGATATATTACATGATTAATCTATTGAATAAGTTAGTGGGTTAGATTTTTGAATTGCAATTAGTAAATATTAGTCATTCATGGGAGGTATAAGGCCCTGTTTGGCACGAGGATCAAAACAGAACCAAAATAGTATTAGTTTAAAAAATAATAATAATAATAATAATAATAATAATAAATAAATTATTTTAATTATTCTACACAAATTTTAATATAAAAAATAATAGTTTACTTCACATACTCAATTGAGATTTGATTCATTTTCGTGTTGGCTCGAAAATGAATCAAAATCGACTCGAAGTCGAACCCAATCGAACTCGAGTCGATGAAATGTGATCAATCTGATTTCGAGCCGGTATTAGCTCGGCTCGAAATCAGATCGGTAACCGCACTAATGGGAGCTGTGCAGTAAAGTTCGTTATATAATGCTTTTCATATAGTAAAATTCATTTAATCATCCAAAAAAAATTTATAGGATTGAATATTAAATTTTTATTTTAAATTCATCACACATTATGTGTTCAAGTAAATTAGGATTTAATTATTTTATGTTGTGTTTGATTTAAATGATTGTAGATAAGGTGAAGTATAAATTGCTGAGTTCATTGGACAGAATAGGTTGATCAGCCAATGGGGGATGCCATGTCAGTAATGGGCTCCACCCTGTGTTGACGTGGCAATCCCCTATTGTTAGGCTGAGCTTTTAGTCGATCGAACACAAAAATTGCTTCATAATATCAATAACAATTCATATGGTCAGCTCTTTTCTACCTTTAAACAAAAAGCAAATCCCAAAATTTTAGTCCCCCTACCTATCTTATTTCCCTTGTACATTTTCAATCCCATCTTCTAGGGCAATTAGTTCATCCAATTTGATTTAAATTACAAAAAAAAGAAACTTGTTTGTTATCAATTCAATTTTAATTTAAGTTAAAAGACAATTTGATTTTATTTAATTTTAATTTTCTTGACAAAATTTTAATTATAAATTTATTTATTTATTTATTTAATCAGCTTAAATTATAATTGGACGATCTAATTGTTAGAATAAAAATAAAAATAGTTAACTTACGGTCAACGAAATATTAATAAAGTTTATAAAAAAAAATTTTAATATAATCAGACTATAATAAATAAATTAAAATATTAAAATCAGATATACGTATAAATGTGTATATCTTCTTTTATTAAATCTTATTTGAGCATCCTCTATCCAATTCTGGCTGATTCAAAATTCAATTCAACCTTCAATTTATCTTGGGTAAAGTTTAGAAGAATTATTTTGTTTTTTTAATTTAACACTTCATCAATTCACAAGCCAATAATAATACGCCGCCTGGCATATATGGGACCCACCTAAATCCAACCATTGACTGAGGGCTGTAGTCACGGCAAAAAAAAATATTTATGCTGTTAACGGCGTTAAATGACGGGCGAGCGGGCCGACGCCATCAAGACTCAAGAGTGGGTATTTAGGCGGGAAATGAGAGAAGGGGAATTTATTTATCCTTATCTATTTTCTAAATTTCATTATTTTTTCTACGTACATCTGTTTGGAGCTTGTAATAAAGCAGTTTTAATTTTAAATGAGTCAATTTTTTTTTTTACTCTACGATTCTAATTTTTTTGATATATTTATTTTCCTTTTTAAACATCATTTCGGGAGGAAGAAATTAACCATTTATATTAGCTTCTCTCGCCGGCGCTTCGTTAATTGCTGAGTCAGGTGGGTCGTATGTGTGTGAGGCGGCATGCTATTAATGGCTTGTGAATTGAAGATGTAGAGTTTAACAGCCCTACCCCCTTAGGTGAGGAATTGCCATTGATGCTCTTCTTTCTGATTCCTCTACCCATTTAGCTCGCCTCCACCAGCTGCTGTCGCCGCACGCCGACCGTCCACCGGGGAAGGGTGCCTCCTCGTCTCTTCCACTAACCGCTACAAAAACCTTCACATCAATGCTGGGATCTTTCTCTCTGCTTCTGCAAGCTTCTTCTGCTCCTCAACGCCGGCCCATTCCATCGGACCCTGGTTTTCAGGTACAGTTTTCGGCTTCAATCATCGAACTCTTGATGCTGCTTGGCGTGATTTCTGTCCTCCTTGTTCCCATCGACTCTTCTCAGGGCTTCTTATCTCCCCATTCGAGCTCCACCGCCTCCAATGGCCTTGGATCCTTGATCTCCATGCAATGGCCATACAGCGTTCAATGAAAGTTTGGAGAAAACATGTAAATTCTTCTATAGATTACTCCGTTACGCGAAACCCAAGCTTCAAACCCACTATAGACCTCCCAATCCTCGAGGAACGTCTACAGAGAGGTTGTCAGAACCCCAAATTGTTCCTTCAAATCCATGCCCAGATGACGGTTTCCGGCTTCATCAAGGACACTTATGCGGCGAGCCGCCTTTTTTCCTTCTCTACAAATGCTCACTTTCTTGATCTGGAATACTCTCGCCGGCTGCTTCATCAGATCGAGTACCCAAATGGGTTCATCTGGAACACTATGATGAGAGCCTATAACCAGAAGAATTCTCCCCAATGGTGTTTTCCCTTGTACAAGTCCATGCTGGAATGTGACATAATTCCAGATAACTATACCTACCCGATTGTTGTTCAAGCTTGTGCTTTGCAGTTTTGTGTCATTGAAGGTAAACAGATCCATACCCATATCTCAAAAGTTGGATTTGATTCGGATGTGTATGCTGTGAACACTTTGATCAATATGTATTCGGCATGCGGTCATCTGGAAGATGCAAGGTTCTTATTCGATGAAAGTCTTGTTTTAGATTCTGTTTCCTGGAACTCGATTCTGGCAGGATATGTGCAGTTTGGGGATGTTGATAATGCAGTTTACATCTTCAATAATATGCCAGAGCAGAACAATATTGCTTCTAATTCTATGATTGCTTTGTTCGGTAGAAGTAATCGGGTTGAGGATGCTCGGAAACTGTTTGATGAAATGCTTAATAGAGACATTGTGACTTGGACTGCTATGATAAACTGCTATGAGCAGAATGGGATGTTTAGAGATGCATTGGAACTGTTCTATCTAATCAAGGGTTATGAGATTCTCATCGATGAGGTTGTGATGGTCAGCTTGCTTTCTGCCTGCGCTTCATTGGGCGCTACAAAGGAAGGGGAACTTATTCATGGATTGAGTATTAGAATTGGGTTTGAAACATATGTAAATCTTCAGAATGCTTTGATTCATCTGTACTCTTCATGTGGGAAAATTAGTGCTGCCCAACTATTGTTTGATTCAGCTAATTACTTAGATCAAATATCTTGGAATTCAATGATATCAGGATATATAAAGTGTGGATTATTAGAAAAAGCAAGGAATTTGTTCGATTCAATGCCTCAAAAGGATGTGGTCTCATGGAGCACTATGATTTCAGGTTACACCAAGCATGCGTGTTTCTCGGATGCATTAGCTTTGTTCAGTCGGATGCAGATTGAAGGAATCAAGCCTGATGAAACTACATTAGTAAGCATTCTTTCAGCCTGCACTAATCTATCAGCTTTAGAACAGGGAAAATGGGTTCATTCCTATTTGAAGAAGCATGAATACACTATTAATGTGTTCCTTGGTACAACGCTTATTGATATGTACATGAAATGTGGATGCACTGAGACGGCAATAGAGGTTTTTAATGGCATGGATGATAAAGGAACTTCGACCTGGAATGCCGTGATACTAGGCCTGGCCATCAACGGCTTCTTTGAGGAGGCACTCAACAAGTTCTCGGACATGGAGAGGCATGGTGTGGTCCCTAACGAGATCACATTCGTTGTAGTTTTAGGAGTATGTAGACATGGTGGCTTAGTCAATGAAGGACGCAAGCATTTCAATGCGATGAAGCAGGTTTACAACATGAAACCAAACATAAAGCACTACGGGTGCATGGTTGATCTTCTTGGTCGCGCAGGTCTGCTCGTTGAAGCCGAGGATCTTATCACGAATATGCCTATAGTCCCCGACGTTGCTACTTGGGGAGCCTTGCTTGGTGCATGCAGGAAGCATGGCAATGTAGAAATGGGAGAGAGAGTGGGGAGGAAGCTAGTTGAGTTTGAGCCACAACACGATGGATTCCATGTGCTGCTTTCCAACATATATGCTTCGAAGGGGAAGTGGGATGAGCTGATGGAGATCAGGAGCATGATGAAGCAAAGAAAGGTGGTGAAGTTACCTGGGTGCAGTATGATTGAAGCTGACGGTGTTGTTCATGAATTCTTATCAGGTGATAACACTCATCCTCAAATGAGTGATATTGAAAGAATGTTAGAAGAGATTGCAAGGAGATTGAAGAGGGAAGGATACGAGCCCAATACTATTGACGTTGCCTTTGACATTGAGGGTGAAGAGAAGGAATCTTCTGTTTATAAGCATAGCGAGAAGCTTGCCATTGCCTTTGGACTCATCAGCACAAGCCAATCCATGCCAATCAGGATAATGAAAAATCTGCGAATATGCGAAGATTGCCATATTGCAGCAAAGATCATATCAAGAGCCTTTGATCGTGAAATAGTGATAAGAGATAAACAACGCTTCCATCATTTCAGAATGGGTGTATGCTCTTGTTCAGATTACTGGTAATTAAACATCAAGTGATGAAACTATCTGTGATTGTTGTACTTGAGTCATCTTTCACAAAATATAATTTAGATCAGGAAGATGAGGGATTTGCCTAGCCACGAGAACCTGAAGTTGTTATGGGACTATGTCAAGAAGATTGTTAGAAGTCGAACGTTATGTCCTGAAATACATCGAGACGAGCTCCCTGACTTAATCTTCCTTGTATGCATTGGTGGGTTGATATTTTCCTACTTGGTTCAGCTGCTGCATGAACCCCACAGCCTATAGCACCAGCAGAAGCTAGCCAACTGTGGACACCATTTGTATGACAATGGCTATCCTCCTCGATTCTCCCCAGGTGCCATCTTCTTCAAATCCTATTCTCATAATGCCAGTGATCTCTGGTTTGATCTTGCCTTGGAATTCAAACCAGTCTTCTGACCATGAACTGGCTTACCATACTATCTAATTTAATGCCAGAACTGGATTATATGTCAAGCAAGATCAAACTAAGTTTAATGGCAATGAATCAATCAATTTCTATGGTGATAATGACCCCTTTATGATTGTAATGAATCAATATAATTAATAATTTTGTCATTGTGAAGATTTTATGCTACGACATTATTTTCCTTTTAATTTTTTTAAAATATTTGTGAATTACTAGTTCGACAATTATTCAACCAGTATTATTTTCGCTTCCTAGCATCATTCCTTATTGCACATGGTACTAACTCTAATTTTCACAAGTTCTTTTGCACAAATTTACGTTTCTAATTTTATTCAGCTTATTTTTTGTTCTAACAACAATAACAACAACTAAGTCTTTATTCCACTAGGTGGGGTCGACTGCATGAATCCTTTATTTCTGTTACACTCTATCAAATAATAAATCCCTACTTGGCTCAAAATATGTTAGTCATCTTTTATAATTTTGTCATATATTATTTGGCTTTCCTTTTCCTCTTCCTCCTTTTATACAGGTAAGATTCAATAATTTAATTTTTCTTATAAAATTTCTATCGATTTATGATTTATAAGCCAATTTTTTTCATTTCATATTAATGTTTCTTTCTAATATTAGTGAATCTTCATCTCTCCTTGTTTTTCTTTATCATCTTCTCTTTCGTTATGCTGCTATTGCATTGTTTATCATAATCCCTTTGCAGTGTATCCTTTTTACTTCCAAATTAATACAACATAACAATTACATTTCATCAGTGAAAGTGAATCAGTGATAGCACTTGCCCTGTTTGGCGCGATGACCAAAACAGAACCAAAATAGTACTAGTTTAAAAAATAACAATAATAATAATAAATAAATTATTTTAATTATTCTACACAAATTTTAATATAAAAAATAATATTTTACTTCACATACTCAATAATTTTTAATAAAAATATAAACTTTATTTCACATCTTAGATCAAAATACTCGATTTGAATATTTTGGTCTAGATTGTGAAATAAAATTGATATTTTTATTTTAAATTATTAAGTATGTAAAGTAAAATAATATTTTTATATTTAAATTTGTGTAGAATGATTTAAAATTTTTATTTATTATTATTATTGTTGTTTTTTAAATTAGTATCATTTTGATCATGTTTTTGGTCCTCGCGCCAAACAAGGCCAAGTGAAAAGGAAAGGCAAGTACTTATTGAAAGTATTTATTGAGAAGAAAGGCAAGTTGTAGTTGTGTTTGCTTATCTTTTGTTGGCTCACTTCAAGCAAACACACCATCAAACCAATAGATTCAACTTGAAACCGACTCAATTACATAAGTAGGTCAATTTGAAATTTTCAGATTAGGTTCTAGCCGAGTTATTGAACTCACATAAAGAAAAGGGCATTTGATTCAATACTATACAGATATTAGTGTTATCTAAATACCAATATTATCTTTAAATTATTGTTTATTTGGTTTATTGTTATTATTTTAAAAGATATCTCAAGAAAAAAGAATTACTGTTATAAATAGTGACTCCTGATAGACTTCAAAGCCTAGTGAGCGGTGAGATGAGAATATAAATGAATCATCTAATTAGAAAGGAAGAGGAATTCCTGAGATGTATAACTAAATAGCATGATTTTAAATTACCTTTTGGGGTAAAATTATGAGATTAGTAATAGGAACTCTATATTTAAGCGTGCTTAAGCTGGAGTAATTTCAAGATGAATAATCTAGCAGAAAATACCACGCATTTCTCTAAAATCAAGACGAATAGTACCTTTACAGCTGGAACACGAGATGTTACAATAACATTGAACCAAATGATCCCTAACTTTATTTCACATCCTACATATATCCCAAAAATTTAAATTTTTTTTAAAATAGAAACATCACATCAAATTTTATTTTATTTTCCTAAACAAAATTAATACTACAAATAAATAGGTGAATGTGAGAGAAATTTTAATTACCTTTCCTTAACCTTCAAGTTAAGTTTAAAGTTCTCCTCTGCCTTTGCTTCTTTCCTCTTTCTACTTATTATCTTTTTCCATCATCTTTTGGTAATAAGTCTTCATAAAATGATTTTGTTGTGACTTTGCCTAGATTTGTAACCTATGTGAAATATATTGATGTTGAATAATTTTATTTTATTTTGATAAAAATTATTTTATTTTTTAACTTATTGATATTCAATTCCAAATCATGAAACCTTCTTGTCTGACTAGCATTGTTTTTTTTCAAAATAAAATTAGTATTGAGTTTTTGGAAAAAATTATGTCAAATATAATTTAAAATAAGCTTGTTCAGTATAATTTATGTCATATATAAATCTTAAAGGGATAATTAATTATATGTCATAGTTAATTTATTATTTACATATTATATATTTATAATTGATAAATTTTACTGTGCATATTTTTTTTATATTTTTACATCATAAATTATTAAAAATATTATAATGAATACACTGTGATTGTCACATGAAGATAATTTTTATATATTTTATAGTATGTGAAATATAATTTATTAAATTTAAATATGTAATATATAAAATAACAAATTTATTATGATATATAAATAATTATCTTAATCTTAAAATAGTTAACAATAGAATTATTTGACCAAAAAAGAGAAGATAATAGTTGGCTCATATTAGGCTTAGAATTGTATCTTGAAGCTAATTTATTCAAATTGAAATTGGTTCTTAAGTATTGATATGTTCTAATAGTTTATTTATAATTATATTTTGATTTATAATTTTTTAAAATCTTTAATTTAGATCCCTAAAATTTAAAATAAAGACTAAAAAGTAAAGATTTAAGTGAAGAATGGATCAAAAGTATAATTATGAGTGAACTTTAGGGGCCTATCAGTAATTTGTTTTTATATTTATTTTGTTGTGTTATCTGTCATGAAACATTATTTTGTAGCACACACATCTACTGCTTCATTTGTTTCAAGGTTTTTTTTAGCTCAACATAAATTTTAATTGTAAACATTAATTTTATTACATATCTAATATAATTATAAATCTTAGAATCAACTTTATTTCACATATTATGCACTTTCTAATATTAAAATAAAGTTTTTTTATATTAAAAATAAAAAATAAATTATTTTTTTTTTCTAAAAAAAATTTGAACCAAACGAGATAAATTTTTACAGAGAATAGTAAATATATATGTAACAAACAAATTCTGATCCATGATATTATGCATGTAACTTCAATGAAATTGAAAATTAAGTTTTTTTCTCTCTTTCCAATTTTGTTAATTCATAAAATGTATTTTTATTAGAATTATATACGTGACACTCGACGTGATTTTATTTATATATTTGACACAAACAATTGAAAATTTTCGATTAAATTTATCCTTCATTTATTTATAATTTTTAATAAAAAAATATGTTTATTTTAATTTAATTTTAATTTTATTAAAATTAAATTTTACAAACAAAAAGTCTGAGAATTAGTTTCATATTTAGCAAAATGATTAAATATGTTGGCAAAATTTTTCATATAATATAAAAATTTTATTTTACATGAAATTAATTTATTTTATTTTATTTAATGTCATGCAATTCTCCCTGCTCTTTTGTTATAATGGAATTGGAATAAAATAAAGAAGGAATATTTTTTGTGACTTTAATGCAATCTCAGAAGTGGAACTTTGTATTATTTAATTGAAAAGAAAATGTAGAATAAATGTAATCAAATCTAGACTTCAAATGCTTTTATATCTTCATCCCCATGATAAAAGGGACATAGATATCTTTCTAGTTTATGAATTTTTTTTTTTAAATTTGATTGAAACTTAGAATACTATAAATAATAAAATAAATATATTAGATATAATAGTCGTGTTTCTCAGCAAAAATAGTACGAAAATAAGTTGGGAGGTGTACTTTTATTTTATCATAATTTGTTGGAATTTGTGATTCAAATGTAATGAGATTAAAAGTGTAACTAAAATCGGTTCGATTCCGCACCCAATTTTCACTAGATGTAAGTTAAGTTGATTTCACTATTCTATGAATAAGATCGAGTCCGTGGACCCAACTAGAGAACGAATTGCATGGTTAGTTCAACGCACATTAGAAATCAAATAGACTTAACCCAAATTGATTTGGTATTGACTCGAATCTTTTAATTTAATTCAGTTCTTGATTTTCGAGTACTTAATATAACTCTTTGATAAATAGGAAAAAAAAACTAGGGGAGGGAAGGCAACATATTAATATATATGAGTAAATTACATTTGGATTCATGTGGTTTGGCTATCTTTCATATTGGTTTGGAATCGTTTCGCACAAATTGCTCAGTCATTTTACGCATCTACTTTCGTTAACTCTTTTTTTTTCATTAATTCAAATTCAATACTCGTATAACCTTTCAACTCTCATATCTCTCTCTTTGTTTGAGAAATTTATCTTTTTTATTTCTCTCCTCATTCTTATGTTTTCTATTTCTTCGTTTTATATCGTTTTTTTTTCTATTAAGTTTACATCGCTAAGAAAATTGAAAACAAAATAAAAAAATTAAGTAAAAATAGGTGTTTTCATTTATTTTAAGTTAATATCATTAATTTTGATGTTAAATATCAGTAATTTAAAGTGAATTTCATAAGCCTAGCAAATTACGTATTTCTAAATCTTACAAGCAGTAATCTAATTAAAAACCTCCCCCACAAGAAATATTGCTCGAGTGATTTAGAACTCTGCTCTATTTTATGTTATCTTGAAGTTAACTCACAAAAAATTATATTAATGCATAACATAAAATAACGTAATATGTATCTATATAAAAAGGATAGTTTTTACACAAATTGACCTTGTTAATTTTTTTAATTATGTTTATATTATTACTTATTTAATTAAAAAAATAAATTAAAAAATCATCCCTCCACCTATCATTCAAATCCCAAAAGAGAAACAACTAAAGAATATTAATATTAATATTAATAGCTTGTGCCACCTCATTCCCTAAGATAAGACTAACCATTTGACTATATATAATAAATCATGTAAAATTATTTCAAGTAGACATAGGTCCATTTTAATGATTCCCTAAGTTTCTAATCATGAGATGTGATGTAGGGGTGTCAACTGTCAAGGCTTGCTTGGCTATAACTCAAACAACATTCCCTTTTTCCTTTTTTTTTTTTTTTTTTAATAATATGTATATACAAATATTATAAATATATTTACAAATACATGTATTCTACTAGTTTTTATTTTTTGATGATTTAGGGGGTTAAGTTGTAAAATTAAAAAATGAGGGGTTTAATATGTAATTCAAGATGATTTAAGGGGTATGTATGTAAATGCCCCTAAATTTTATTACGTCCTACAAAAATTTTAATATAAAAAATTTTATTTTATTTCACTTACTCAATTATTTTTAAAAAAAATTATCAACTTTATTCTATATCTTAGATCAAAATATTTCATTTATTAAGAATGTGAAATAAAATTAATAATTCTATTGGAAATAATTGAGTACATAAAATAAAATATTTTTTTTTACATTAGAATTTATGTAAGTTGTAATAAAATTTTATTTTAATTCTTATTATTAATTTTTTAATCGAGTACTATTTTAGTTTTTAGCAAGACCAAAATAGCCTTGGGGACAAATAGGGAGAGTACTTTGTCGTTCTAAGTTTCAACCAATATTTTAAAACACTATTTCAGTTTTAATTATAAGATGAGAGTAGTAGTTTTGATATTTTTGACAATTTAAATAATTTCAATAATGAAAATTTTAAGTTTTTTATAAATTATTTAAATTTTATATGTTTAAATTTAATTTTATTAATAATTGTTATCGAATATTATTTTTTAAATGATTAAAACTATACAATATATTTGAGGCTTATAAATATTATATAACATTATGAAACACATTAATTAATTTTTATTTTTCTTTTTTGAGACCAATGCTATATACATATAAGAATTATTCCACAATTTTTCTTTATTTTCTAGCAAATATGACAAAAATGGGTTTGCTTAGATTAGTTATTTATATATGACATTGCCTAGGTCAATAATGTCTTTTTATCTGTCAAAAAATAATAATAATAATGTTTTTATATATTGCCAGCAAGACTTCACTGTTTTATATTCAGGGGACACTGCTTACGTGGATGTTTTTAATTTTAATTTTAATTTTTTGATTTCCATGAAGAAAGGAGAAATATAATATATATATATATTTTTTCTCTATTTAATTAAATAAAATTTTAGTCATAATTAAATTTTTTTAACTAAAAATATTATTTTATTTTTTAAAAAATAAAATAATATTTTACTTCTCATTTTATATAAATTTTAATACTAAACAATCAATTTATTTCACATTATATAAAGTTTTAATGTCTAAATTTTTTATTATTAATTTTTTTAAAATTCCAATAAATCCTCCCTCTTCCTTTTTGTGCCTCGCATAATTATTTAAAATTTTAAAAATTAGGAATGCAGTGGTTAAAATTTTAAAAAATATAATTGTAAATATTATTATATTTTAAATTTAAAAATTTGAGTGTAATTTATCCATTATTCCTATCAAAAACAAAATTATCCATTATTAAATTATTGGCAATGTTTAAAAATCCTTTAAATAGCGTTCTCATCCTGCGCAGTCATTCTTATATGCTTACACGTGGCCAAGGTATACGGAGATTTTGACATCTGTGATCAGCATGAGTTAACTCCGTTCATTATTTTATATATATGTATGCATTCCGTTAAGCCTTAGCTGACGCCGTTAACCCAATAGAGTAGATTTTTTTTTTTGAACTTAACCCCGGAGGACTAGTTGTGAATTAATGTTATGGTTGTTGAAATTGGCTAAAAATTCATTCACCTTTTAAATTAATTTAAAATTTTTGAATTGATTCATGAGCTATGACTTTTAGCTTAAAATTTATTTCGAGTAAATTTTAAGTTAACTTTGACTAGCCTAAAATATGATAAAATTATAAGTATAATATAAATAATTTAAATATAATATATATATGAAATTTTTTAGAGATTTTTACCCGTATGACACAAAAAACTTTAATATTTACTTATTAGACACCCTAAAGTTAAATATTACATGACACACACTTATTTATTTTAATTTTACAACCAACACACCCTAGTTAAAAAATCCTTACATTTTATTTAAGTAAACCATACTTAAGTTATGTTTTAACTTAAATAAGGTTCATAGGAATAAAATCTAATAAGTTTTTTAATAATAATAATAATAGTTATCAATATATATAATAATAAATAAATAATTTTTTTTTAATAATTCTACATAAATTTTAATATAAAAAAATATTATTTTACTTTACGTACTAAAAAATTTTTAATAAAAATATTAACTTTATTCTACATCCTAGATCAAAATACTCAATTCGAATATTTTGCAATATATTATAACGAAGAATTGGACCATAAATTAATTAGGATCATATACATTTGCAAAAAAAATGTAGGCGAAAGTCATTAAGTTATATGAAGGTTATAAAATTGTTGTAGTTTTAAATTTTAGAATTTCACATTTTTTGTTAGCCTCTTATAATAAAAAATGAAAACTTTGATTAATTTGCAACCAGTTTGAATAATTTATATATTTTAAAAGATCATTATACTACTCTATCTTTTTTCTTTCTTAAAAATTTAATAAAAATTTAAAATTTTATTTCTTTCGTCTCTTATTTTCTCTACTTTAAAAAATTAAACTAAAAAATGTAGCACTAATAATTTAAAATTATATTCTAAAAATTCAAATAATTAATAATTACGAATAAATTTTAAAATATAATAAATAATAATAATTATATTTTAATTGAGTTCAAATAATAATATTTTTTGTAATCTCAAAAATTTAAATCAAAATTTTATAAAAATTGAGACTAATTTACAGCATTCTTTTGATGCTAAAAATCTAGATGTAATTTATCTTTAAAAAATATATAATATTTGATTGGCATATATGTAAATACAGATTTTATCAGAAGAATTTGTCATTATTTTTTTTAAAATACAGATTTTATGATATTTTCAATTATAAAAAATAATATTTTAAGGAGGTGCGGAAGCGAATGCTCATGACTAGGCACCAGCCTGCGCGTGGAGTCCATTTGCGTACCGTTGAACAAGCGTTGAAAAAAAACGAATTAATTAATTATAAAATTATTTTTTTATGAAATAATTATTTACTTGGCGCTTTAATGATAAAAAAAATATATATTAAGCCCTCTAAATGAGGAGGCCACAGATTCTCGAAGCTGCTTGGGGGTCTGCCACGTGGCGGACGTTTCCGCAAGCTGACGTGACAAGAAAACGGACGGCTGAGATCGCTCAGGTGGACGCGGGACATGGTGATTGCCTCTAGGTCCCCCAAATTTTATACTTAATTATGTTTTTTGAAATTAAAATTGGAGAGTTTGTATGTTTAAATTTTATTGAGAATATAATTATTGCTCTTAAAAAATTAGATGTTTGAAATAAAAATTATTTAAATTCTATGATCTCTAATAAAATTATTTTATTATTGTTATTATATTAGATGTGAGTTAAATTTAATTTTTTATTAAAATATATGTGTAATATGTAAAATTAACTTTTAATATTAAAATTTATGTAAAATAGGGAAAAAATTAATTTTTAATATTTAAATTTATATATATTATAAAATAAATATTTAACATTGACATTAGTATTTTTGGAAAAATTTAATAAGAGTTGTTTATTATATTTAAAATTTTATAAATAAAATCTCAGTTGATCCACTTTAAGCTCTAAAAAATAGAGTTTTTTTTGAAAAAAAGAGTTATTTACCTACAAAATACTTAAAATTTTGAACAAAACTAATATACCACTTTCTTCACAAAATTAAAAGTATGTAATGTTATTTATTTAAAAAATATAAATAATATTTAAAATTTTAAGTAACATATATGTAAATGCTCTTTCTCCCCCTCAAAAAAAATTTAGATGCCATTGGTGGCCTTCAAACGTAGGTCAATCTTACCCATAAGTCACCAACACATTTTAACTAATAAAATACACATTTTTATAAATATAATAAACTTTATATTATATATATCATATTAAAAGATAGTTACACTTGAGCTTGTGAGGTAAGTTCTTAAAATATGTTATTTACGTCTTTATTTTTAAGGGCTGCGTGAAAAAGCGAGTTAATCTCAGGCGCCTCAATTATGTTGCCCTGTTATATTAATATTTTTATGGACTTAAAAGTAAACACATTAAAAATTTAGGATCCAAGAATCACCATTCATTCATTATTTCAAAAAAAAAAAAAAAAAGAATCACCATTCATTCATTATTTCAAAAAAAAAAAAAAAAGAATCACCATTCAAAAAATTGTGTGAAATTGTAATTTGTTACAAATATTGGGATCTATAAGCAATTTTGCTCCATTCTATATTGGGCAGCGGGCATCCCTCGTTTTCTCCATGATTCGACGCTGCATAGCCACTGCTCAAATCTCGGATTTTCGGTTTCGGAGGGAAGGTGCTGGGAACTTTCTCTCATTCTCTCTCTAAATCTCTCTCTGTCTCTCTCTACACCTTCCGCGTTCTGGTCGTCCTTGCGGCCCCAGAAACTTCCGGCGGATCTCCGGCCGCGAGGTCCGCGCGGGTGTAACTCCATCGAGAAGAGGGTGACGCGGAGGAGGGAAATCGACGTGAAAGAGGGAGCTGGCGGTAGCTGATGCAAGGGATCCGGCCATCGGAGGAAGGAAATTGAGCCGGTTGAGGGGGAGGATAAGGTAAGCCAGCGAGCGATTCCGCGGATTTGATATTGCGTTTTGATACCGCGTATCACATTAGGGAAGCTGGGACGAAGCTTCTTCGCTGCCTTTTGCTTTCTCTCTCCTTTTTCCTTCTTCCTCTGTATGACATCTCTTTTGTTTGAGGTTGCTTTTTATCCAATCCAACGAGGTGTGCATGATTCTGTACGCGTTTCCTTCTTCTCTATCACCTTAGCTCGTTCTCTGTGTTTGGTTTGCTTCTTTTTTTTTCTCTTGTTTTTTGGCTTTGCCTGTGTCTGAGAAAGCTTGGTCACGCCTTGAAGATTAACGGGACCGGTGTCATCTCTCCTGCGGCGTAGGGCGCCATGGACCTGGCGTCGCCAAACAGGTATCATCGGCATCGGGACGAAGTGACGAGGAGCGGAGGCGGTAGCATCCGGGACGATGGCGAGATCTTAGACTCCGACGATGCCTTTGATATCCCGCCAAAGAATGCGCCCATAGAGCGGCTCCGGAGATGGAGGGTACGTCATTTCCTAAATGCTGTTGTTCCTTTTTCTTGTTTTACCTCCGCATTGTGCCGGGGTTGATCTGGAGCTAGGTTTTGGTTTGCGTGATTGTGGGAGGGCGACGAGAACGTCTTGATTCTGTACTTCTACTGGTTGTCGTTCTGGTTTCCTGGATAAAGAGAATTCATGTTTGCGAATAAGATTATATGGACGAGATGTATGCTTGTAGTCAACATGTGAGGTTACCCTCGAATTCTTCTGAAGCTTATTCTGAAGTACCTCCTCATAGTAAAGATTGCTCATTTTTAAATTTTGTTTTTTCATGCTTAAAAAACAAGCGTAAGGATGGCCGATGAAGGAAGGGAAGAAATACGTGCTTAATTTTTAAAAGGGAGCATATTAGTAATGTTTCTCAATTAAAGTTATCTTTCCTGATGATAGTGCTACTAGTTTTCAAGTAGCTTTTCTTGGGATAGCTGTGGCTTAACATGTCTTTGTTTTGGATCCTGAGTGAAGATTTACTTTCTCACACTTATTAGTATTGGACGTCAGTCTTTGTTTTGGAGCCTGAGTGAAGATTGACTTTCTCACACTTATTAGAATTGGACGTGGGTTATTTTATGCTTTTACAAGCTGAATGCTACTAGCCAAATCTTTAGCTATGACTTCTACTGTTATAGTTAGGTCTGTAGTCTTGCTTGGTTTATTGAAGTAAGTAAAAGAGCTAAATATATAAAATACAGACCCTATTTATTCAAAAGCTATCTCTAACATGGCAGTACTTTTTAGATTCATCTGCTAATCTGTTGCCGAAAACGGATATTGGATATATTTTTTGTTGATGTATGGTACTTAAATATTAAATTGTTGTTTACTTAAGTACAAGGATACCTTACAAGGTTTTTATTGACAGCAAGCTGCACTTGTGCTGAATGCTTCTCGTCGGTTCAGATATACTTTAGATTTGAAAAGGGAGGAAGAGAAGGAGCAGATAAGGAGGAAAATCCGATCGCATGCTCAAGTCATACGGGTATATTAGTAGTAGTCTTTTTTTTTTCTGTTTTAGTACTAGTCTTGGGTTACTAGAATAGTGCACATGCTTTCTAATCTCATTTTGCTTCTTTTGAATTTTCAGGCAGCATTTCTGTTTAAAGAGGCCGCTGAAAGAGAGGCACCAGGAGGTCCAATATCACCAATTATCTTTTTTATTCTTCTACGTCACTTTTTTTTATTATTCTAATTGGTCTATTCAAGCAATGATCGTAATGGATCTATACAAAATTGAATCATCATTGCTTTCATGTTTAAGTTAAAAACAGAGAATTATACTGATGAATAAAGTAGGTTCATATTTGTTTATCTTTTTTATGCTTTCATATTTGAAATTTATATTGTTCGAGATAAATTTTTGCTGTGGGTTGATTTTGCTCCACTGTGTTCATGTGCTCTTTGTTGGATAACCAAATTCACACACACTGTAGGTAGTAGTTAACAAAAGTTTTCCTCTAATCAAGCATCATTTCTGGTCGGTTGCTGAAAAGTGTTTTATCTCTTTTGTCTATAGTGTTGCTGCACTTATATATATATATATATATATATATATATATATAGTTACATTCCTGCATTACATCATTTCATCTTCCATTACTTACAGGTTCACCTAATGTAGTGCCTGCATTGCCTAGTGGTGGTTATGGAATTGGGGCCGAGCAGCTTACTGCATTGACCAGGGATCATGATTTTTCTGCTCTGCAAGAATATGGAGGAGTAAGTATCTGTTTTTTTTTTGGAAAAAAGGATTAGTATCTGTTTTACTTATATGTTTTTCCTTTTATTCTCTTTTCTAGTTATTTTCTAACTAGTTGATATTTAACAGGTAAAAGGATTGTCAAATCTGTTAAAGACCAACTTGGATAAAGGAATTTTAGGAGATGATATGGAATTGCTGCGAAGACGAAATGCGTTTGGGGCCAATACCTATCCTCAAAAGAAAGGAAGAAGCTTCTTGGTACTCATAATTCTTTATCCTGTTTTGGTTTGAGTTTATTGTTTGAGCTTAAATTCACTCTGGAATATTGGGATCAAGTTGATCTCAACTGACTGTGAGCTTAAATTTATCTTATTTTGAGTGCTATAAGATGATGGAATTAAAGGGAGATTAAATTTGAGTCACGAGTCCAATTGGTGGCAGCCATGAAAACATGGTTTAGAAAAAACAAAATCCGGATTAAATTCTTAACTGCCTTTTTTGACTTGATTTCAGCATTTTATGACGTGTGATTTACTCGTGCAGGTGTTCCTTTGGGAAGCTTGTCAAGATCTTACTCTTATAATCTTGATAATAGCTGCGGTTATATCCTTGGTTTTGGGTATAAAAACTGAGGCAAGTTCATCTTTCACGATTTACTTATTATTTTTTCATTTTTTAAGTTGTTTACCTATTTCTTCATGCAGTCAATCTACTATGTTACTGTGAAAAATCTTTTTGCTTTCATCATGTCAGCTGTCCTAATTTTGCTGTTTCCATTGTGGAGACAAAGTGCGACTATAACCAGCATGGAACGCAACAGGGCATGAACAGTGCGTGAGAGTTCACAGTGTTTAAAGAACAAATACATTTTGAGGACGCTGCATATAAATGGTCAAAGTATCATTTGAATGTAGCATGAGAGATTGTTAACCTATGAATGTTACCCTCCAAAACTTGTCATTTAACTAGTTTTAAAGTTAAACTCATCAATTTGATTGATTAAAAATGTACTTAATATGTAATTGTCAATTGATTGTAGAATAATGGTTAGTGTCTACCTTGCAGAAAGCACTCATGATATCTCCTTGAATGGAATTCACGCATTCCTATAAACAAGTGAACCGGCTGAAAGAAATCTAAGCCCGTGTGATGGTTTAATAGGAAATAAAAGACAACCATGGCATGTAGCTTGGGGTGGGCTACTTAGCATCTATGTTAGAAGAGGGAAGCAGGTGGAGTGGAAGGAAGTAATCAACAACTATAATGCAAGGCAGTAGATAGTGAAGAGGTTGATCTCTATAAAGGTAGCCACGTAAGATCTTAGAGTGAGCTTCAAATAATGACCCAAAAATAGCTCGTTCACCTCACTTCATGAAGTTCTCGCATCTGCAAAAGCTCCAAATCCCCAAGCAAGTAGCAAGGAAGAAGGTTGGAAAATAAGTATGTAAAACATTAAAACCATAAGAAGCTAGTTAACCAAAAAGCGAACAAACAGTAATAGGAAGCAGATTCAGAAATGAATCACAGTCTACACGTCTAAGGATCATAACTACAGAAATGTGAACAACCATTTGATTCTTTGAATGCCAATAGCAATTAAATTAGAAGTAATAGAGAAAGCCTAAGAAGGTACTTTGATTTTACTCTGTTAGCTTTGTGTTCAGTAAATAATATAATTGAACTATGAGTTTGAATATGACATCCCATGCTCCAATGTAGAGGTATTGTTTGCTTTGGGTTTTGGGAATTGCTTGATTGAGTACTTTCCAAGAGGCCACCCAACTCAGTATTACTTCATTTTAAGTATATTTAATTATGGAATTTCTTATTATTAGCCTTTCAGTTTTACCCTAAAAGTTGCCTCTACAGCAGTATGAATTCTTCATCTCTTATTCTCTCAGCAACTGAAGCACGAAAAGGAGACTTCATACTGTATTGAGGCGCCTTTTGGGGAAAAATTATGAGGCTAATGATGAAAATTTTTGTGATTAAGCATGCTTGAACTAGAACAAAAGTGGGATGGGTGACTTCCTAAAAGGTACTCAAGTCACACAATTCCCAAAATCCAAAGTAGACAATTCTTTTACATTTAGGGCACGGGATGCTACATTGAAGGGTTTTTTTTTGTGTGGTTCAGAAACACTTGCTGAAAATGTTACTTTTTGCCATTAACTTGTACAATTTTGATAGGAATATGGTTTGAAAAATTACTTGTCTCATTAGTTAAACTTTTATCTTAGCATAAAATTGTCCGTCCAATTAATACCTTCTCCTTTCTTACTACTGCTTGGAAAGCATATTTAGTTTATCCTCTAATTATGCTTTGTAATTTCTATTGATTTTCTTCCTTCTACACTATTTCATTCAGGGCATCAAAGAAGGATGGTATGATGGTGGAAGTATTGCTTTTGCAGTTATTCTTGTTATTCTTGTTACAGGTATGCTAATTCTATCTGTAGGATTAGTCATTCTGCTGTCCTTTGTGATCAGACTGATATTTACTATGGCGAAGTAACATTCACATATGTAATTTCAGATGTCTAGCTTAATAGGCTATTGATGACTTTATTCTTTTCATAAAGAAGGTTAAGTATAATCAATAATGTCATGTGTATATTTATTTAAACTAAGGCATATTAGCAGTGATTTCTGAAGCTTTCATGTTGTTTTCCTTTGTCATTCTAATCTAGGATGAGTTAATTCTCTTTATTTACTCAAAGAAGACCGTCTTTTGAAATTTGAAGTTGGTATGTTACCGGAAATGTGTCATTCTGTTAATGAATTTCTTCTGTTTTCTCCCTTTAGCTATCAGTGATTATAAGCAGTCTCTTCAATTTCAGAATCTAAATGAAGAAAAGAGGAATATACATCTGGAGGTATGTGATACAATAATATAAAATCTCTTTGAATTATGAAATTTTACTGTGTGTGGTTTAGTAATGTATTGTTCAAGATAATACCTTTGGGTCTTCATGGAGCTCAGGTTATTAGAGGTGGTAGAAGGGTTGAAGTTTCAATATTTGATATTGTTGTTGGTGATTTGGTTCCTCTGAAGATTGGTGACCAGGTAAGCATGCTGAACACAGCTCAATGTTACACAAATTACGAACATGCCTTAGTTATCCTGTTACAGTATGCAATGCTTCAAATTTTTCTTAGGTCCCTGCTGATGGAATTTTAATTGCTGGGCATTCTCTTGCGGTTGATGAATCAAGCATGACTGGAGAAAGCAAAATAGTGGGTTTTATTTCTTTGGATTACTCCTAAACTTTATATAATATATATGTTTCAACAACAGTAGCAACAACAACTAAGCCTTAATTCCACTAGGTGGGGTCAGTTATATGAATCCTTTGTTTTCATTGCGCTTTATCAGTTAACAAATTCTTATCTAGGTCTAAGTGAGTAAGATCACTCCTTATAGTTTTTTGCTATATTTTTTTTTTGTTTTCCTCTTTCTCTTTGTACATGAATAAAATCCAATAACTTAATTTTTCCAACTGGAGTTTCAATCGGCCTACGATTTATATGTCCAAACAATCTAAGCTGACTTTCTTTAAGTTTATTCTCAATTAGTGCAACTCTAATTTTCTCACTGATATACTCATTTCTCGTTTTATTCTTTCGTGCATACTCACACATCCATCTTAGCATTCACATTTCTGTATCATTTATTTTATTTGTATATTTTCTCTTTGTAGGATAACACTCAGCACCATATATTATTATTGGTCTTACTATAGTTTTATAAAATTTACCTTTAAGTTTGGATGGAATTTTTCTATCGCACAACACACGAAAAGCATTTCTCTATTTCATCAATCCTACTTTAATCTTGCTAATAACGTTATTATTTATTTTATTATCATTTTATATGACTGATCCAAGGAATCTAAAGCGCTCACTTGTTTTGATAATTTGATCATTAATCGTCACATCATCAATATGAGTATTTTTTTTTTAACTAAATGTGCACTTCATATATTCAGTTTTTGATTTACTGAAATGAAAATCTTTAAATTTTAAATTATTCCTCTAAAGCTTGAGTTTCGCTTTGAGTCCCTCTCTAATTTTATTAAGAAGGACAATATCATCTGCGAAAAGTATATACCAAAGTACCTTATCTTGGATATGTCCAGTTGGGACTTTCATAACCAAAGCAAAAAGATACAGGCCTAAAGCAAATTTCTCTCTTTTATATAAGCAGTACAAATTTTTCTCTTTTCTAAAACTCTTCAAAGTACTTTCCTTAAGACTTTTTCATAAGCTTTCTTCAAATCAATAAAAATCAAATGTAAGTTTTCTTTTCTCTTTTTAAACTTCTTCATTAAGCTTCTCAATAGGTTTTCCTTTCTACCACCAAACATCTTTTTTTATTTAAAGTCATTCTTTTAGATTCTCTCAGCATGTCCTTCGCCACCTTATAGATGCAGTTAGCAATCGTCAGTCACATAAGATCAGTTTTCATGTTAATCATGTTCGCATCCAAAATATATATTTATATTTGTATAAATATGTTTACTGAATTAGATTGACTAACTTCTTTTTCTTTGTTATAGGTGCACAAGGATCAAAAGGCTCCTTTTTTGATGTCTGGTTGCAAAGTTGCTGATGGCTATGGGACTATGCTGGTTAGTTGTTTCCTTTGTATCTTGAACAATAGTTGTGTTATGAAAACATGGACTATCTTATAAGTTATTACTGTGGCCTGATTGATGCATCGAGTCTAGTATGTGTTATAATATGCCAGTAGTATAACTAGCTTTTAGGTCTTAAGAGCTTGATATATTATAGGAGATAAACTGTTCTATTAGGAGAATATAGTATAGTGGACATTAGGCAGCTTGTTGCTAGATTGGTAAGGATTACTTATCATGAGCTTGTTGTCTTTTGTTGGGGCTCTAAAAATCCCCAAACTCCTAAAAACACTTCCACTATTATTTTATATTTATTCCACATAACACTCAAATTTAAATATTATTCACATCCTATATAAAATCTCAACCTTTAAATCATTTTTATTTAATATCCTACACATATTTCAATTAAAAAATTAATTTTATTTCACATTATAATCTTAAAATAATTTTTTTTCTATCCCAAAAATCATTCCTAAACATACTCCAACAAAACAAGGCCAATGCATTATCTAAATGTTCTTCAGTTTATTACCTTAATCACTAATATTTGAGTAATGATTTGTGGACCGAGCTACCTCAGGTTCCTATTTTAAAACTTAATATCACGCAAGTTCATTATTATTATTTTTTAAGAAAAGATTAAAATACCCTCCTGTTCTCCCCTCTCCCTTCTCCCTCACACCGGTTCGCCAACCCCAACACTGGTGGAGTGGTGGTGGCTCGTCGTCAGGCCAATGGCAGAAGGGTGGCGGAGGTGTTGCTAGCAGAATCGGTGGGGAGAGGGAGAGAGGAGAGATGTGAGGCATTTTGGCCTTTCTCTTAAAAAATAATTAAAAAAATGACCCATTTGATGATTTTTATAAAATCAAGAACCAAATATTAATTTTTTGAAACTATGGATCTGTATGATATTAAGCTTTAAAATAAGGATCTACATGTAATTTACCCTCTCTCATATAGTCTCAAGCAAATAGTCCCCTAAGATTAGCTACTAGCCTACCGCTTTTTTCATGGTCCTTGTAATGAATATCATCAATATTAATAGAATATTCACAAAATATGTTGTTGTATAACTTTTTAAGGATAAAATTACCTCAGTGACTTATTTGCAATATGTATTTAACCTTAAGGGCCTCAATACAATTTATTTAAAAAATATATATTAAATAATTATAAAATTAAAAATACAATTTACAAAATTTTAAATAAATAAATTTAAATTATTAAAATAAAAAATATTAAATTTTTAAATATAAAAATTTAAACTAAATTGTACCTATGCATTAAAATAAAAAATCTTATTTAATATCTAATCTTCCAAAAATGAAATTTAAAATTTAATTTCTTAAAATAAAAATTTTAAATTTAATCTCATATTTTTAAAATGCAAAAACTAAATATATGAAAAATTTATAGTATTTTTAATTTTTATTTTAAATTTTACCTCTCATTCTATCGCAGAGTGACAATAGAGAGGGAGGGAGGGAAGGAGATGGAGAGAGAGAGAGTTGGAGTGGGCAAAAAAAAATTCCGGATTGAAAAAGTCATTGTCATATTTTAATGGACTCATAATCATTGAGATTAAAATTCAGTATCAAACAGTCCAAACCTTACCTGAGGGATCTTTCTTGCAAAATTTTAAAAGTTGAGACTAGTTTGCATTCTTTATCTAACCATAAAGGCTTGGATGCAATTTGCGCTTGATTCTATTATCATATCGGGCAGCTCTTCAGTTGGGTCGATTATGTTTTATTGTGTGATTATGCTATAGGAATTGAAATGTTTGTAAGGTTTTATTTAATTGTCACGAAAAGGTGCATAATTCGTGATGCTGCATTCATGTGAAATGGTTTCCTTTGATGTCATCCGTTCTATTGCTGCTTACCACTTCTTGGAAATTGCATTTGAATGCTCCTTTGAGTTATATGATTGTTGTACTAAGCAGTGACATTTTGTTCTTAGGACTTTATTTGCTCATCTACAATCACTAATTATTGTTTGTAGGTTACTGCTGTAGGGATTAATACTGAATGGGGATTATTAATGGCCAGCATATCGGAAGACAATGGTGAAGAAACTCCTTTGCAGGTCTTTCTCGTTTTCTTCTTTGACGTCCCAACTGCCAATAGCTTGAACCCTTCCATTATAGCATCTAAATTACTAACAATCGAGAGATAGTGTTAAAATTCCACTATTACTAATATCAATCCACTATAATTTCTTTTGTTGTTTATAATACTTTACAATTTATATTTTCATCTCTATACATTATCACATCACATAAAAAACAGCTTTATTAGGTCAATTAATTCACAACCTCAAATATTACTAATCTATTCTTCATTGGTGTCTCTCTCTTGTTCCTTTTGTGTGGTGCTAAACCTATCATATTTCATATAAGAGTCCATTAGAATGAATTTGGCAGACAACTATTAAAAGTCTAAATAAACATAAAACATGTATCAACATTGAATACTTAAATAAAAGTTATACAAGCATACACACAAAGTAAACATCAAGTAAGATTTTTACTAAAATCAAATTTTACGTATTAATTCATTTCTTATTTGATCATTTTTTACATTTGGGCTCTGGTTTCTTGGTTTATACCTCAGTTGTCTTTTTTATACATTAGACGTTGTCACATCATAGCCCTTAGCAATAGGTTGGGGATTATTACCCTTTAAGCTCGAGCTAAGGCAGGAACTTAAACGCAATAAGATACCTTATTTAATATTAGTTGTCGCATGTCAACATATTTTATCTCAACATCTCATTTTAATTTCTTATTCCAAGCATCTAGCTTGAATTTTTATTTCACTTTCAACTTGAGTCCTCTAGACTAAGTGTCCTCAATGACACAAGCTTATGCTTCCAATTTACACTTATAGTTCTAATTATCACCTGAGCCTCTCAGGCTTATTACTTGCATGCATTCAACTATCATAAATAGGGTTCAAAGATTATTTGTCTTATGAGCAACCCAGATATTTATTTTCTTAACTACAAGATAAACAATATGCAACTGTATATTTAATCATTTTTTCACCACATGCATGAAGTAAACCTAGTTTTCATGATACTTATTCCAACAGATTTTCGAATACTTTCATCCACTTAAGACAGATGTTGATCTATTATAGATTAACGTCAAATAACAACTTTGTGGATAAATGGATAAGCTAACAATCTGGAAGTTACATTTATATTGCAACTCACTTAATCAAGATAAAGACTAAACACACTTGCACCTGAAACCTTTAATTCTCAGATTTTTACTCCAACTTCAACTTCTGTAGATATGGGTTAAATGACCATTTTAAGCAAACATTAAATATCAAAATGATATATCAATGGGAGTACTATAAGTCTGCCAAATTTCATACACATTGCTACTTATTTCATAAGCTATAGTACTCAAAACCATGATTGATCAAAAAATACATAGTTCTATTACTTAGAATCGGGAGAACACAAACTCAATCCTTTAATCAGAATTAATCAAGTGTGTCGATGTTAGTTAACTAATAGATCTAAAGATCTGCTAAGTTTCATCATATTAGTCAAATCATAAGTAACCAAACTGATAGCATGTTATAACTTAACGAGCATTGCCATTCAATATTATATAAGTGATCAACATCTAATTCGACTAATTAGAACATGCATTAAAAGACTATTCTAGATCAAAGGTTAAACACCAAAATCATAAATAATTAACTTCCTGTCTACTAATTTTAGTAACATTTGGACATCATTGTTGTAGCAAGAATTTATCCAAAGACATGAGTGTCATAGTAGAATTTCTTGACAAATTTCTGTCCTTAATTTTAAGCACAGAGAAAATCACTATACAGTATTAATTTGGATTTACTTAAAACATAAAAGTTGTAGGTATGGAAGGGAACTAAAAGCATGCCAAATTTCAAATTATTCCTTTTTTATTACTTTTTTCTTTTAATAGCTGAGCTCTGTCAGAATTTTCAGAATTATAGACAACTCAAATTTAAGGCTTCCAAAATAGGTCTTATAGTCAAAACCAAACTAAAATGTAAATATGAAAGTTAAATTACACTTCATGAACGTAACATCAGCTAAAATTCATAGTATTTGGGATAGATTTGCCTACCTATTCAGCCAAGCAAAATGACTCTTTCTCATTTTGCTCTTCCAAACTCACCAAGTCAACATGCATGCAACCACAAAGTCTCCTCTCTGAGTCTCCCCTCTTTTCTCCCAATTCCTCCATTATAGCAGCAGTAAGTGAACTCCTTGATGATGTTGAACTCAATCTGATGGAAGGAGAAGAGGGGAACCTCAATAGAAGAAGAAGAGATGGGTCTCCTAATCTACCTCTCCGTCTTTCTAACTGGTTGTAAGAAGAGGAAAGGAAAGAATTTTCTTCCCTTCGCCGTTTCTCCCTCTTCAAATGCAACCACAATCACTCACCTTACACAACACTTGGCTAAAATGCTCCTCCAAGTGTTAATGAAGTCAACAATACCATACCTTCACTTGGCCACATGTTTACGAGTTTGATCAAATTTTAGAACTTAATTTGAGTTTAATTTAAGCTAATATCCATGTTTAACTCAAATTAACCTAGTCTTCTCACTAGTATAAAGGGAAATTACAATAAAGTCTCTCAATTACCAAATTATTTCATCTAGGTTTATTGGAATCTAAATAAAATCATCAAACGACATTGATGCAAATCACCTCAAATGAGTAAAATGTGCCACTCTACGAGTCAAATTTTGGGTTGTTACACCTGTTATTGTTTTTTCTAGTAATGAATAATTGATTTTCTTGTGTATCTGCTTTTTGTTTTCTATAAGGTTCATGTAATCATGTCTCTGATTTTTTTCTATTCAAAGGTGCGGTTGAATGGTGTTGCAACTTTAATTGGCATTGTAGGCCTTTCCGTGGCTGTTTTGGTTCTTGTAGTTCTTATGGTCAGGTTGGTGGATTTATTAATAATCTATTTTTCTGAATATGAAATTATGCAAACTTATATTCATAATTTTCAGATATTTCACTGGTCATACCAGTGGAAGTGTTCAATTCATCAAGGGACATACAAGTGCTAAAGATGCAATAGATGGTGCTGTTAAGATTTTGACTGTTGCAGTACGCACACATTACTGATGTTGCTTATCGCTACCTTGCTATTGTAGTCACTAAGTAGCTATTTTGTAACTAGGTGACCATTGTTGTGGTTGCTGTTCCTGAAGGCCTTCCACTGGCCGTTACTTTGACGTAAGCATTCTAAATTTAGTTAAAACCTTTTGCTAACAATTAACTAGGTTCTTGTACTTCTATTAAGTATAATTCTTTTTTTTTAGAGACCACTATAATTCTTTTTTTGAACTATAATTTGTTATATGTTTTCAGTCTTGCATATTCAATGCGGAAGATGATGGCAGACAAGGCTTTGGTAAGATTCATCATTACATAACCGCTGAACGTTATAGTTGAGTCACTATTCTTATGTGCTATGTTACAGGTGCGAAGGCTTTCAGCCTGTGAGACTATGGGATCTGCTACTACAATCTGCAGTGATAAAACTGGAACTCTAACCTTGAATCAGGTAGGTTTATTTTGTTTTATCTTTTCATCTTGTTCTTTTTAGCCTTCAGATTACAAAATTGCAAATATGGTTGTTTGTCATGTCTGTTTTCTTATGACATTTGATTGTATTAGTTCTTTGATCATCTTTGTTTTCCTGGTGATGCGTCTATATTTTTAAATTCTAATGCTGTTTAAATTTTCTAAATTCTAATACTGTTTTTGGAAATGCTTAAGATGACTGTGGTTGAAGCACATGTTGGTGGAATTAAGCTTGCTGTTCCTGATAATGCCGAACAACTATCTGCTTCTATACATTCTCTTTTAATGGAAGGTATCGCTCAAAATACAACAGGCAATGTGTATGAACCAGAGGTACAGTTATGTATTCGTGTAGGCACTTTTCATTTTTATTTCAGTAAGTTCAAAATTAGTTTAGTCCATTTGAATGTCAAATTTATCATTTTATCAGGTCTTTTTTTGTTTTTACTTTTCCTTTTTCACTGTAGATGAAAGAACAAAATTAGTGGTGTTACTTTGACTTCTGTATATTGTTTTGAATCTATACAATATTCAAATTAGTTGGAAATAGCTATAAATTGTAATCATCGGTAACTTTTATCTGGATTCCTTGGGCTCGGCCTTAATACTCTTTTGGGCTAGTTATTTTTATCCAATTCAATATGTGATTCTGATCCTAATTTATCAAAATATTTAATAAACCATAATATTTTAGTAATGCATTTTCCACTTTCTGATCACTTACTAGTAAAAATCATAGTTAATCACTTCTCCAATGCTTTAAGCAGGCTATTTCATTCCAGAACAAGGCTTTCTTCTAGTGTTATTTTTCACTATCTCCCTTTAAGAGTTTGAAGTTGTGGCACTACTTGTGTATTCACAACAATCATTAGCATCTCTTTATCACCTAGTTCATAAATTGCTTTGTTTACTTCCTACATAGTAATATTTTGATATTTTTAGAACGGTGGCTCTCCTGAAATTACTGGTTCTCCTACTGAAAGGGCAATACTTTCATGGGGCGTTAAGGTATTTTAGATGCCTATTGTGATCTTTTTTTAATACCTATTGTTTTGTGTCACTGTGCTGACTAGTACTATATATTTATTTTTCATTTCAATAGTTGGGTATGAAGTTTGTCGATGCTAGATCAAGATCAACTATTATTCATGTCTTCCCTTTCAACTCAGAAAAAAAGCGTGGAGGTGTTGCAGTGCATGTGGTAATTATGTTCTTACTACAATTATTCTTTTTTGTATTTACATCAATTCCTAATTGTTTATGATATTTGACTTCTTATCTTTTATTTGCAGGGTTTGTTCATTTTTATTTGTTATTATTGACACCTTGTCAAATTGTTGATAAAATATTTCAATCAATCGCTGAGATATCCAATATCCATTGATTATTTAAAGTTAAGCAGCAGAACTATTTCTCATTTTATTACTTGGATTCTCTTCCCTTCTTTACATTGGTCCAAAGGCTCAATGCTAATCATTATTTGTTGACTTAATGTTTTGCGCAAAACTATCTTTGTTTGAGGATGTTAGAGTATACAATTATGCCTCGGCCATTATCTACATCAAAGTATTTTTTGATAATACACCTCCAGATGATAAAACCTTCTAAAGGTTCCAGGTTAACATGTGCAGTTTAGCAATGCAGTTTAAAGATGGCTAATATATGACTTTGTTTGATATTAAGTAGGGTGGAGAGATTTTGACGTCTCTTTGTGTATTTATTCAGTTATTTGGTACATTTTCTGCTATTGCTATCTCCAATGATTCATTAATTGTTGGTTTTATCATGTTTTATTCTATTCTTTTACTTTCCCATGTTTATACTGACATTTTTTTTTGCTTTCCTCCTATTGTATCAGGATGGAGATGAAGTCCACGTGCATTGGAAGGGAGCAGCTGAGATAGTCCTAGCCTCGTGTACTAGCTGGATGAATTCAAATGGTGAGCTGCAGGAAATGACACCAAATCAGGTAGTGCTCTTTTGTTGTACTTGCTCTTTCCTTTGTTTTCATTTTCTTTTTGTGGTATTTTGGTTATTAGCTTTTTGTTGTTATTTTGTCTGTGATTAGATGGATACATTTAAGAAACAAATTGAGGAAATGGCTGCCATTAGCCTGCGTTGTGTTGCCTTTGCATACAAATTATATAAGATGGAGAATGTGCCTAGCGAAGAAGAGAGAGATGGCTGGGCGTTGCCTGAAAATGATTTAGTTCTGCTTGGTATTGTTGGTATAAAGGTCTGTGGTGTATTACTTTTACATGAAGTCATTTTTATGTAGTTGTTGGCTGTGATCTAGATTTACAAATTTGATACATGGCTCCGTTCGCAGGCAACATTTCTATTCAAACACAATAAAAAAATTAAAGAATAGTCATATAATTATTAGTATTGAGTTAAAATAACTTAATGTGCAATGAATCATTCTCTAAATGCATGTATTCAGTTTAAATTTATCGATATAGTAATAAATAGTTATAAAATTATCATTTTTCAATTCAAATATGTTGACATCTAATAAATCAGTCACGGTTTGTATAGCAATTATTTGGAACATAAGATTGATACTGTTGGCAACATTGTATGTTGGTTTAATGCTAAGGATGCTGTGGAGGCATCCCTTCTTACTTGTTGCACTCATTAGCTTATTCTAATCCATAAATTTCTTTTTAGTTGATGCATTTGGTCTGTTTTTATATTGAAATTTCTTTAGAAAAGGTTGGACATTGAGATTTATTTGGTCTGTTTTATAATTAATAAATATATTCTTTTAGTTTCTTAAATGGTGTTTTTTTCCTTGTTTTACACTTGTTTTTACTAAATTTATTTCACTAATATGTAGGATCCTTGTAGGCCTGGAGTTAGAGATGCAGTTGATCTATGTACTAATGCCGGTGTTAAGGTAAATCAAGTCTTAATTCCCAGAATGCTATCGTAGTATCTATAGTACCTAATACTTTCGTAGACCTTCTGATTGCATGATGAAATTTCTATTGTATTTAATCCATGTGTTTTAGTTCTTGTATGATAATGATGTGAATACAATTTTAGATGTAGGATATTGTGTAGCATTCAACAACCTGATGACATCATACAAGAGAAAATGAAAACAAATAGTATTTAGAATCCTTTTGTTTTGGTAAAGTACTTATTTCAAGATAGGAGGGGAGGGCGAAATACTTTCCTTAAATCGAAGATGCTTTTGACATCTTCAGGAAAAAAGTTGGAACGGATAAAATGGTTCATTTTTTTTTAAAAGGTAACATGATTGTTATGTTATTATAAAAAAAAACATGATTGATGTTTAGATAACTAACATAAGTTGTTCTAACTTTTTAATATTTTTAAATTTTTGTTATCAGTTATTTTATAAATTAGTTGTACTTATTAAGCATTCTTGTATGTTTTGTATATTTCTTTTTTTGTCCTTTCTACTTTCTTTCCCTTCTAATCGAATTATTAAAAATTTCAAGATATTTCTGTAAGTTATACTAAGTTCTCGGTCATGCATAAACTAGGTTCGAATGGTCACTGGTGACAACCTTCAAACAGCCAAAGCAATTGCTTTGGAGTGCGGCATCCTTTATTCAAAGGAGGAAGCAATAGAGCCAACTATCATAGAGGGCAAAGTTTTCCGTGCTTATTCTGAGAAAGCTAGAGAAGACATTGCTGAGAAGATAGCCGTAAGTTACATCCAGCAGCATGCCTTCAAACATTATTGATATTATTGTGGCCAATATGCAAATTTCATTTTTTTTTAAGTTTTCTTCAAGCCTAAATAGTAGCATTACCTGCTCAAGTTAAATTTATTTGTGGATCTAATTTTTTTGAGTTATACTGTTTTTTTTTTTTGAATGTTGCTTGCATGGTTGCATGTTTTTCTGCACCTTAATATCAATCTCTTTTATGGTTGAGACATGTTTGTCTCTTATGCCTTCAATCTATGTATTGGACTTGTTATTTTCGTACTTTGTGAGCCTTGATTTTAGTAGCAACTAAAATGCTTGCTGGAGAATCTGGATACTTTGTACAAGCAGCTTTTTCATTTGATATCCTCCATTGAGTTGCAATTAAAGCCCATTAGGTCTAAACTCTCCTTGTTGCTTTCACATGCTTCGTTAGGTACTGTTTCTGGTAAACTTGCATATCTAGCATTTCAGGCATTTAAAATTTTTGTTATTTGATATTTTAGAAACTATATTCTTTGATACTATTAGAATATAAAGTTATTCCTCGGCCATAACCTACAAACTTAATTATTTAGGTCAATTGATTACCAAAGATTTAACATGATGTCAAAGCCAGGGATCTCAAGTTAGAACTCAAGGCCTCTTTTTAAAAAAAGAACATATCTATAGCATAAGGTTTAAAAAAATAAACTTGCATGTGAGAGGGCATGTTAAAATTTAAAATTATTTCTGGGTCATAACCTACAAGCTTAAGCTTTTAGGTTAGTTGGTTACTATAGATACTTTAGAAACTAATTATATTCTTTGAGAATTTTTTTTGTAATATGTTTTATTGTGGCAATCATAGCTATTTGGCTATTCTTCTTATGGGATTCATGCTTTGTTTTTCTTGTTACTTGAAAAGCGAGTGACTATGAGACATATCTACTTTTCTTCAAATTGTGGGAGATACAATTTAATAATGTGTCCTGTGGTTGCAAAACTTTCTTACATAACATCTTAATTTTTTATTGGGCTATAATCAAATAACATTATTTTTATTTTGCAAAGGTCAAAGTTACTTATGTACTTACAAATATTGCTTGAGATTATTAAACTCAAGTGACAGAGCAGTGTATTTTAATGGTGAACTAATGTAGAGGATGAGATATAATGAGTATAGTAAACACTTGATATTTCACACATGAAAATTGTGTTTTTAAGAATAAGAAGCGAGAGCTTCTATACATTTGGACAATGAAGCAAAAAACTAAAATTAGTTGTAATGAGATGTATTTATTCTTAAGAAGTTTGGGTCATTGGAGCATTTTATTTTTCAAACATTATTTCAGTAATTACCTATCTGAATTGGAATGTTTTGACCGCAATTAAAGGACAAGACACAAGTAGAGGAGTAGAGCTTAAAACACCACAAGTGAAATGCAAAAATGATTGGAATAGCTTGGAATTTTTTGACAGCAGATAGAGAACGGGAGACATTGAGTAGTGCATATTATATTTTGGTATTACAAAAACAAAAGGAAATAAGTATAGAATCCACCAAGAATCTTTATAAGAATTAATAGACTCCAAAGTGGAATCAATACATGGCTTTGCACTTTGACGCTCAATTTTTTACTATTCGACTAAACTAATATTCCCTACTGATGTGTAGAAAGTGGTATTTTAGTAATCCAACTTATATTCTTAGTTACTTTTATATGGTTCACTTATTTCCCTTTTTACAAAGACGACTATTGAAGAATATTATAGAAATCTTCAAAATATTAATTAAAACAATTATTCTAATATTATATTGCCTTATTGTTACCTCCTATATATAAAGGAGGATCTTATCTCATTTTTTATTTTGCAAAGTTTTATATTATACTCATCTCTTGTATTATAAATAGGAGGATATTTTATTATTGTGAATAAGAATAATTCTATTAGTCATACTTCTTCTAACTTAGTATCAGAGCAATTTTTCTTCTACATTGCGTCATGATCGCTACAGCCTCTTCTTTAGTGGAGGGTGGAGGCGGCAGGAAATTATACTCTCTTTTTCCCAATAACCTTTCTCCTTACCTCACGTAAATCCTTTCTCTCAGCTGGCGGCGCTTCCTCTTTCAATCCCTCGTATCTAGCTCATAGTCTCTCAACGTGGCTCTTATCTCTCTAACTCAGTATCAGAGTTTTGCTTTTAATTAATATTTTGAAGATTTTTGGGATTTCTATAATATTCTTCAACAATGATATTGTGAATGATTTTATTTACATATTAGATTCAAAGATCTTCTTATTTACATTCGGAACAATTATTACAGAGTCTATGAAGAATCAGTTAAACTGAAAGTAACCAAAATTGTCCAAGTTATGTTACAACGTTTGGTATTCTTGAGGCAAATAGGAAGATATATAATATCTTTTAAGACACTATAATTATTCTTGGCAATAACCTACAAGGCAAAGGTTTTATGTCTGATAACCACATACTTAACATTTATCAGAGCATAAGATGCAAAAAAGATTTACATTGTACTGAATCCATGCAAGAAGCAAATAAGCTTGTGCTTAAGGGAGTATTGTCTCATAACCTACAAGCTTAAGCTCTTAGGGAAGTTAATTAGGCTTAACTTGGTGTCTTGTATTCAATTGTCCTTTTTTTCCTTTTGAATTTCACATTCTGCTTTGCTATATGTCTAAGTTTCTGGCTAAGCTATGATGTGGAACTGTGTTTATCTTAGTATAACAAACGTGCCTATGTCTTTATACTCTTTTAAGTAGCATATTTACGTGTATGTTGGCTCAAACAAAAACATAGCACTCGGTAAAGTTCTCTTGTTCAGGTAATGGGAAGGTCGTCTCCAAATGACAAGCTTTTGCTTGTTCAAGCACTGAGGAGAAAAGGTCATGTGGTTGCTGTTACTGGAGATGGAACTAATGATGCTCCTGCATTGCATGAGGTATACTAAAACTGATTATGCTTTACTCGTAGACATTTAGTATAATCATTTAATTTCTTGTTGGCCACTTTGTCACTTGTAGTCTTACTCACATGTATTTTGGCTTTTAGGCAGACATTGGTCTGGCGATGGGAATACAGGGAACTGAGGTTGCAAAAGAGAGTTCAGACATCATTATCCTTGATGATAATTTTGCATCAGTTGTGAAGGTTAGGATTTCTGACTTGAGGTGCAAAGATTGAATATTTAGTCCTTATATATAGTTTCATGCATCTGACAAGTATACCGTTTAGGTTGTTAGGTGGGGAAGATCAGTTTATGCAAATATTCAAAAATTTATCCAGTTTCAGCTCACTGTCAATATTGCAGCACTTGTGATCAATGTGGTTGCAGCTGTTTCATCTGGTGAAGTTCCCCTAAATGCTGTTGAGGTGAGAATATCAAAGTAGGCTTCTAGATTGTAATTTATATGGAGTCTTTTATGGCTGGTGAAGAGAATTAAATGCAACACAACCGAATTATGAATTGACCACGTACATTATTCGCTCCTTTTCATTCTTAGTTGTCTTCTTTCTTTGGAAAACATTTGGGGTTTTAGCAAAATGCTGAGAAGGATAACAATTTAAGAGATAGGTGAAATGGACAAGACATGTAATGTTCTGATCTTGGATTGGGCATAAACGAAAAGGAGAGGGCCAAATGGATTGGGGGGTGGTTGGGTTGCTGCGACTAGAAATTTATCCAATGGACAATACATTCATCTATTGTACAATGCTTTTGTCCACTATTCTAGAATCTTTTTGGGCTACGTAATTTTTCCTTTATTCAATTCATCAAAATTAATAAAATTAAAATTATATGGTGATTTATGGAGATCCAATCCATAGAATAAAAATAAAAAACTATAAAACTTACTAGAACACAAAAGATGGACCTCTAGGCATACTGCATATGGAAATGAATATACCAATCTATCATATAAAACATTAGGAAAGGAATTTATGTGCTAGTTGGTTCTTACCAAATACTACATGATGTTTAAGTTTAACTATTACATGTTCACAGTTAACTGTTAACCATCATTATTAATGCTAGATTTATGTCATAATCTGAAAACTATTTTCATCAAATGTTCTCTGTAAATACTTCTTGTCTTTCCAGCATTTATTGGTTAACCTCATTTTAAGCACTCTATTAATACCGCATTTACGTTGTCCTCTTGGAACCTTATTTCGTCAAATATCTTCTATAATGCTTTTCCAGCTTTTGTGGGTTAACCTCATCATGGACACTCTTGGTGCACTTGCCTTGGCAACTGAACCACCAACAGATCACCTCATGAAAAGACCACCAGTTGGCCGGAGGTTAGTTTTTATTTATGAACACTTGCTGATGTTCGGTATGGATGATTGTACTTGTCTACATAGTTGACTGCTTGGATATACCTATATATGTGCATCACGATGAGAAACATAAAGAAAAACTTGTTTAACCCCTAACTGATAACAACCGCCTCTTGAGAGTATGTTGGTCAAATTTATGGCGTTATGGTGCAGGATTCAGACTTGTACATGAAAGCCCTTCAGGGAATGGAGCGGGTAGGGGTTTTCATTGACCATACCTGTCCCCGTGTACTTAAATACACTGATATATAGTATATATTATAATATTGCATTCTGATTCTTTTTTGTTTATTTTTAATCTTTTTCATTTTTTTTGGTTCCTATCCTTTATTTCTTCTAATTAACAGAAGGGTATTTAGTTCACCACACTTTAATATATATATATATATATATATATTGAATTGTTTTCTATCATGTCTTCTGGGTTGAGTCCTCCTAGGCCAAACTCACCCCATAAGCGGGGTGGGGCGTATGCTACAAATGGAGCATAGGATGGGACAATGAAGTATAGGAGTGTATAATGGAGCATATGAGGGGATAAATCTTATGCTTAACTCAATATGAGTATGGGGACCAAACTATAAGTAGATTGCCATTGAGCCAAGGAGATAAGCTTGGCAGTCATGCTTACCATTTCCTTCGCGCACATGCACGCACACAAACATACTCGTACATACATAGTTACATACATACATGCATATACATGTGTGTGTGTATATATGTACTTATATTTTACTTCAGTTTTTTTCATATTTGAATATTGGACTGGAGGTGGTTTCTAATTGTTTTTGGAATTCTACTGAACTCATTCCAAATAATAGATGTTGTTTGAATGCTTCATAAGTTGTATTCTTGTCTGACCAGCCACTTGATCTTTTTCAGAGAACCTCTTATTACGAATGTCATGTGGCGAAACGTCTTCTTACAGGTTGATTTTTTTATTTTTCAATTTTTTTTATTATTTTATATTTGATTTAAATGTATATTTATTCATTTGTTAATGTCATTACTGACTGTATCTTTTTGCAACTGTAGGCTGTTTACCAAGTGGTAATCCTCCTCATCCTTAATTTTGGTGGAAAGAGTCTTCTTCGCTTGAAAAATGATACTAGTGAACATGCTGACAAAGTGAAAAATACCTTCATCTTCAATACCTTTGTATTTTGTCAGGTAAGATGAAGCACATTAAATAGACTCTTAGCATATCTACATATAGCTTATATTTAGTTTTAAATTGAATCATTCATGTGATTTTTTAAATTTTTGCTCTTTTTTGGGAGATAGGGGAATATTTCATTTTGAACTAATTTATTCTGTTTTGCATATAGACTATAGTTGAATCTTCATCTTGCTCAAGCTATTGTGTTGCTCATGAGCAATTATCTTTATAGCAATTTTGTGTACTTGTGGAAATATTCGGCAACTAACTTAATTAATTAAACACAGAATTGAATATTCTCAACATATTTAAGAGGACTTAAATGAGGTGTTATCTTGTGGTGTTAAATTAGTTGTGATGACCATCTAGATAGCAATATTAGGGCACTTGATGTATAATATTCTTCTTTCTTTTGCTTTATATATGTAATTGCTACCTTTTTTTTCTCTGAATATTCTCTGTGCTCCTTCCTCCTTTGACATTTTCAGCTATTCAATGAGTTCAATGCCCGGAAACCAGATGAGATAAATGTCTTCAAGCGGGTTACGAAGAACCACCTGTTCATGGGAATAATAGCCATGACAGTTATACTTCAGGTAATAAACTTTATATAAATCAGATATAGCACTTGTAAGTTGTTTTTTTTTTAAAAAAAAAGTTTCTTCCTGCAGATTTTGATTATCGAGTTCCTCGAGAAATTTACTTCCACAGTTAGGCTCAACTGGAAACTATGGTTGGCATCTGTTGGAATTGCCATTTTGAGGTAAGCTCTTAGCAGCTGTGAGAAACTGTATTTCATCTCGACTTGTATATAACCAACCTGGAGCTAACCCAACGTTTGGATTAGCTCAGGTTTTCATCAAGTTTGGTTGAATTTATCCGCTCATGGTTTGATTAATATTATAACTTCATTAATTTTCTTAAAGTTTAAGATTATCTTTACTAGGAATATGTGGGTTGAATAGTTGATGTAAAATATTTTAAACATGGATGTTGAATGATACATCCGTAATGTCAACTCTTCAAACTGCAATATGGATACCAAAAGCTACACTTCACAATGTAGGTCGGGTTAGGTTGTGTCTAGTCACTTCTAAGGTTCACGCAAATATATTATATATATTCGCCGGATCAGGCCAATCCAACCGACTAGATCGGGTCTGCCCAAGTCCACCTCCATCACTGTGAACTTCTTTTCTTGCAAGCTACTTTTTCCTCCAACTAAAACCGTCTTCCGTCTTATTAGTTGGCCGCTTGCTGCCATTGGGAAGATCATTCCAGTCCCACATATTCCTATCGAGGAGTACTTCCGCAGATGTTTCAGGAAGCAAAGCAGAAGACGTCAAGGTTCTACACCTCAACTTGCACAGTATCTGTTAGCAAAATTTCATGAAATTTCTTTCGACATATTAAACATTTTAATTTTACATAATTCCTATTTTCTGCAAAAAAATCGTATAATGAATAATTATCTATATAATAACTTTATTGCTTATACAACTCTTAAACAATATCTTATTTATTCATTTCCCATTTCGCATGCCTTAAATTTACTACAAATCGCCCTTCGTTCATTATTCATTTTACTTGAATTTCATTGAGAATAGTCTTTTTGTATGCCCAAAAGAAAGTGAAGATGGTAAGAATATTATCGTTGGCTATTTAATATATATATTAGATATCTCATCTAAAAGCAACTCGATCCCTCTAATTTAGGCTTATGTGTATTCAGGTCTTAATTTCTAGATTAACTAAGTCCTCTAGTTTGAAGTAATATAAAAATAAGTACTTCTATATTGATAAAGAGACCGGAGAACATTTTTTCTAACTAATATATTAATTTAACTAATTTAAAAGCTAAATCAATATTTTAAATAAAGATAAAATCCAAGCTGACCTATTAACTAGAAAAAATATACTCTACTATATATTTTAATTAATATTAAATAATCTATTTACACTTTGCTTTAGAAATTAGAGGGACCTAGTTGCACATAGGTGCAAACTAAAAAGAGCCTAATCTCTATTAACCTTCAAATAAAAAATGCAACACTATTATAGATATTGTAGAAAAATAGTATTTTCTTAGTATAAAAATTGAATAATTTTAAAATTTACATCTACTATTTCCTTTTTTTTTTTTGAAAAAGCCATGCATCTCAATAAATTAATCAATTGTGAATTAGAGATTTAATCATTGGATTAAGTGAATTAAACTCATAATTCACTGGATAATTTAATTTATTAAACTCAAAACTCACTATTAGTCTATTTATTGGTCAATTTAGTATTGAGCCTATTGTGGGCTGTGTAGCAAACTTTTGTTTGTTTGTTTGTTTTTCATTTTTACTGCTACGTTTTGTAATGTAATTAACTTGTAATGGCATGCTGCTTCTGCAGGTGATGGATCTCATCGTCCAGCTGATTCATCGCTCTAGAATTTTAGCTAATTGGCTTTCTATGTGATATAAAAAAAGAAATGGTTTTCTATGCTTAAAAAAAAAAAAAAAAACTTATGCATCCTGTAATTATATAGTGATCTGGCCCATAATATAATTGATAGAAAGTTCTTGTGTTTCGTTGATGTGTTTGTAAATTTCAGTTTATCTAAATCGTTTTATCTTTTTTTTTTTTTTGATAGAATTTGTTTATCATATTTTACTACTAAAGCTTTTTCATTTTGATTTAGTTTTTTACTAGTCTGTTTTACAGCATGGAAAATTACTGTAGGATCCTACATTTTATTTATAATTATATCTTTTATCACATTTTTGTGGATGAAATTACCAGATTAGGTACTAATTTTTAATTAATTAATTACCAATTAATATAAATTATGTGAATGGGCACCAAGATAACAGTCCGGCGACGCTTATTTAAGTTGACCATAAGCTAGGTGACTCAATTTAATTAAAATAATTAATTCTGTTTTTTTTTGTAAATTTTAATTAGATTAAAATTAAATTTGAATATAGGTAATTTTTATTAAAAATTATAAATGATATGAAATAATTAACTCCAGGTTTATGAAAATATTGATTGAATAGATATAAGATGAGGTGTTTTGGTGTATGCTTTTTGCAGATGATATTGTTTTTGTTGCAAAAATTAAAGAGGGAGTTAAAGCGAAATTCGAGTTTTAGAAGAATGATCTAGAATCTAAAGGTTTTCATATTAGTAGATTAAAAATTAACTAAATAGAGTACACAATTAGTCAAGAAAAAAATATTAAAGATTTGATAATTGGTAATTAATTTGTCAAGAAGAGTGAGCGATAAATGCTTTTAATCAATCATACAAAATGACGGTGAAACAGATAATGATGTTATTAATAGGATTCAAGTAGAATGAGTAAAATGGAGAAATACTTTTGGTGTGTTGTGTAATAGAAAAATATTATTTTAAACTTAAGGGTAAATTTTATTAAAGTGTAATAAGACCAGCGATGATATATGGTGCTAAATGCTGGCCTGTAAAGAGAAAATATACAAATAAAATAAATATTGTAGAAATGAGGATGCTAAGGTGGATGGGTTGATATATACGAAATGATAGAATGAAAAATGAGTATATTCGAAAGAAAATTGGTGTTACAGCAATTGAAGTTAAACTTAGAAAAAGTCGGCTTAGATGGTTTGGACATATAAATCATAGGCTGATTGAAGCTCCTATTAGAAAAAATCAAGTTATTGGATCTTACTTATGTACAAAGAGGAAGAGGGAGACCAAAAAAGACATGACAAAAAATTTACTAGTAGAGGAAAGCTGTTTTACGGCGGTTAAAAATTGCCTTCAAATATTAACACAACCGCCGCGTATTCAAACGCCATAATAGCTAACAGGGATTTGACGGCGGTTCGGACCGCCATAAAAGAAAACTTTAATCGCCTCCAAAGAGAACCGTCGTCTATGGCATAACTATAGAAGACGACTCTCTTTGGAGAACTGTCGTCTATAGGTTTTTTTTTTTTAAATAAATATTTGATATTAAAAAAAATTATCAAAAATTAATATATTCATACACTGCAGCAATATACATCCAGAAGTCATTTCAATCATTAAAAATAGTAAATTAAACAAAATGAATGACATGAAATTTTAAGAAGCATGAAATTAATCTTAATAGTAATATTTATGGTAATTTTCAAATTATAAGTATGAGACTAACATATAGTTTATATGAACTTTTGTATAAAAAAAAATCATACTTTCGTAGTTATTTTTTTAAGCTCCACGTTGTACACCTGTAAATTAAATTAGTAATTAAGATTTTATAATTATCACATAAATAATCAAGGTAAGAGATTTTTTTAAATGTTATACCATCCTATAGTTTCCATTCATCCTATATATATGTTGCCAATGGCTTACGAATATCATTGTCAAATTCGTCATTACTAAATTCGCTCTTATTTTCCAATAACTACAAAATTAAAATTAGTTAATAATATATAGAATTAAAAATCAAAATAAATATTCTAGACTACGTACAGTAGGAGATATTTCTGATAAGCCCGCAAGTACAATGTGGTGTATATGAGTATGTAATATCCACACTTAATATCATCGTCTTATATCAGACACTAATTAGGCACAAAATTGTGTATATTATAATATGATCATTAAAATTTACTCAATTGAAAAATATAATCTAGTTACAATATCTTTACAGTCTTTACTTTAACTGTAAATTTTTTCTTTTGAAAATGCATCATACAAAAATTTATCATCGAACTGTCAAAATTCAGAAAGTGTTTATGCACAATAAAGCAATAATCATTTATTAAAAATATAAATAGAAATATTTACTTACCGATCGAAGATATATTTAAGTTGCTGGCGATAAGGCTGACCGACAGGATCCATCCAATATATACATAATCTGTACGGATCCAATGCAGCTAACATTCAATGGTCTCTATTAAAAGATTAAATATTAATTATAAATTTTAATATATTTGAAAAATTAAATTTTAGTATTTTTAAAAAATTTATTGAAACTTACCCACTATTATAAGGAATAACAACTAATGAATTTTATCTGACTTCCATTATTCTATTTCCCAATGTTGTGGCGCATTGGTTCTTATCATTTATTAAACTTGCAATGCTTTGTGGATCTACAAAGTAATATTTACCTCTCAAATTACTATATGCTCTTATTTGATTATATAAACACCTGTATGAATATAATAATATAAAATTAGAATTTTTTATTGAAAAATCAAAATGCATTTACAAAATGTGTATATATACACTTATCCAATGTAAGCACTTATCATCGACTCGCCGATTTTTTCGAATACGCCAAACTCTAAAATTTCTTTTTTATCAAATAATAGTTACTTGTTATACCCATAAACGTCGGCAGGAATAAAAATATACATCAACACCTCATCAGTCAATGCATGAATTGCATGTTCTAACATCTTATTTAAAAATGACAGAAGAATATGATCTTTTTCCTGTATGTAATTTATATATATTAGAATTATAAATTACAAATGTATGTAAATGTATGCTAATGATAATAAATAATATTATTTACTTGAATTTTTTTACTTTGACTTGTTGGGAATTTTCTATCATGGCGTGCTTTAGTAGGTTTAGATTTTAGTCGCTTTAAAAAAATAAAAAAATTAATAACAAAGAAAATTTTAAAACTATAACATTAATAAAATAAAATATTGTACTTGATCATCATGAGAAATAAGCCATGTGGGCCAAAAAATAACATATCCTAATGCTTCACCAATTATTGTCTTATCATCAATTGGAAAAACGAGACTAGCAGACCCATCAATTACATGATCAACAATGACTGTACATGTTCCATCACCCATCGATAATGTACGTACAACAGGAGCAACTGGATTCATTACTCTCCCATGGGCGATCACATTATTAGGAGTAACACAAGCAATCAAGCAATGCATTCCTTATGATATAAATTTATAAAATGTAACTAAAATCATAATATAAATAAAATTTTATTTAGAAATAACATATAAATAATACCTCAACTAATACAGGAGGTGGGCTTGGGTTGCCTCCCATAAAAGAACCTGATACGCTCGCTATCGGACTTACTTGGGTAGATCCATACCCTCTCATTACTATTTTTTTTAATAATGTCATATCTTTCTCGATGCGAGAGATATGTTGCTGCTGCTTAATGTTCTCCTCTCTCAACTGCTGAATATAAGCAACAGTAGCAGAACTAGATGATCTTCCTCTCTTATTCTCCTTAAAAAAAAGTTATTGTCTGAAATTTTCCACCAACTCTAACTTTTTCAGGATGCTCTGGCTCTTCGTAAGCCAAAGCAAACAGATCACTTCTACCTTCAGGATAAATCGTACCTTGGGTAGCCTGTGTGGCCAATTCATCCTATACAAAAACAAAAGAATTTTAAATATACATATTCAATTATTATAATTTGTATGTGAGCAAAATTCAAATTACTTACAATCCTGGTCCCAAGCTTTTCAGAGGCTGCATTGATATAACGACCATCCTTTCTTTTGTGTGCAGCTTTCCATAGGTCTGACCTAGAAATAGGATCCTCAGTTCCAATTTATTTTTACTACAAAAAATAAGATAATATAAATAATCATATTTCATGGAAAATACTATTAAAAAATAAATATTAGTATATTGATCTATCATTTCCTACTCCAAGCCTGCATAACCCTTCTTTGAGGTAGTATGATGGTATTTCTGACTCTTTGCCCTCTCTATAGCTGTGCGACTTTTATTCTATATAAGATATTAATATATTAATTTTATTCTTTCCAGATTTATTTACTAACTCAGTATCATCTTCACCTTCGATTACGTAGGTAGGAGCCTCATCAAAATTATCATACATAGTCATAGGCAGTTCATTTGTAAATCCGAACAACTCTTTGTAAGTAGTATCATTATCTTCACCTATCATAAATTTTGGCTTATGATTCAGGACGATTGACCACTATGGATTAGCAATATCTTTAACATAGAAAACTTGTTTAGCTTGGTTTGCGAGAATGAAATAATCATCTTTATGACCAATCCGATTAAAATTGACTAATGTAAAGCCCATATCGTCAATTTTGCTTCCACTATTACTATCTACCCATAAGCATTTGAATAATGGAATACAAAAACCAATATAATCAAGTTCTCATATCTCTTCAATAATACCAAAGTAGCACAAATCACCCATATGAGGATTTTTATCTTTTGCACTTGATATTTGCATTGTTTGAGCAATTAAAGAAACCACGCTATTCTGAACAACTTGTTTGTTGTCCCGTTCTTTAGTGAAAAAGTGATATCCATTGATAATATATCCATCGTATTTCATCACACAATGATTTGGTAAAAATGCTAAATACTTCAATGACTTATCAATGTTAGCATTTTCTGTTCCACATAATAATGTAGATATACGACATCCAAACCATTCAATGAACTCTTTGATGTGCTTATACTGAATTCATATCTCATTTCGTGCATTTAAAGGATTTTTACTTCGTAATGTTCTTTGTGCTCTTCAATAAATGAATCCACAACAACTGAATTACGCAAAACATACAAATGTGCTTGCCTTAACATGTTAATATCTACAACATGAGACTTCCCTGATGTAATGCATCTTCCGTACTTGTCAACTACGGTATGATCAATAGGAACTCCAATTGGGTTAATATTATATAAGTATTCATCATAAAATTCTACGACCTCTTCAGCGATATAGTTCTCAATCATACAAGCTTCTGGCCTGTAACGATTACGAACATATCCTTTAAGTATTTTCATATATCGCTCGAAAGGATACATCCATCGCAAAAAAATAGGTCCACAGAGTTGTACCTCTCTTACTAAATGAACTGTTAAGTGTACCATGATATCAAAAAATGAAGGTGGAAAGAACATCTCTAAGTCACAAATTATTTTAATAATACAAACTTGAAGTGCATCTAACTTGAGAGGATCAACAGTTTTAGCACATAAAGAGTTGAAGAAGAAATATAGCCTCATTATTGCACTCCAAAGTTTAGCATCCAAACTGCCTTTGATAGTTACATGTAATAATTGTTGCATTAACACGTGACAATCATGCGATTTCAAATTAATTAATTTCAATTCTCTAAGATTTACGTGACTTTTCAGATTTGAAGAATAATCATCTGGCACCTTTAACTCATACAATACCTTATAGAATCATTTCTTCTCTTCTTTTGTGAATGTACAACATGCATGTGAAAGACAAGTTCTGCTGCCATAGACCTTAGGAGCAAGCTGCTGTTGAATTTCCATACTAACCATATCTAATCCTGCATTTATACTATCTTTACTTTTTTTAACGGCATTTAATAGTGTACTAATAATACTATCACAATTTTTTTTCTATATGCATGACATCTAAATTGTGACGTACATGCAAATATTTCCAATACTCAAGGTAAAAAAAAATTGATCTTCTTTTCCAATAATTTATTTTTGGAGGATTTTGACCTATGGTGCTCAAAACTTGTATCAACTCTTTCTCATTAAGTGGGCGTGGAGCCTTCTCAAACTCAGCATTACTATCGAAAGCTTTCTTTTTTTTTTGCGAAATACATGATCTTGAGGCAGCCACTTTCTGTGACACATGTAACATAATTTCTTTTCATGTTTTAAATATTGTTCATTAGTCTTATCACCACAAATAACACATGTATAGTAACCTTTTAACACTGCATTCTGCCAAATTACTATAGGCTCGATAGTCATTCATAATCCATATAAGTGCTGCCCTTAATGTAAATAGCTCATGCCGGTAAGCATTATATGTCTGCACTCCTTCTTTCCATAACTTTTTAAGATCATTTATAAGTGGAGAAAGATAAATATTTATTTTATTTTCAGATTGCTTCAATTCAGATATCAACAAAGTCAATATGATAAATTTACGTTTCATGCATAAATTAGGAGGTAAATTATAAATAACCAAGAAAACAGACCAACAACTGTGCTGACATGCCAAGTAAAATTTTTAGCATATTCTTTATTTTAAAATAGTCTTACAAAGTGCGGTATCGGGAGCAAATACCATAATTTTTTTTCTGGAATATCATATTTTTCTTTAATGCTATCTGCACACAGCTCCACATTGATTTCCCATATTCTGGATATTGTTCTAATCCACTATACTCATTCCGATATAAAATACAATCATTAGGACATGCATTGATCTTCTCATAATGCATTCCTAACTTATGAAGCATTTTTTTTGCTTCGTAAGTTGAATTCGGAAGTTGATTGGGAGTTGGTAACATATCTTTTATAAGAATAAGCAACTCTGTAAAGCACTTCTTGCTTAAACCATTTGCTGCCTTTAAGTTAAACAAACGCATTAGTGCGGAAAATTTAGTAAAACTTTTACAGTTAAGATATAATAGACTCTTAGCCTCTTGAAGCAACTCTTCAAACTGTTCTGGAGCTTCTGATAAATTATTTTCAATATTTCAAACTAAATCTTCTATTCTATCTTTCTCGACTGTATTTTCAATGTTAATATTAACATCTGTACATATAGATAATGTACTTCTCCCGTATTATTCATTTCATTTCTTACAGATTCACCGTGCCAAATTCATTTTTCATAAGTCTCATCAAATCTATAAAAAAAATAAATGATCTTTCACAATATTGGCTTCAAATAATTTCATATTTTCACATCTCAAGCACGGACATCTTATTCTGCCATTAACTAAATATTTATTTTTCAGTGCGAAATCTATAAATGAATTTACTCCATTATCATATTCAAATGATTGTCTATCCAATTTAATCCAAGATTGATCCATATATAACTACCCTATATGATAAAGCATAATATAATTAATGTGTATTAATTAATTCAGCTTAGATACTAAAAAAATTCTACTTATACATCAGAATGAACATATAAATAAACTGAAAAAAAATAGAATAATTATTATTTATCTTATGTGAAATTAAGCAGAAACGATAGTTGAAATTTCTGAATCCCAATATTTTGCAATCAACCTGAAAAGTAGATTTACCTTAAGAAATAAATTTTTGAATCCAAATATTTCAGCCAAAAATAAAAATGAAGAAGAAGAAGAAGAAGAAAGTGGTGGAAGAAGATGAAGTTTTCTATATCCGACTTCGGCGGGGGTGTAAGGCCGGGAATGCGGCTAGATCCGGCGTCGGCCTGAGTCGGCGAGGGAGTAGGGCCGCGAATGCGACTAGATCCAGCGTCGGGTAGGGTGTAGGGCCGTGATGAGGCTAGATCCGGCGTTGGTGAGGATGTAGGGCCGCGAATGCAGCTAAATCTGGTGTCAGCGTGGTATATCCGGCGTTGGCGAAGGTATGGGGGGAATGGCAGCCAAAGAAGAGGAAGATGGAAGAGGAGATCGACGCGCGCAGCTTGATCCGGCTAGGTGAAGTGTACCGGCGACGAGCAACCCCCGCGTCGCGCCGTTCAAAAATGCAATCTTAGAGAGATCTAGGGTTTTCCGTTTGAAACAAATGGGCCAATTGATTTGCAAGCTAGTGATCAGTACGTAATTGATTATATAAATAACTTTAGATGGGAGTTAGCTTAGCTAATTGCCGTCTAAATCGAGTACTTTAGACAGCGGTTAGCTCTGTCAAAAACCGTGTAAAGTATAGACGGCGGTTTACTCAGCCAACCGCCGTCTAATGCTAGCACGTTAGACAGCGGTTGGATAAGCCAACCGCCGTCTAAAGTGTATCTACGGAGGATTTTTCAAGGTCGCCCTGAGGTCGACCTGGGGTCGACCTTCAGCAGCGACCCACAATAGAAACTTTGGTCATCTTGGGGGATTTTTCCATGTCGACCTGGAGTAGAGAGGTCGACCTGAGATCGACCCAAGGTATACATGACAGTTGACGCTTCCAACCGCCCTCTAAAGTACTGACTTTAGACGGCGGTTTCTTGAGTGAACCGCCATCTAAAATGTATCTACAGTGGTTCACATTGTCAACCGACGTATAATATTTTCTCGGAAAGTTTTTGCAGCGGTTTCTCTTGTTAACCACTTTTATAAATGTGTCGTAGAATGCATATATTGTACTAGTGATTATAAGGAATGATCTTAGTTACTTAAGATTAGATAAAAATTTGGTAATTGATAGAGTGCAATGGAAACAAATGATTCATGTAGCCTACCCCACTTAGTGGGATTAAGGCTTGGTTATTGTTGTTATTAAAAAAGGTGAGAGATGCGATATAAGTTAATTATTATTTTAGTATATGTGTATTATATGAAATAAATTTTATTTTTTATTTTAAATTATATATATGTGATGTAAAATAATTGTTTAAAATTAAATTAATTTAATTTAATCTATTAAATAAATAGGCCCTAATAGTGAGAGCACACATATATACAAAATATGAAATAGTAATTAATGGCAACTCTCATGTGACTGATGGAAGTGTATGTATGTGAGTGTCTTGCAAACTTGTGTGCTCCAGTATTTCATTAGTATTCTCAACGGGTTCTAAAGTAGAAGCTCCGATCTCCTCTCGAATATGATTAATAGATGTCTATCTATGAATTTCCTACGGGCATAACTTTCGCGAACTAACAAATAGATACTAGATATGATTAAATCTCGTTATTGCATGTACGTACTTTCAACAGGTTCTAAAATAGAAGCTCCGATCTTCTCTTGAACATGATTAATAGATGTCTATAAATTTCCTACGGGCATAACTTTCGCAAACTAACAAATAGATACTAGATATGGTTAAAGCTCGTTATTGCATGTATGTACTTTCAACAGGTTTCTAAAGTAGAAGCTCCGATCTCCTCTTGAACATGATTAATAGATGTCTATGAATTTCCTACGGGCATAACTTTCGCGAACTAACAAATAGATACTAGATATGGTTAAAGCTCGTTATTACATGTACTTACTTTCAACAGGTTTCTAAAGTAGAAGCTCCGATCTCCTCTTGAACATGATTAATAGATGACGTCAAGAATTTCCTACGAGCATAACTTTCGCGAACTAACAAATAGATACTAAATATGGTTAAAGCTCGTTATTGCATGTAAGTATTTTCAACAGGTTCTAAAGTAGAAGCTCTGATCTCCTCTTGAACATGATCAATAGATGTCTATGAATTTCCTACAGGCATAACTTTCGCAAACTAACAAATAGATACTAGATATGATTAAAGCTCATCATTGCATGTACGTATTTTATTCAGGATATATATATATAT
>KZ452015.1:633952-685273 GCA_002786265.1 Apostasia shenzhenica
ATATATATCTATATATATATATATTGGCTCCGATCAATCTCCTCAGACAATTTTTGTTTAGCTCCCCCATCACATGAAATATTAAATTTTTAGCCTCATCTAATTTATTGCTCATTCAGTTTAAATCATGCAATAGCTGCAGACTGATCACTCACACTTGTTGCCTTGGCACCTATCATGCATTTAAATAAATTGTCACCAAAATGTATAATTGCATATGCAGCCCCACTCTTTATAGCAGCTATCACTTAAGTAAAATATTATCATCAAACTGTATAATTAATTACATATGCAAAATTTGCTATTCCACCTCACAATTCAGGGGAGCAAGAGCTTGAGAAATGGGGGGAGGAGGAAAGAAGATCTAACTAGATAAATAAAGGATTTAGATGGTTTTGACATATAAATCGTAAGCCGATTGAAGCTCTAGTTAGAAAAATTGCGTTATTGAATTCTGCCAATGTACTGCAAAGAGGAAGAGGAATGCAATGGAAACAAAGGATTCATGTAACTGATCCCACCTAGTGGTATTAAGGCTTGGTTGTGGTTGTTGTTGTATGATATAAATTATAAAAAATCAGAAAAAAATATTAAAAAGGCATTTGATTCGTTTTTATCTTAGTGTTATATCATGTAATCTAAATGTCATGACATCTAGATATTATTTTTTTACTAATAATTCTATGATCTAATTATATAAGATTATTTATAGATATTATTAAACTAAATAATTATTTTCTCGATAACATTTGAATCAAATGCCCTTTATAAAATAATTGCATGATATTAGGTATGCTCTATAAATGATTTTAAAAAAATTTAAATTAAGATGTATTTATGAATAAATTATAAGGATTAAGAATTGATTAGTAGTTTTTTTTTAATAACAATACATTTGAGATAATATTTTTTTTTGATTTTTTAATTAAAGAAAATTTAATAGAAGTGATATAGTATATGCTAGAAGCAAATGTCTGAATAGGGTCTATGGTCGGTTCGTGACTCGTGGATGCCTTCAGCATCTACACCGCTACAATCTCTAATTAAATTTAGAAGGAATTGCGGTGTTTAGGGAAAAATTAAAGAAAAAGTTTATGGACCAATATTTATGTTCTCTTGTAACTGGGGGACCTTTCAACAATTTAACCTATTTTATTTCCCCCTGCCCAACGCTTGCAGCCCTACTTCATGTCTCCCCAAGCTTGTTGCACTCCTCATTCGCTTCTCTCTCTCTCTCTCTCTCTCTCTCCTTCTTCTTCTTCTTCTTCTTCCTCTCGTCGCCATGATTACCGGAAAAGACATCTACGAAGTCGTGGGGGCAATCGTCCCCCTCTACGTCGCCATGTTCCTCGCCTACGGCTCCGTCCGATGGTGGCGGATCTTCTCGCCGGAGCAGTGCTCAGGAATCAACCGCTTCGTCGCCGTGTTCGCGGTTCCTCTCCTCTCCTTCCACTTCATCTCCACCAACAACCCCTACTCCATGAACTACCACTTCCTCGCCGCCGACTCCCTCCAAAAGCTCGCCGTCCTCGCCGCCCTCTTCCTCTGGCACCGCCTCTCCTCCGCCGCCGCCGCTGCCTCCCTCGACTGGGCCATCACCCTCTTCTCTCTCTCCACCCTCCCCAACACTCTCGTCATGGGCATCCCCCTCCTCCGCGCCATGTACGGCGACTTCTCCGCCTCCCTCATGATCCAGATCGTCGTCCTCCAGTCCGTCGTATGGTACACTCTCATGCTCTTCCTCTTCGAGTACCGCGCCGCTGCCGCCCTCATCTCCGAGCAGTTCCCGCCGACGATTGCAGGTGCATGTTAAATCTCTAGTTACCGATTAATTGACCAAAAAGTTTAAGGATGCACGTTGATTATCACGCTAGGTGGCATCCTAGGCTCATTCGAGCACCGGTTCTACATCCTTTATGTGGTAGAGTCAATCCTGACTAATTCCTTATCGAACCGATTCTGAGTCAATCCATTATGGAATCCACCTATTCATTTCTCTTACCGTCATCAATTTCCTAAAAAAAAAATAGATTTTCTTAAGGTTTTGTTCTAACTCTCAATCTAATAGGTTATCAATTTGGTTCTGATATCGATATATTCTGCATGGAACCAATGGTGGAATTGGTAACCACCAGTTCAATCGACTTTGAAAACATGGAACTCTGGTTCCTTAGAGTCAAAATGTTATTGGATCCATTTGGAATATTTTTGTTGAACTGGATCTGGTTTGAGATCATCGAATGTACCAATTTGATTCTTGCAAGTTGGCAATCCTAGCTGAATAAGGCGAAAAGTAATAGCAGGGCGATGTCTCAAGAGGAAGAGAGTCGTTGGTGTAAAAAGCATAAGCTTTTAGGCTGTGTAACTGGTGAAAGAGCCACAAGATGAGATGAGGGAAGAGTTACTGAATTATATAATAAGTAAATAGTGCGATCTTAATATATATGTTTGTCTTTTTAAGCAAACTCATGAGACTGGCGATAAGAGCCCAATAATTAAATATACTTGAACTAGAGTAATTTTTGAAGCATTCACAAAATGTTAATGAAAATTATATCTCAAAAAATAATTTTATATTCTAATTAATGTGTTTGTTTATGCTTGTGCAAGATTATTTCTTTTGTATGTTACCATTTAATATAAGTTTTTTTTTAATTTACTATAATTTGAGATTGACAACATGTTAACTTTCAATTTTAAATTTAAGGTTGTCATTTATTACTAAAATATGTTTTTTACTTAAAAAAAAATATTTTTTTTTTCTAATTGCAGGATCCATCGCCTCCTTCCGCGTAGACTCCGACGTTGTCTCCCTCTCCGGCCACCGCGACCCACTTCAGGCCGACGCCGAGGTCGGCTCCGACGGCCGCGTCCACGTAGTCGTCCGCCGATCCACCGCTCCCTCCCTCGCCGGAGGCGCGTCCTCTTCCTCCCACAACGACCACCAACACTACCGCAACCGCTCCCTCACCCCCCGCGCCTCCAACCTCACCGGCGTCGAGATCTACTCCCTCCAGTCCTCCCGTGAGCCCACGCCACGAGGGTCCAGCTTCAACCAGTCCGAATTCTTCGCCATGTTCTCCGGAGGGGCAGCCACCGCCGGCGCCGGCGGCCTTGATGAAGAAGTGGGGATGAGGTTCGGTAGGCACAGAGGAGCTGGAAGCAAGAGCAGCGATTTCATGAATGGGTTCTCCTACGGAAACCAACAGCCGCAGAACTCAGTGATCTCCGGCGTGGCCATCGGCGCCGGAACGCCGGCTAAGAGCACGAAGAATTACCCGAACTCTAGCAAAGAGCTTCACATGTACGTCTGGAGCGCCTCGAGTGCGTCGCCGGCGTCGGAAGCTAATCTGAGAAGCGCGCTGAACCGGGTGGCTTCCGCTGACCTTGGAGCTCTCGAGCCCTCCAAGTTCGCCGTTCCGGTGCCGGAATTCAGAGGTAAAATTGAAACGAAGACGACGACGATAAAAATCGTTCTTTTCTTGTTAGGATAAATTACAGTCTGATCCCTTACATCAATGTTGCATTTCAAATAGTCCCCAATATAAGTAACGATGGTCCACCGGACCGCCAGTTCATTGTGAGCATTTTTTAATAGGAATAATTACATATATTACCCTTACTTTCTTTGTTATTTATCTAACCCCTAAACATGAAAATTTATATATCATAATTACAGCTTATCTTTTTTTTTTATAATGAAATATGTGATTAATGTCATAAAAATAAATTTATGATATAAATTTATATGTATAATTTCTTTTGGATAATTTAGTGACCGGTGAGTGTGAACTAATTTTATACTAATATATTATTTGATTTTAGAAAAAATGTGTACGATACTTATAATATAAATATCAAAATATTCTAGAACTTATATTTTACTCTCATCTTTTTAATATCACCATTAATTAATTCTATATTATTATTTCAAGCTTATTTGAAATTTTAAACATCTAGCTTATTTTTTACTTAAGAGAGAGGAGATATATAAAAAAATAAAATGGAAAGCTAGTTAATTTGTGAATGAGTTTGAATAGAAAAGGTTTTGTAGGTAATTTCAACTTTCATGCAATGTACCAAATTGTAACTGATTTGTTACCTCAGAGACCCAAATACAATTAACGCAAACATTAAAGGCTTCAGGGACCCGGATGTAATTTCCCTTTTAATAGGACTGCCGGTGACCGGCGAGACTGCGAGCCAGATCGGAAAAGCAGAGCAGTGGGGGAGCACTGAAGGAGGAGTGGGTAAGAGCCCCGCAGGCGGGAGGATTCCGGCGAGCGGTTCGCCGGCGGCGGCGGAGAAGGAGAAAGGAGGAGGTCTGCAGGTGGAGGGCAAGCAGCAGATGCCGCCGGCGAGCGTGATGACGAGGCTAATACTGATCATGGTGTGGAGGAAGCTGATCAGAAATCCCAACACCTATTCAAGCCTTATTGGCCTGCTCTGGTCCTTTGTCTCATTTAGGTACGCATTTTCAATCAATTTCATTTTTCTCCAAAACCTTTATCTACAAGTCCCTATTATTTCAGAAACCTCACAAATTAGTTCATTTTTCAAATAATTTGCTATAATAGAATTAAAACATTTGCTCAAGAGAAAAGAGTTTTTTGATCAATGCAGTCAAACAATTACATAACATAAATTGGATTCACTTAATTAGTTTGAATATTTCATAATTATATAAAAATGAAAAATTCATGGACTTGCATAAAAAAAGAATGATGAAAAATTACTTGCATGAAAAGATTCTAACGGCATAAACCTAACTGAAAGTAGGACAAAACCGATGGGTCCAGATGTAATTTTCCCGAATAACTACAGTAAATTTTTTAAAAAAACTAAATCTACAGTAAATTAACTATTTGCTTTATATATATATAAAAAAAAAAACTATTTGCTTTATATAGATTGCTGATTCTTGGTGCATTTATTGATCTAAAATCTGTAATTTTTTACTTCATAATTAATGCTGCAATGAATGTATAATTATTTAAGTAAAAATTACATTTAATCTCCGAATTTGCGATACAATATTAAATTTATAATTTAAGTAACATATAATATATTAATTAATTTTTTAAAAAAAATAATTATTAAATTTTAAAAAAATATTTTTTTTCTTTCTCTAGAGACTGTGGGATAAGGGGAGAGAAAAAATTATTGTGTGCGGCGAGTGATTCAAGTCAGTGGTTTGCTTGCCAATTGCAACTCACCGCGTGTATGCGGTGGGCCCCGCGCTTCACGGCAATTAAACGGATCCGACAATCGGACTGTCTAGTCGCACTAATACCGTGGTCAGATTGAACTGTCCGATCTGGCCGAACTATCCGTCTGGTCACATCGGATGGACCCGATCAAGCCACCAGAAAAATAAGTATTAAAAGTAGGTATATGTAAAAAAAAAGTATAGCTTGATTTCAAGTAGTTATACGTCCAAAATAATAAGTATTATATATACTTACATTCTCTCTAATTGATACCTACCTGATTTGAAGCTATACATATTTTTTTGGGACATATACCTACTTTTAATACTTACATTTCTAGTAGCCGAGCAGACAATCTGGTCGGGTTGACTAGACAGTCCAGTCAGGCACCATCGAACCGTCTGGTTGGGCACCACCGGACCGTCTAGTTAGGCTACCAGAAAAGTAAGTATTTAAAGTAGGTATGTATCCAAAAAAAAAAAGGTTATAGCTTTAAATCAAGTAGATATACTTTCAGAATAATAAGTATCACATGTACTCACTTCCTCTTATTGATACGTACTCCCACTTTTTTAGACATATACTTACTTTTCTAGTGGCTGAACGGACCGTCCGGTCAGTTAACCAGGCAGTCCGATCGAGCAGACCAGACAGTCCGATCGGGCACCGCTGGAGCCTCACCGGACGGTCCGATCGTCCGCTATGTTTAGTTGCCGTGAAGCGTGAGGCTCACCGCGCACTCACAATAATTTTTTTTAGGAATGAGGAGAGAAAGTTAGGGAGAAGGAATAGGATAAAAATTATACTTTAAAAAATTTAATAATAAAAATTCAAAAAAAATCTAATTGGTGATCTATATGTCACTGAGCATCTTAAATGTTAACAAAGTTAAAATCATAGAACTGTTTTATATTATATTTTAAATTTAGAGACTTAAATGTAAATTTGTCATTATTTAATAATATTTATTTAATTGTTTATTTTGCATGCAGATGGAACATTGAGATGCCTACAATTATAAAAGGCTCAATATCCATCCTCTCTAATGCTGGACTTGGGATGGCCATGTTCAGCTTAGGTACCTGTGCCTTCTCCTTAATTAGCTAATTTTTTTTAATTAATTATTGTTTTTTCATATAAGTCCCTGAAATTTAGGTGATATTTCATATAGACCCAATAATAATTCAAATTTGAATGTCCCTCAATCATTTTGATGAGCATTAAGGTTATTTGAAAGTTAATTGAGAAAATAAAAATAATTTGCAGGTCTTTTTATGGCTTTACAGCCAAAGATCATAGCTTGTGGAAAATCAGTAGCTGCCTTCTCCATGGCCGTCCGATTTCTCACCGGACCGGCGGTGATCGCCGCCACCGCCATCTCCGTTGGTGTCCGGGGTGTCCTCCTTCGCATTGCAATCGTGCAGGTAACAAATCATAATCGAGTAAATTTGATCTAAAAACTCAAGTTCTCAATTTCAAAAAATTATTTTGAAGTCATTTGAGGTGATTTAATATTCGACATGCATCATTCACTGGGGCGGCAGTTTTATTTGAAAATCAAAACTCGCTAAAACACTTGCATGATACGAAATCGATTCAAATCATTTCAAGACGAGTTTTGCACATTCATTTAAACTTTGTGTGTATATGGTACGATGGTTGATTACGAGTCATGTATGATTGAATTCTCATTCATGTTGGCTCAAACTCGACGGAATTGTGAATCGCATAAAAATCGAGTCGGTTTCGAGCATAAAGGAAATTAATATGATCAAAATCATAGTTTCTAAGCTTAATTGCTCATATAATTATTTTATGCAGGCTGCTCTTCCTCAGGGAATTGTCCCCTTCGTTTTTGCAAAGGAGTACAATTGCCACCCAGACATCTTAAGCACTGCGTAAGCACTCTGAAAATCTTTCACTAATTTCGATACGATCGAGCACGGGGGGTGTCAATATTTGACCAGACAGTACAACTATGTCAAGTTGGATAAAAAAAAATTGGGTTTAACTCGACTTAGTTATTCAAGTGAAATCGGATTGTATTTTTCCAATGCATTTATTGAATTATTCGAGTCTTAGTTCTTCATTGTCGGGTTAGAATTAACCCAAAATTTAATAATATGTTGGTGGGTTCACTTGGACTAGTGTGACAACTCGTAATTAGAAAGAGCGGGAAGTGATCGTCAGGTGATGCTCCGAGAGAAGGGAATCACTGGAGCAAAATGTAACTCTCCTAATAGACTTTTAGGTTGAATGATGAGTAATGCGACAGACGTAAGAATAAATTGTCCCACACAGGAAATAGATGAGATTCCTGAACTGTATAAGTAAATAATGTGATCCTAAAAAATAAAGATATTTTTTAGAGCAAAACTGTGAAGCTAATGATGAAAAACTGAGCAATTAAGCGAGTTGAAATAGTACTGAGATAGGTGATCTCTTAGAAAATACTCAAGTTATGCAATTCTGTAAAATTAAAATAGATAATACCTCTACATCATAAAGTATCACAAATAGAGAATTATTTTTTCGTCACATTTAAATTTATTCTAATTTCTTATTTAAATCGTAAACATCAATATATATATAATTGAGGAATATATATAATTCACTTTTTATATCTATCATCCTCAGAAATGTATTAATATGAATAAACTGTGATTATTTAAATGCAAATATTTATCTTTAGGGTTGAGTAATTAGGGTAAAAAATCTTGGGTAAGATCTGTAATTATTCTTAAATTGCTTATAATAAGAAAAATTTTACAATAATAATAATATTTTTTTAAAATTTTTTATTTTATGCATGCAGAGTTATATTTGGGATGCTTATTGCACTGCCTATAACAATCCTCTACTATGTTCTTCTTGGAGTATGAGAAGCCTTTTCTTTTCATCAAATATATATTTGATATATGAAAGAAAGCAAGAGAAGGAAGAAGCATAGAGTTGGGAAGGTTGCTTTTGTAATATCTAAAATGTTTAGGGGCATGAATGTAAAATTATGCTACATTTTTTTCATGTGATCATATGTCATCAATGATGTGTGGCATTGGATTATGTACTTTTTTTTTTTACTTGTTGATTATTTTTAAAAAATTTAATTTTTTTTCTAGGAATGCAAGAGCTAATTAAATCTTGCTTGAGGAAATGTGCTAGATCTTTATACATGCATTGCACATTATAATGCATGCATGTCATTGAGGTATCAAGTCACATTCAAAGTTTGGTTTGGGTTTGACCAAAAAGTCAAGATGCACGACGAATTTTAAAATATCAAGTTTTATATACTTTAGAGAGATTTTTCTACGTTCATGAGTCAATTTAAATAAAGAGAATTTACTACTAACTAGTAAGTACAAGGAGGAAAGAACAAAAAAATTTTGTGGTATATACGTTGTCACTTTCGAGTCTCATCTGAGGAGAAGAAAAGATCTAAATTTATAAGTGGCGCGGACTTGTAGCAAATAGAAGGAGGCTCATGTGCTAATTATCGTTTCATTATAATCTCATCAGCAAGTGCTTAAAAGTGTCGTATATCCAGGATTGGTTAGAAGCTGATGATGATTGAATGGTAAATAACTAATCACTTTTGAATGACTCGAATATCCCAAAATGGTGAGGAGAAGCTGAAGGACAACAGCTAAGGACAAAAAAATGTTCCACGACTAAAAAAAGATAATAGATGCAAAGGCGAATTCAACAATGCGATATAAAAAGGGATCCATGATGTAACCTAAAAGTTTAGTTAAAACCATACTTGCGGCTCGACTCAAGTTTTTATATGTTCAAAATATAAAGTTTAAAATTAGACCGAATTAATAATATGGTCATGTGAATGACCAAAATTGAAGCATTGGCATACTTTAGTTACTCTTGAAGTAGTCAACAGTCCTCCAATTACATTTGATTTGTTTAGCTTGACTACAACCCTACTAAACCCAAAGCTAAATTCATCCTAAATTATTGAGTCTTGATTCTTCAATCCAAACTCAAAGTATAGCACACACAAGTTGATTATAACTCGAGAATTTCGATCAAAATTTGAAGGTCAGATACAAACATAGCACCTAGTCATTCCAATTTTTTAACATAATTTAAAATGAGTCAAGCTATGAAGTTTAGGTTCATTTTTGAGTTATAATCAATAGTGATCAAGTTTCACCATAATGGTAACATAAATGATATATCATAGACGGTAAGTTTTCATTTTCTCTCTCTCTTCGTTTGGCGGCTCATATTTAAAGAATGGTGATGAAGTATTAATAAAAGAAAAGTAAAATATCAGTGTATTCTCTAAAGCAACCAAAACAAGCTCTGAAATTATCTTAGCATTTCACTTTACTCTAGTTTTTTCTTTATCTTTCGTCAACTAAGTTGTTCGGCACGACAAAGGGTGATTTTAAAATTTTCTTCATTTCTCCTAACTCAAGTTTTTCTCAAGATCGAAGCTTCTTTTCGTTTGATGTGCGAGACCTTGAATGTATAAATCTCAAATTTGAGTCCTCTAAAAGGAAACTCGGGGAATTTTTTTTTGAATGCTTAAGGAAAATTCTTAAAGACAACCTTTTCTCTTAGCTCTACAATATTCCACAATCAAAGCCTTGTTATTTCATAGTTGAGATTGAAGGCCAATTCCTCCAAACTTTGGTAATGCTAAACATTTTAACATCGAGTTTCAACTCTCATGAGGTGCTGAAGTTGAGGTTCGACTCCTTATAATCGTTTAGCATGACGTAATGTTGTGTCATTGAGCTTCAATTCTCTCAAGCTATAAATGTTGAAAGTCAACAAACAAGTTTAACGGATGGATAATATTAAATTGTAAGTAATACAAACAAAGTTGCTATAAAAGTCACCCAAAATATAATTGAGATTTATTTTGAGTAAACATATTTATATTTTTACATACTTATTGTCTAAATTATATGTATTAGCCACATTAAAATTAATTTGAATATGTCTGATCAGATAAACGAATATGCTCGAATTTGAGCCAGATATGCATCAAAAAGGTTGATCTAAATCTAAACTTTTGTGAGTTGTTTGTCAAATCATATCAAAATGAGACATATTCATAATTTTTTTTTTCATAAATAAAAAAAAAAAAATGAATGCATGGTAGTCTTTACTAATTACTTTTTTATTTTCATTGATTATTGAGCCTCTCTCTCTCCTCCCAATCTTAATTGGAGTCCATGTGATGGTTCTCTGACTCAATTGATCCCATCTACTTAATTAATCAATAAATTAATGATACTTAACATGAATTATTTAGAATTAATAACAATTAGATCCCTCTAATTTAAACACATGTAACTAAATTAACTAAATAAAATTTCTACTTTAAATAAAATACAAATAAGTTCTTTAGTATTGATTAAAGTACTTAATAAAAGATATTTTCTCTAATTAATAAGTAAATTTAAATTTTATTTTCATCTAAAATATTAATTTAATTTTTAAATTAATTAAATTAATCTATTAGTTAAAAAAAAAATATTGCAAAAATAAGAATGCTAAAGCAGATATATGAATATACACAAAAAGATAAAATGAGAAAGAAGTATATCCAAAAAAAAGTTGGTATTGCACCAATTGAGGATAAACTTAGAGAAAGTCAGCTTGGATGGTTTGGACATATAAATTGTTGGCCGATTGAAGCTCCAGTTAAAAAAATTGAGTTATTGGATCTTACCCACTAAAAAAAAAGAGGAAAACAAAAAAAGATATGATAAGAAACTATAAGGAGTAATTTTGGTTACTTAGATAATAATTTGATAATTGATGTAGCGCAATAAAAATAAAGAATTCATTTAGCCGACTCCACCTATTGGGATTGAGATTTAGTTATTGTTGTTGTTGTAATTTTATTAGTTAAAGAAAATATCCTCCATTAAATTTATTTATTAATGCTAAAGAACCTATTTAGCTAATAGAAAAACTAAAAGGATCTACATATAAAGAAATCAAAATTAGAGGAACCCAATTATCATTAGCCCAATAACTTAATAAAAAACAATGGTACAAATTAAGCATTAATTAAATATTATTATTTACATATAAATATTATAATATATGGCACCTCAGTCAACTTGGGTAATAAATGCTAAAAATATTCTCTCATAGATTCAATTTAATAAAATAATTCAACTTCTCAAATTAATTATCAGTTAATTCAAAAAAAAAGGTGAAGTACACAAATAATACTATTAAAAAAATAATTAGAAATCATACAAGAATACTAGTAAAATTGATAATTAAATTTGGATAGGACAAAATAAGTGCATCAAAATAAAATTTTCATAAAATTAAATTAAAATTTTAATTTTTTATTAAGTTATAGGTTTTGTTACTCTAAGTTAAACAATTGGGCTAATAATAATTGGGTTCTTCTAACTTAAATTTATATACATATAGTTTCTTCTAGTTTTTATATTAACCAAATAAATTTTTTAGCATCATTAATAAATAAATTTAATTTAAATTTTTTCTTAAATTAATTAATTAATTTAAAAAATAATATTTAAATGAAAAAAAATTTTAAATTCACTTATTAATTAAAAAAATATCTTATATTCATAATTAAATTTTTCTCACATTATATATACATAAATGCCATTAAAATCTTATTAGAAACATTATAAAAATATTGTCATTCTCTAGCAACTCTGCATGTTAAGAAATATTATGTTTATCAATTTAAATTTACTTGACCATATTTACTTATTTGACCATCTCAACGATATCGTGGCGTTCATTTATTGGTCAGTCAAATCATTCGTTGAATTGAATGTAATAAAATTTTTAAGTAGAGGAACTTATTAAAAAATATATATTATTATGTAATACAAATAAAATAACAGTACTGTTAATAACATATTTATAAGATTTTATATTATCGAACTGACTTTGAATGAGCAGAAAGCAATTCGAAATTAAAAATTTTAAGCATAGCTCTGCCGGAAACGATCAAAAGTTTAAAACGGATGTGATTCGGGCCAGCCAAATCTTGATTTGAATAGGCTCATTATGGTATAAAATGTATAAATATTATGCATCAAAGACGATTTGATATTTAGAATTTAAAAAAAGCATGTTTTAATTCTCTTTCATTCTACCACTAGAACACCAAACTAGCTTATATTCTATATATCAAAATTATTCAACTCACATTATAGCTCACAATTAAATTCAAAAATTTTAAACTAATTTGTTTGGCGCAAGGACTAAATCAAGACCAAATCAGGACCAAAATGATACTAATTTAAATAATAATAATAATAAATAAAAAATTTTAATCATTCTACACAAATTCTAATATAAAAAAAATATTATTTTACTTCACATACTCAATAATTTTTATTAAAAAAATTAATTTTATTTTACATCCTAGACTAAAATATTCGATTCGAATATTTTGGTCTCGAATGTAAAATAAAGTTTATGTTTTTATTATTAATGATTAAGTATGTGAAGTAAAATAATATTTTTTTATATTAAAATTTGTGTAGAATGATTAAAAAATTTTATTTATTATTATTATTATTATTGTTTTCTAAATTAGTATCACTTTGGTCCTGATTTGGTCCTTGCATCAAACAGATGGCCTTATAGTCGATTCAAAAACTGAACGAGCTCAAATTTTTTTTAAATGAGTGATGTGCATGTAATATGAGAACAAAGTTTTTTTTTTAATATTAATATATTAAATCTTGGTTATGTAATTTGGGCTTTTATGCTAATGTGATCTTCTCTCCATGTGGGATTATTATTAAGTCCTTGATCTTCTTTTGGACTTTGTAGCTTCAACACATAGCAAGCACTGTTGCATGCCTTTTGTTATTATTGATGGATGTCTGCTTATTGAGAGTGCATGTGAATAATATATAGGGGCATTTACATACATACCCCTTAAATTATCTTGAATTACATATTAAATTTCTTATTTTTTAATTTTACAACTTAACCCTCTAAATTATTCAAAAATAAAAACTAGTAGAATACATGTATTTACAAATATATTTATAATATTTGTATATATATATTATTGATAATAAACATCCAAATAATTATAAATCAGCAAAAAATATACTTTGAAAATCTTGAGAAAGACTTAAATATGTTATTTTTGGATAATTTAGGAGGTTAAGTTGTAAAATTAAAAAATAAGGAGTTTAATATGTAATTCAAGATGATTTAAGGGGTATGTATGTAATTTTCTCTAATATATATATATAGAGAGAGCAACACTGGCAAAGAAAGTGTTGTTTAATTCTCATTGAAGAGTCCAAATTAAAGCCCATCACACTCTGTTCAATGCACATTGTTAGCACATGTCATTTCACTTTGGAAGGGTTAATTCTATCACTCATTAATCACAAAAAATATATTAATTAATTTCGAGTAGAGATCTTGCCAACTGTTATTTACGAGAGTGAATTCTACTTTGCGTCGCAGTCATACACATGACCAAGGTTTTAAAAGTCGGATCGGACCGGCCGGTTCAACCGGTCGAACCGTGAACCGGTCAGCTAACCGGTCCGGTTTAATTTTATAACTGAATTGGTCTAAACCGCGGTTCAACCGGTCAACCGGTGAACCAGTACGGTTGGACCGGTTGAGTTTAAAATTAAAAAAAAAATTTCTAAACTCTGGGTCCCTAATATTGCTACAGTACTTCCACAATCTTACTATTTCCATAAAATACTGTCTTCCACTATGCTCCGATGACATAACATAAGATGCTCCGGAAAACCACTATGCCTTATCTTCAACCTACCACTGCCTTAACGATTAATCTGATTGCAATGAAATATTATCTGAAAAAGCTGAGAATCCAATTTGAATATCTTTTAACAATTCTTCTATTTGTGATCCCAACAAAATTCTAATTCATTGTTTTCGAAATCTATCTCTATTTTTAATACGATCATTACAAATATATTTATAATTATGACGCTCCTTATAAACTGACGATAATTCAGCAAGATTTCACTTCTAGTTATAATCTAAGGAATATCTAAAAAACTCTCTTATAGAAAGTTTTCCTCTTGTTCTTTGTCTGAGCATTTTTCACATTTAAAAAGCTGGATAAACTACATATTCATAATTCAAAATGATTTAGTATTTTAGTATTTTAGTGATATGGAATGATAAAATGATTTAATATTTTAATATTGATAAAGCATACATTTGTTCAGATCTTTTAATAATGTACTAAATATTATACTCAATTTGTGATTTGTGAATATTTTGTTGGGTTATTATTATTTCAATTTGCTTGGAATTATTTTTTGAGTTATTGACATAAGATATTATTTGTTAAATTCAATTATTAAATATTTATTTTATGTCTAATTATTGTGTTGATGTATGAATAATATATATCTTAACTATATTTATATTATATTTTATTATTTTTTTTTAATTTTTAATTCATTGAACTTTGAACTTTGAACCTTTGAACCTTCATTGAACTTTTTTAATTTTTTAAATTATCATGTTGATGTGTGACTAATATCAACCATTGAACTTTGAACCTTTAAGTCTATCGATTCTAAAACTGGTCCGATTTTCAAAACCTTGCATATGACAACAAGGTTAATATTGTTCCTAATGTTTCTATAACTTCTTAGAATTGAATTTTAATACCACAAAATATTCGAGGTGTATCACAGATTATCTGCCATACAGGAATAAAGATTGAGATAACTTAAAACTATTTTTTGATATTTCAAATTAAAGACAAAATTTATGCATGAATCACATTTATGCATGCTATTTACGCCCAAAATATCCATCCATCATATAATAATTTTAAAATATTCATATTCTTTTTTCTTGCATCAATTGTATGTAAAAGTAGCTGATAAATTTAAAATGATTAAATTTAATTTGAATTGAAAATGATTAAATTTAATTTGAATTGCTTTAAGTATATTGTGTGTAAATCAAAAATTTTTAAAATATTTGTTATGTAAATAGCTAAGTTTTTTTTTATGATGTGTACATAAATTTCCTTTAAGAGGCGTTTGATTCGTTGTTATTTTAGTGTTATGTTATGTAATATAAATGTCATAACATCTAGATCGTTATCTTTTGACTAATAATTTTATAATCTAATAGAAGATTCTTTATAGATATCATTAAACCAAACAATTATTTTCTCTAAATAATAAAATATAACATCAAGATAACGTTTACATAACACACACTTTCTTCACACTCTATGGCCATGTTTAGCAATGGGCTAAAAATCATGATTAAAATCAACAACGGCCAAAATCTTAAATTTATTTTAAAAAAATTTAAAAAATTATTTTACATCTCATCTTACACAAATTTCAATATTAAACAATCAGTTTATTTTACATCCAACACAATTCTCAATAAATCAATTAATTTTAGTTCATATCCTACATAATTTTTAATATAACTTACTTTATTTTATATTATAAATATTTTTCAAAAATAACTAAAAATCTTAACCAAATCTTCTTTTTTTTTTATTAACAAACAGTACTAGTGTAAACTTTGTGAAAAAAATATTTATAATGTAATATTAAAAGATTTATATGACATGCACTTAAATGTCTCTAAAATAAAACAAAATAGAGCATTGGGATGTCTCATCACCTGTGGATTTTGACCAAAGTTATTTATTTAACTAAAAAGTGGAAGTAATTTTATCGTTTTAATGAATGTTTTTCTTCAATTTAATATATACAGGTCAGGCCAGCTGATGTAAATTAATCTCAAATTTTTAAAATTATAAAAATATTATAGATTTAATCCCTTTTTAAAAATTTAAAATTTTTTATTGATATAAAAAAATATAAAATTCAATTATCCTTTTTAATTAATTTAAAATATTTACATTATTTAAAAAATTATTATACTTTATCACTTTTATCTTTCTTTAAAAATATAATAAAAATAAAAAAAAATTAATTTCTATCATCTACTTATTTAAAAAAATTTAAAAATTTAAAAAAATAAATAATTACAAATAATTTATAATTTAATTAAAATCAAATGACTATTTTTATAATCTCAAAAACTAAAATCAAAATTTTAAAGAAATTAAAATTAATTTCTAAGGTACTAATCTCAAAAGCCTCAATGCACTTTACCCCATATATCTGTATAACATGAATGAACACAAAATAAAAGGGATGCTACACAATTTAATTTTACTTATGCCTAACCTATCTATTCTTAATTAATTACGCTATACACACTCAAAAACATTATAAAATCTTACATACACACATTTTAACTTATTTCTATTATAATGAGTAATCATAATTTTTTAAAAACCTAACTATAGTTAGATTACAAAAAATCTGAACCGTTCATCATATTATTTTAAAAATATTTAAATATATTTTAAGTGAAAATCCTAAAACCTTAATATTTAAGTGACGAAAAAAGAAAGAGACATCCGCGACGTGAATTAATTTTAGGACAAATCAATACTTTATTATGGTATTGAGGAAAAGAAAAATATATACCATTAAAAGTAAAAATATAATTTTAATAATTTACTAACAGAATTTTTTTTTAAATAAATTTTGATTATGTTTTAACTCAAATGTGTGTATGTAAGATTTTATAATGTCTTGAGTGTGCATAGCGTAATTAACTAAGAATGGATAAGTAAAGCATAAATAAAACTAAATTGTATAACATGTAGGTAAATTTTCCAAAATAAAATTAGTTACATTCGAGACATCTCGTGAATCAACACATTTATTTCGAGTGTAGTACGAATCGGTAAAACTTGATTCAATGGTGGTCGTAATTGTTAACCAAATGTGCTTGAGCTGAGTATGAATTCTTGCTCCATCAAAAAAAAAAAAAAAAAAAAAAAAATTTTCAAAAAAAAAAAAAAAAAAAAAAAAAAAAAAAAAAAAAGACAATATCCCAATATTCTGGAGAGTCTGACCCTCGTGAATTACAATAATGTGATGGCTTGTAGAAGTTTTCAGCAGAACAGCAAATTAGAAGTAAAGAGAATCCCATCACAGCATTGTTATCTATAAAGCAAATATAGACCTCAACTGACCAATTGAAGTTGTGGACAAGCTAAATAATCCTGAGGACAGCTCATTTTACATGTTATCTACAGAGCCGAACGAATTGACAGGGCGTATCGCTTGCTCGAATTTCTGTCGATGAATTACTTCGACAACCAGTAGACTAGGATGAGGAACGTGCAAACTGCAGCGACAAGGGAGAGAATGACGGTATCCATAGATTTCCTTCGTCGAATCGATGCAAGGATGTGATTCACCTGCAAGTTTGTACTTGGCTCAATCACTATTTTTCAAATATAAATATTATATTCAATCACTTATTGTAATTATTTATTACTTCTTTATAAGTACGTGTTGCGGTTAGAATATCAATCTTGCAGGTAAGATTAACTCAATTTCAACTTCTAGCAAAGCAATTTTTTTAAAAAAAATTCAATTCTGGGAAGACTTAAGTTGACTAAATTAAGGCTCGAGCCAGCTCGAACTCAAATCAAGTTGAGATGAGTCAATCTTGAGTTTTGCTTGGCTTGGCTCGAACTCGGATTGTTCTCACCCCTAATTAGAATTGTAGCAATGCAATGTCTGTGCAATTTAAATTGTGTTTTAGATTGTCAATATGTAAGTAGACGACTTTTATATGATATGCAGGTAAATCCCTCTATTTAAAATGTCACTAACTTTTTAAATGCAGTATATGTAATCTCCCTATTTAAATTGCATACATTATCAATCTTCAAGCCAAGCTCTCACCCCTACTTCTAACTACCTCGGATTGAAACGATTTACTATATGAAGTACACACACGCATAAATGGAGCTAGAAAGGATATTTTCATTTTTAAAAAGGGTCATTTTTACACACAAAAAAACTACTTAAGCCGACCCAAAACACCCTAAAATAGTAATTTACATGATAAAATATTTTCAATATATTCGCCTCTTTTTTCAACCACCTTAAGGCCTTGTTTGGCATAAGCCAAAAAATGGGCAAAAAAATATCTTAATAATATTTTAAATTTATTATAAATTTTAATAACTTTATTTCACATCCAACACAAATTTCAACGTTAAAAATCAACTTTATTTCACATCAAACACAAATTCCAACCTTAAAATCAACTTTATTTCACATCCTACACACCTCCCAATATTAAAATAAATTTTTTTCCCATCAACTCTATAAAATAAATTATTTTCTCTTTCTTTACCCAAATTCATCCTCCAACCAAACAAGAACATTGGTTAAATAGTAATTTGAACCACGTAACATGCCAACATATAAATCCAAAGTTTTGGCTGTTTAACAAGTAAATAACCAAGTTTTTGGTGGCATGTATGTTAATTTCCCTTTTAAAAGATGTGCCAACAGGCCGAACACTTAACCATTATCACTTTACGAAGTATGAAAAAAAGTTTTTAAGTTTTGGATGGAATTTCGTTGTGGCATATATGTAAATCTTGCTGAAATTAAATGGTGAAATAGGATCCATAAAACAAACCTTGAATTAGATGGTATAAGATTATTGATTATGATGATGATAATCATAATACTGCTCCAATGAATTGAAAAGAATAAATGCATTTCACGTACTGTAGGAAGGCGACTGCCGACATTGCTAAGCTTTGTGTTGATTCCACTGAATGTAGATCGCTGAAAAACCAGTGCGCCTAAGGTAGCTTGAGCTTGGGAGATAACGGTATCCATCTGTTGGAAGAGAATGTTAGGGGGGCAATTGGAACTTAAAGGAGAAAATTATGTTTGCATGTTCTATGGATGGCTCAACACAGTAGCATTAGAGAAACAAAGAAAATGCAGAATGCTATATGATTTACATGTTCTATGATTGATTGTGTTTTCCAAAATAGGGCGGGTAATAATGGAACTCAAAACTTGCCTGAAAATTACTTGAAGTTTAATTGACTAGAATTAGGTTTGATTGAGTTGTGGCTCGAAGATAGCTCATCGGAAATGAAATGAATAAACTTAAAATTGACTCGAGTCGACAATCTACGTGTTGAAGCTCAGGTATGCCATAAGCATTTGTCAAATATAGGACAGTTTTACATGAACAGTTCATATTCAATGCACTGCGGATATAGAAGGTGTATGAAAATAGTTTGTTTAGTTTAAAAAATAAGTATGTAGCTTAAATTAGTTTTAATACAAAAAATCATCAGGTCATCTGATCCGAGCTTTACACATGGCATGACGAGACAAATCATCATTATGAGTTAAGTTTAGGAGTCAATTGATTGAGAAGCAACAACTTACAGCAATGTCATGGATATGACATAAGAATGCCCACAATTGATCACACTAGAAAAGGGGCCTGATATCAGTCTTGAGGCTAATTGCCTAGCTTATCTCGAGCCCCAACAACAAGATTGCTTAAGGACATACTTCATGTCCTTATCACGAGATAGATCAAGCTCCCTCACTTCAAAAAATTACGAGATTCATCTCATCGCAAGGAGTGTCCCAGCCAATGATTCCGCTACAACTTTTTGAGCGAAAATATTCTCCCACATTTTGCATAGTGTGTAGACTACTTGCGAACCTTGGAAAAAGCATCACCATCATACCCCACAAATCCCCAAAAATAAGCCCTTTGGTAGCAGAGATCAAGCCAAAGCTTCCCCAAATAGCTAAACCTCAAATGGTGGCCAACAACATTAACTACCCTTGTTGAAAAAAGTAAAAAAGATAGATGCCTTAGACGAGACACTCAACTATGACCTAGAGATCCCTAGGCAATGATGACTCTCCCAAAAATAGATCCCCCATGAAGGTTAGTGTTAAGGTGAGAAGACCTGGGAGATCCTTTAGTTACTACTCTACACAGAGTACTATAAAAGATTTTACTACCTATTCGAGGGACCCAAACTTAACAAATTTGCTCCAATCACTTATGACCTCCTTTTTTCCACCCCAGATTCCCACTAGTACCTCTCCTCAAAGATATCCTATATGCTTAAGTCTATAGCATAAACGAAAACTAGTTAAATCTTTAAGCCACCTAAAGGCCTCACGGTTTTGCATGGTTGAGGGGGTTCTCACGGAAAGGTGTATTGTTTCTTCATTGTTTTCTTTCTTCTTTTTCGTTTTCTTTTTCTTATGCCATACGAAGGCCTCTCCTTGCTCTTAATTTCTCTCTCGACAATCATTTGACCATCTCCCTGAAAATTTAGTTAAGAGGCCCTATGCTTAATGATTTTCCATATGTAAATCTACCATCCATTCAAGGTGATAACTTTGTTGTCATCAATTAGTACCAACAAGAAATCAATTTCAAATTGCTTAAATTTTATGCTACTGGAAATTGAAAACCTCAAGTTCAAGTTGAGCACAAAGCGATATCAGCCCTATTCGAAATCATCAAAATGAAAATTACAAACAATTGCTCGCCTAAGAATGTTGACGCATATAATAGACAGCTGATCAATCAGTAAAAGAAAATGTGTTAGGTCTGCCAAATGCAGAAAAATGGCATTGTGCATAGGAGTTGCAAGACCAAATATTGAACCCTATCATCTGTTAAACACCATAAGCTAAAACCGAACACAATTAAATTTTACAGTGCTTTGTAGAGAACATAGACGCCAATAACTGTTGCCACTATCTTACCAGACAACATGACTCGCTAACTCGAAGGCATTACTTATTGCATAATCTACAGTAGATAGATATTCCTCTAGAATACTTGTTGCAAAGGCATCAATTTGCTTAGAGAGAAGTTGAGCAGAATGTGAGGCTATGATTAGGTTCAAATAAGTCAAATCATGCAAAAAAGCTTCGAATTTTTCCAACCAAACATAGACCTAACATTTTATCAGATTGGTCTGGGCCAAAACCTGCTGGTCATACCAAGTCAATATATTTGTCGTACTTACCTACTTTGACTAATTAGATGTCTTCCCAAGAAATTTAATATGAGTACAATCAGTACTAGAGACAATTTATAAAAAAATTACAAGTTGTAAAAACATTCGATACCGTGTTGAATCTCTCTGGTAACAAACAAACCTAAAAGCTTAAGTTTTACATTTAGGCCTCATTTGTTTTCAAGTTTAAAATTAAATTGATTTAATTTTAACCTGGCATATCACATCACACATAAAATTTAATATTAAAAATTAACTTTATTTTACATCCTACACATATTACTAAAATTATAACAAACTTATATCACATCCATCACATATCCTAACATAATAACTAACTTTATATCATATACTCACATATCTCAACATAATAACTAACTTTATTTCACATCATTCACAATTTTTAATAAAAAAATATCTCTATTCAAGTTTAATTTTAACCTTGTTAAATTTAATCTTACAAACAAACAGACCCTTAATCTTTTAAGTCAATTGATTACCAAATAGGTTTAACAATGCATCAAAACTAGATGTCTCGATTTTGAGCCGAGGTGTTCTCAAATTATCTCTAGGATAAAGTTTTCGTGTATGTGTGTGTGTATTTAAAAGAAAAAAAAATTTGTTGAATGGAATCCACACTGCAAATCAAATAAGCTTGGGCGTAAAGGGGATGTAAGAACAAAAAAATTATTTGGCTATACCTACAAGCTTAAGCTTTTAGGTCAATTCATTCCCAGAAATTTACCAAGTATAAAGCATATCAATTTAATAAAAACTTCAAGCCGCTTTTAAGGATTCTGTCCAAAATTTTATGAATCCTGATTTTACTAGAGGTGGGCCAACCAGGTCAGTTGGTCCCGTGACCAAGCTTATTAGATTCAGATATCAAAAATTAATAAACACATCATACACGGATTAGTGGAGAAACTCCTGAACTAAAGATTTACAACCACACAGCCTCAACGGTGGATTGACCGTTGAGAATTAATACCTCTTTTCCTTAAGTTTCCATGCAAATTTAAGAATTAATACTGTTACAATGTTAACTAAGGGAAGCACATTGTTTGCCAAGATGCAGGGCAACTCAATCCATAACATTTACATAGGCTAAGCTTAAGTCCATAAAAGAGAGATGAGTATTGCATATTCCAACAAAAAGAGGTATCACAAGCATTATTTAATGTTTTCTATGTGATAAATTTCCAGTTGTGCTTTATATAAAATAGTTTACAAGAATTAAGAACTGAAACTACTTCAAGATTCAAGCAAACATCAAAGCCAATGTGGTTTGCAAGTTGCCCAAAAGCGTTTTAGCATAATTAAACACATAAAACAGCATTCCCGGCAAACAAAAGACATTCAATACCTGTCCTGCATTTCTGTTGAGAGCTGCTCGTTCTTTCAGAAGAGCATGCTCCTCACTAGAAACACCCTCCTCGACATCCAGCTTTGCCCCATCAAAATCACTAAAATCCAGGAGTAATGCATGTTCCTGCCTTGCTTTAAAATTCGAACGTAGTCGATGAAATTCCTAAAGGTCAAACAATGATTGATGAAGATTAAGAACAGCTGAAAGATCAATTGTATTTTCTTCCCGTCCTCTTCATTTTGTATATGAAAATTTAGAAAATGCTGCTCTTCAGAAATACAAAGTTTAGGTAAAATCTTAAGCTCAAAATCAAAAATAATTTTGGAGATTTACATACATGGTACACTAAACTCGTCTATTTCCATATTAACCATCTAAATTATATAATTTATTGTACCCACTAAAACAGTGTAACGATTACAACTCAGCGAAATGGTTAAGTGTTTCTAGTATCTATAAGGGAATGTTTTGTTACAAAATATCAAGCATAACGTGTAATATATGAAAATTTTACAGATCAATGAATGGCCAGATCTCTTCCATCCTAATCAAGGTTATAATTAACTCAAGTGCATTAACTTTACTTTCGTAATGAGAAAACGGAAGTGTGTAGAACATTTATGTAAAACATAATATTTATACACTGTGATTGTGTGCAATGTTAATATCATGATTTGGAATGTTAATATAGAAAAAGTATGTTTGATGTGCCATGCATGTAAACTCTATTATTTTTTTTCCGCTGTAGGCATACACAATCACATACCTGAGTGAGATCTTGAAGAATTTCTCTATGCCTATTCAAGGTATGAGAGAGAATTTCTGAGCCTCCAGATGATACCCAACTGTGCATCTGAGAATTCACTTGTTGAAGTTGCATAAGTAGCCTATCTATACCTGACTCGAGATCAATCTCTGAGCCATCAGGCTTTGCTGAAACCAATCTTCGATATGCATTTAGCTTCTCATCCAATTGAGCTTCAAGTTTCCTTGCCTAGAAAAATGCAAAAAGAAAAGTCATCAGATATAATGGCACTAAAATGGGCCATCATGGTACAGTTTTCTTGTTCTTAACCCATTAAGCTTGGCATAAACCATAAAACTATTAAAAGGGCCTATAGATGTAGATCATGTTTTGAGAGTTTGAGAGACTTGAATACATAAAACAACAAGCCTTAATCACAAACTAGTTGGCATGATATTCTCTTATGCGTTTAGCTCTAATTGAAGTAACATTCCTGCTTGATCACATATAACTACAAGCCTAAATCTGAAACTTCTTGGGGTACAGCTGCATGAAATTATCTTTGCCATATAGCCCTAACTAAAGCACCGCTCTTGTAAGATCCAAAAATGTAAGATCATTTCTTATAGTTTTTTATCATGTCCTTTTTGATCTTCCTTTTGCGCTTTTTACATGGGCAATATTTAATAACCCAACTTTCTTTACTAGAACTTTTATTGGGTAACATTTATACATTTGCATCATCTAAGCCGACACTTTTTTAGTTTATCCTCAATTGAGGCTACTCTAATATTCTCACAAATATATTTATTTGTCATTGTGTGCTTTCGTGTATACTCACCCATCCATGTTAGCATCCTAATCTTTGTGGCATTTCATTTGTATGTTTATGCTTGTCAGTCAATATTTAGCACTATATAATATCACTGCTCTTATTACAATTCTATTAAAATTATTTTTAAACCTAAGCGAATTTGTTATCACAAAATACACTAGATGTATTCCTCTACTCTATCTAACCTGCTTACATTTCTCTAATAACATTATCTATTTTATCGTCATTTTGCATGATTAAATCAAGGTATTTAAATAGCTCATTTGTTTAAATAACTTGATCGATAATTGTTACCTCACAAACATAAATATTTTTATATTGACTAAATTTACACTCTATATATTCAATTTTATATCTATTAAGATGAAAATATTTTTTAGACTTTAAGATACTCATTTATGACTCGAGTTTTACCTTAACCTTATCTCTAATCTTATCAATAATAAAAATATCATATGCAAAAAGTATATGTTAAGGCATCTTTTCCTGAATATTTTCAGTCAAAACCTCCATCTTATAAAATTTTATCTTCGACTGAAAAGACAATTAGACATCTTTCTATCATAAAAAACTCTTGTTCACTTCCTATCAATCCATATAAACATTCACATCTCAGCTACACTAAACATATAGAATTTTGTTCCTTAATTTCCCAAGACTTACTCTATATAGAGCTGTTGATCAACTAACAATCTTATAAGTTTTGTTTTCATCCTAATAGGAAAGTAGACATCCTCCAATTGAATATAACTTTTGTTAAACTTCCTAACAACTTGAGTATGATTTTCACGGATTTATGTGTAAAATCCTAGCCATAAGATATTTGAATTGCACACTAAAATTTTGTTCAACTGATATATATCTATTAATTGTTGTAGAAGCTCCATCGAATAATATGCTAAACATCAAACAAAAGTATACAACAATGACTATAGCTAAATTTTGGTAATTCGAAATTCCATCACACATATGCATAGAGGTCATGCTTATTGTGCATCAAGAAGCAATGAGCTCAGAAGATTGAAATTAATCACTTGCTCCATAAGATAAACACCTACGTGAAAAAGTATCTACAGGACAAACTTCACTCTGAATCCAAGATTGTTGGTCACCATCCATATCCCATAAAGTCCGACTCACCACGATCTTCCAATGAAATATTCACAAGAATCAGATAAAAGATCATCCAATGCACAAAAATCAACTACAACAAAGCCTAATGCCCCCTTGGAAGAAGGTGAAAATTTTGGTATGAAATTGACCTCTCACTAACCATCAACTCAACGAACCTACCCAGATCCCATTAAATATCTACATTCTATCACTATAATCAATCTTATTGACCAGATCCAGAGTTGAGATACGGGGAATTCAGAAAAAAGTCCTGCAACTGAATATCACAAATCCTTGTATGAATCAAAGGAGGAAATCAAGAGATTGGAAAAGGAGGGTAGAGGGAACCCGACCTGCTTCCTTAGGGCATCCCAAGAGTTGGACTGGATCTCCATGACAAGCTTCTCCTTCCCTCAGGTATTGCTCCTCCGCCTCCGTCCCCTTCCTCTCTCCTTCTCGCGGACTTCGACGGGGACGATCGAGAAGAGGAAGCGCGGGGGATCGGAGGAGGAAGGCGACGTACGGCCGCGAGAGGAGTTCAAAGATATGCTTCCGTTTCCCAGATTCCAACGCTCCTGAGATCGTCTACTGAGCCCGACCCGAACCTGACCCGGTTTGAACTTATATTCGGGTCATAAATGGGTCGGCCCGTTTATGATATGTAGATCTGATATTTGGTTTGGCCCATCAACCCATCTGAATACATATTTTAAAATGTTTGCTGTTAACGAGTTGAGTTCGAGCTAGTTTGAACTTGAATTTTTCGAGTTCGAATCGGGTTTCCTCTGAGTCAATTAAAATTTGTTCGAGCTCCAGTCGAGTATCAAATTGCATCGAGTCTTATTTTTAATATTATTTTAAAATTTATATATTGAATTAACCGACATTACTTGTAATTAAATTTATAGATATAGTGTGTATTTATACATTTTAATCCCTTTAACATATACATAACTATATTTATATATATATATATATATATATAATTTTTCAAATGCATATTAGAAAAAACTAAATACATATTAAATTGTATATATCAATCATAATTTTTTTTTTGATCGAATTAATTTTGAATCAAATGAAAATTGATCGAAGTTCAAATCAATAGTTTCGAGGACCGAACACAAATAACAAGAAGTAACTACTATGGTTAAATGTCATATTGGTCCTTGAGGTATTAGCATTCTTACATACTATTTCATAAAAGTGTAATGTTATTTTGTTCGTAAAATTCTAGATGTATATATGCCTCATAATTCATTGGATTAAATTTATAACTCATTGTTGATCAATTTATTGAGTTGTACAACATTTTTATTATGATTTTGTCTATTAACAGCTTATCAAGTTTACTAATTCGAAAACATCCTTTGTGCTTAAAAGATCCCATCCATTTTTTTAATATTATTTCAGAATTTATTATAAATTTTACTAATTTTATTTTATACTTTTATAAATTTTTAATAATTATTGATCAATTTATTGAGTTGTACAATATTTTTATTATGATTATGTCTATTAATAGCTTATCAAGTTTACTAATTCGAAAACATCCTTTGTGCTTAATGTAGGATCAAGTATGACGTTTAGAGGGGGGTTAATAAACATAATTAAAATTTAATTTAATTTACTAGATATAACAATTAGTGCAAAATACAAGCGGAAGCAAATATAACTGCAAACAAGAGGAAAATATCACATTCACAAAAAACACATGATATAATATGATTAGGCTCAAATAATTAAGAGCCTAATCTATTCAACCTCGATCGAAAAGATATCACTATAACACACTCCTTGGTTTAGGCGTAGAAGCACATATAAATTCTCCTCTATCCACTCACTAGAGGCCCTCCTCACTTTTAAGAAAGGACTCACTCACTCACCTCCTCCAATCCTTATTTGGAGGCCCTCTTTATACACAAAAACAGAAAAAAAAGAACTAAAATATTACAATAAAAAAAAATCACTCACGCTTCCTTCTTATAATTGAATCCTGAGAGCTAGAGGAAGAGTGAATGAAGAGTTTGAGCACTTGAGTCCAAGTTCACCTAGATCACCTTGAAGTTTGATTGAAACTCAACTTGAATATTTTTATCAACTCTTATGATGGTAGAGAGTGAAGGTGAATGTTAAGAGCAATTAGAGAATTTTATGAGCCAAGGAGAATACACCAACAATCCCTATCTCCTTATATAACAAGAGCTCTAACGACTAGAAAAAGAAAGACCTGGAGGTCAACCTCAGCTAGCCGTTGGAGAATAAAAATAGGCCAACAGTCACTTCCAAGGTCGACCTCACCACTGAGGCCGCCTCTAGATCGACCTGAAAAAATCCTTCAAGATGACCAAAGTTTCTGTTGAGGGTCACTGCTGAAGGTCGACCTCACTACTGAGGGTCACCCTTCAACTATCCCAAAGCTGCCCTGGAGCTATCACAACAAAAAAAAAATCTAGAATAATCTCACCACTACTAGGCCACATAATTAGAAGAATTTTAACTTTAGACAAACTTTTAAAATTATCTAATTAACTCACGGAGATTCTAAGTGCTCAAACTCATATCTAGACTATTCTAGCAATTAAAATCAACCTCACAATAATTCTACTTTCAAATGAAATAAAAAGGACTAATAAAATTTGTTTCACTTAATCTTCAATGCTTGAATCTTTCTCTCTAAGTTGATTGATCTCAATTTTAGTATACATAAATACAATTGAGAAAATTGATATGCAATTTTAATAAACCTGAGATTAAAAATACTAAATAATTTTGTTAGTATAAATTAACTTAAACATATTACTAAACATCAAAATCACAATATTACCATAAGGGAGGAACCAACAATCTTCCCATTTTTGATATTTGATAATTTATTTAAGTTAAAGAAAAAAAATAGCATACATAAAAGAATAATATTGCAAAAAAATCCCCCTTAATAAAGAAATTCCTCCTCAAAATGGATATTGATTAACATTCCTTTTGAGTGGAATTTAGCTCAATAATTTACAAAAAATTTCGGAGAATTTTCTCTAGAAAATGGACTTAAAAGTAATAAAAAGAGTAAGATATAATATAAAAGATATACATAATAATAATGCTCATAAACAAGATACACCTTCATATATTAAAGACTAAATATTTACATATACATCACAGAGCATGAATATACAAGTCGCAGAACATCTACACAAATATATCAAAGCCTAAACATTTTCATATTATTCCAAAAAATTTATAACTTTAAAAGTTTAGGCCCCGTTTGTCTAAGAGTTTAAAATTAACCAAGTTTAATTTTAACCAGGCATATCACATCACACATAAAATTTAATATTAAAAATTAAATTTATTTCACATCCTACACATATTACTAAAATAATAACTAACTTATATCACACCCCTCACATATTCCAAAATAATAACTAACTTTATATCACATCTCTCACATATCCCAACATAATAACTAACTTTATTTCATATCATTCACAACTTTCAATAAAAAAATATCTCTATCTAAATTTAATTTTAACCTTCTTAAATTTAACTTTACAAACAAACACACCCAAAGACAATTAATAACTTATATAACTTAAACGTATATCTTCTCCCGCTTTGCCAATCCTTAAAAAAAAAAGAGAAATAAAATATATCGTAAACAGAAGATTTACCGATAGGGTCAGGTGGTGTCTGCAAGACTTTAAGTGAGCCAAAAAGTAAATAAAAATGAAACATCCATACTAAAATCATAAAAGAAAACCCAATAGTATAATAAGTTCACAACAAAACTAAAGTTCAAAAGTGTAATAAGTGATACAGGAGATAATATCAATAAGGAATGAAGCAAGTCAATCACTGGACACCATCATGCTCATGATCTTGCGGTGCTCCGGCGGGAAAATAATGGTACTCTAGCGGGGGAAAGACTTGAAATAGAGGCCATCCAAACTACTGAGAAAAGTGATCTGTCGTCCTCTGCATGTCTGCCATCAGTCTGGTCTCCATAGAGTGCATGTGGTCGCGCATTTCAACTCTGAACTCCTTAAATTGAGACTGAAGCTCATGAATAGCTGACGGGTTCTGAGTGGGAATAAGTAAGTTGATGATGATGTGGAGCATGAGAAGGTTCTGATCTATCTATATCAGCCTCCTCAACATCAACCTCAAGCTCGTCTTGAGGTGCACTCTCAGATCCTTTTCCGTCAGCCCAAGTAAGTGAAAAAATATTTACATTTAATCCAACTTAGATCATATTGCCTTTACCTACTTTGGCTGATTTTTCCAATTTTTTAATAGCAACTTTGGATATATCCATTCTCAAAGATTCTAAATAAGCAGTGATAAAATAACAATATGGCATAAATACTCTATCACTATGAAGGAGTATATGCCTACTATGAATCCAAGAGAAGGTAATAAAACCAAGGTTCAGGGGACGATGGTGAACCATGGCATACATCAAAAATAGGTGGCCAGTGCGAACTTGAGTGCGGTTCCTAGAGGCTATAGGAATGACGCAGTCAAGAGTAAATTGGTAAAGAGGGATATGCTCAGGTCGAAGGAATTTGCTGAGTATAGTATGAGACCCATAGTCTGGAGCCTGATGAAAAAAGTACATGAACATATCCTCTACAGGATTTGTCACAGTCTCATCAGGAATATAGTCAGGGAAGGAGAAAAAATAGGAGTCAATGTCCTCAATGCCTAAGAAACTATTGAAATCACTGGGAGTGATTTCAATAGTTTTTCCTTAAATATGAGTAGTCATGTGATAATGTCTGTCAGGGGCGACCTCCAAGTTATAAAAAAGAGGCTGCAAAGATCAATATTAATATTTGATCTACAAGTGGCGAATTTGCGCCACTTGTAGTGATCAATAAGAGAGCACAAACTGCAATTGCCCTCAAAAAAACTCAAATTAAAATAGTAAATTTTCATCGGCTCATAAAAATTTCGATGAAAGTTTACTTTTTTAATTTTAGAGGAGGACTGATAGCAATCATAATCTTCAGCTTCCCTAGGCCGAGGAATGAATTGAGTGGTACGTTGGGGTTAGTTTTTAATGGGCTGAGATGGAGGCTGAATCGGTGAAAAATCAGGTAGAGGTGAGGGTGAAGTTGATGGGGAGGCGGGTTCCAAGGTCAGGCTTGAGGATGGTGCTCTAAGGCCTCTTTTGAGTTGTTTGAAGACACTTTTTGGTGACATTATTGTGATGAGATTCTAAGACAAATAAACTAAAAGAGATAACAAGTGAAGAAGGAAAATCGACCTTCAAAGAGACGTGCAAGGTGAATCTCCAAATAATGGATCTATACTGCTGCGGGGAGAACAGAGGTGAAAGGGCTCAATGGTTGGTGATGATCCAATCAACAGTGTCGATGCATTCGTCTGCAGCCAAGCAAAATCGTCGGCGATAGGGTGGTGACTGCTAGATTTGGAGCGAAAAAAGCGGTCAAAAAACAAGAGAATGACAGCGATGAAGCTCACCAACTTCGTTGTCGACAGTGTCACAATCTCTGGAGGCATGGCGGTCGTCTGCGGCGAATTGCGTAGGTTCGGTAGTGGTCTAGGGCACGGCGAAGATTGGGTGTGGCTAGTGACGTCGACGACGGGGTCATGTAGGAAAGCAGGAAGGCGAGAGAGCTTGGAGCTCTATTGGTGGCGAGCTTTCCGGCGACGATGCCGTCGGTAACGGTGACAGTGATGACAACGACGACGGGGAGAGGAAGAATGTGGAGATGAGGAGGATGAAGGGAGGGTGATAGGGCTCAGGAGAGTAGGGTTTAAAAACCTAATAATAATATTAAAAAAAAAATTCAGCTCACCTGAGGTCGCCCTCAGGTTTTTTGTAACTGCAGTTTTGTTGTAAAATTTCAGTGAACTTTGAAATTTTATAAAAAAAATAAAATAAAACAAAAAATTTGAAGATTTGTAGACACATTTATCATCCCCTAAGAGTAGAAAAAAATTAAAGCTCAAAATAAAATTAAATGAAGATTTTGACCCTATAGGTTGATTTACTCAAAAAATCTTAATTTTAATCAAGTCATCTAACCCCTTAATTTTCCAATAAAAGATTTTATTTGATTGTTATGGACATATATGAAATCAAAACAAACATACTCATGTGATTTTTTAGTATTAAAGTTGGCAGACGCTAAAGATTCTAAACACTTGGTGTCAAAGCAATTTAGCTATTTGCAGTACAAACTAAATAATAATTGAGCTGCATTAAATATAATGATAAAAATAAGATAAATTACATACAACTTAATGATATTATTTAAAAGTATATAAAGCAATCCATGATCACGCATTTTGTGTATATAAAGCATGTGTAGGGCTCAACAATTGCTATGGTTTGATATATGTTAGTTTAAGTGATCAAACTAGTGTCCTATTATGCACATTCCTAATTCTCTCCTTAAATTTGTAAATTTATTTTCCGAAAAAAGTTTGGTAAAGATATCAACTAAATTGTTCTAATATTATATCACATCTAGCTACATGATCTCTAATGAAGTGATGTTTCACTTCAATGTACTTGGTTCTAGAGTGATTTATAGGATTTTTGGTTAAGTTTATTGTACTAATATTATCACATAGAACTAACACTTTCTTAGGTGTGCATCATTTATAAGAGTTGGGCTACGCAACTATCAGCTGCAACATATTCAGTCTTAGTAGATGATAGTACCACACAATTTTATTTTCTACTATACCAACTTACAAGGGAGGAACCAAGAAATTGACAACCTCTGCTAATACTTTTTTTATTTAATTTACATCCTGCGTAATCTGAGTCAATATATTCAATCAAATCAATTGTGCTTGTTCTAACATATCATAAGTCTACATTAAGTGTACCCTTAAGATACCTCAAAATTCGCTTAACGACAACTAAATGCGACTCTTTTGGATTTGATTAAAACCTAGCATATAGACAAACAAAAAATATAATATTGGGTTTACTAGCAGTCAAATAGAGCAAATTCCCCATCATGTTTTTATATAATTTTTGGTCAACGCACTTACCTCCTTCATCGTTGTCAAGCTTTATATTTGTTGCCATTGGAGCAGCTATCTCCTTTGATTTTTTCATGCTAAATTTCTTGGGAGATGTAGATACCCTTTTTAATTTGCTTGACTTGTAATCCCAAGAAAAATGTAAGCTCACCTACAAGTCTTATTTCAAACTCACTCTCTATAAGAGTGGTAAACTCATTCAAGAAAATATTGTTAGTGGAACCAAAAACTATATCATCTACATAAACTTGTGCAATAAAAATATCATTATCTATATTTTTATTAAATAATGTGGGGTCTATTGTACCACGATAAAAGCCTCTAGATATCAAAAAAGTCGAAAGCCTCTCATACCAAGCTCTAGGAGCTTGTTTTAATCCATAAAGTGCTTCTTTAGTTTGAAAACTTGATCAGAAAAATCAATATTCTCAAAACTTGATAGATGTTTAACAAAAACAAGTTCTTTAATAAAACCATTCAAAAAGACACTTTTCACATCCATTTGATATAATTTAAAATCACGATGTGCAGCAAATCCTAGAAAAATACTAATCGACTCGAGACGAGCAACGGGAGCATCCGTCTCATCATAGTCAAGACTTTCAACTTGGTTGAAATCTTGGCCACTAGTCTAGCCTTATTTCTAACTATGACTCCATTTTCATCTAATTTATTTCTATAAACCCAACGAGCATCAATAATTGGATAATCATTCGGTTTTGGAACTAATTTTCAAACTTGGTTGCATTCAAATTGAGCAAGTTTCTCTTGCATGACAATAATCCAATCTGGATCGCTCAATGCTTTATCGATACTTTTAGGCTCAATTTGAAAAATCAATGCAAAATTACTATCTAATTGTTTAAAAGATGACCTTGTTCTCACACCATGAGATGAGTCACCTAAAACTTGATCTAAAGGGTGTTTAGGAAGTACCTTCCAAGCTTGAGGTGGAGGTGGAGCATAGGTGTAGGATGAGCTTGTTTCACCTTTTTGTTGAACTTGATCTTTTAGTTCATTCATATGCCCATGGATTTGGACTTGATTTAGCTTCTTGGCTACCTCCTACTCAATGTCATCATCTATAGAAGAATATCTTGGATAAACGAAGTTAGATTCATCGAATGCGACATTGAATATTTTCTCAATTTCTAGTGTCCGCTTATTATAAACACGATAAGCTTTACTAGTGAGGGAATATCCAACAAAAATTCTTTTATCTGCTTTTGGTGAAAATTTGCCCAAATGATTTTTGATATTTAGAGAATAAACCTTACATCCAAATGCTCTAAAATAGTGGATCTTAGGTTTCTTTTCATTCCAAAGTTCATTTGAAGTTTTCATCAAAAAAGGTCTAAGGTACACTCGATTTTGGACATAATATGTTGTACTAATGGCTTCGGTCCAAAAGTATTTAGGCAACAAATATTCATTAATCATGGCATGTGCTGTCTCTTGAAGGGCTCGATTTTTTCTTTCCACAACCCCATTTTGTTGAGGTGTTCTAGGATTAGAAAATTCATGCAAATATCCATTAGCTTTGCAAAAAATTTGAAAATTAAAGTTGTCAAATTCATCACTGTGATCACTACGAATCCGGTTGACTTAGACACCCTTTTTATTTTCAATTCTTTTACAAAAATTAATGAATTTTTCAAGAGTATCATTTTGATGTCCAAGGAATAGTGTCCAACTAAACCTACTATAATCATCAACAATAACTAAAACATACCTACTACCGTCAATGGATACTACTCTGTGTAAATCTAATAGATTTAAATGAAGTAATTCAAGAGGTTGAGAAGAACTCACTAACTCTTTGGCCTTATGTGAGCATCTAGTTTGTTTATCCTCTTAGCATGCATCACATAATTTGTTCTTTTCATATTTTACTTTGGAAAGTCCATCTACATGATCATATTTTGAGAGCGTGGAAAGGAGCTTCATATTAGAATATGTCATTCTTCTATGCCATAACTAAGCTTCTTCTTCCCTTGATATTAAATACTTAATAGAATTGTTAGTAGCAATGAGTAAGTCAATTGTATAAATATTTTTATCTCTACTACTAACTAAAATAATGAGATCGGACTCAATGTGTTTGATAATGCATTTACTAGAATAAAATTCTACTAAGTAGCCATTGTCACACAATTGTCTTACACTAAGGAGGTTATGTTTCAAACCTTCAACTAATAGCACTTTTGATAAAAATAAATTAGATTCTACATAAATTGAGTCATAACCTACTATAAATCATTGACTATTATCACTAAAAAAAATTTACCTTTATTCTTAAATTTGATGGAGGCGAATTTGGAGGCATCACCGATCATATGACGTGAACAACCATTATCAAGATATCATAGGTTGTCAGCGACTCTACTCCTCAAGCACACCTATTTACAAATGAAAACTAAAGATTTTGGTACCTAAAAATAATTGGGTCCAATGGAGTTAGGCATTAGATTCTTAGGTACCATGCCTTTAATTCTTTCTTATGAGCACGTTCTCTAGATAGATTCAAAGACATAAATGACCTTAAAAATTTTTTGATGGGAGATTTAATTCCGCTTCTCATAATTAAAGAGGCATATGCCTTCCCTTATGAGTGAAATCGTATCCAATTTTGGCCTTTTTGTATACTGCTTTTTGGTTTTCAAGCATCATATCTAGATACTTGGACCCCTTAGTGAATACTTCAAGATCTCTTCTAAGGCTTTCAACTTTAAATTTTAAATCATGATTTTCTTTCACAAGTTTTTTAACTTGAGAAAAGTCACATGGTTTCTCATCTAAAGTCACTTGAGAGATAGTAGAAGATAAAGTATTAATTAAAGATTTTCTCTTAAGTTTAAGAAAATTTAACTCCTTATGGAGCCCTCTAATCTTAGACTCGGATAACTTTAGCTCATCCATTAATTCACAAATAAAATATTACATATCTTCAAATGAAAAATCACTTACCTCAATATTTTTTTTTAATCGTTTTCATCATGTGTTTTGGCATCAATGCAAAATGTGCTACATGCTTTTTGGTAGCATCATTGACGGATGAAGATGACGAATTCGAGTCATCCCAAGTGGCAGCCAATACATTCTTCTTCTTCTTAGCTTTATCCTTGCCTTCATGCCCTTTTTGGATATTTGGGCATTCATTTCGAAAGTGACCTGATTTTTTTACAACCAAAGCATATAATATTTTGTCTCCAATTATTATTATTATAATTATTTCCCTCGTGATCCTTAATATTTTTCCTATCTCTATCCCTCCTAAACCCCCTAATCATTTTCTTCATATTATTTTTACTAAACTTCTTTTCTCTCCTAATTATTCTTCTAACTATATAAGCTATAATTTTGGCTTTTGGATTACTATCCTCATCACTATCACTAGAAGAAAATATCTCAACTTGAGCTTTCTTGAAAAGTTTAGGTGAAGGTAATGATGAAGATTTCTTGGATACTTCTTCTTCTGCTACTAGAGCTATGCCTTTCTTCACTTCTTTCTCTCCACTATGCCTAGTTTCATGAAGTTTCATATGGCTAAACAACTCATCAATTTTATATGTGTCAAGGTTTTGAGAAACTCCTATAACATCAACTTTGTCAACCCATAATTGGGTTCTAGGAAAAGCTTCTAATATTTTACACACAACTTTTCTATTTTCTAAAATCTCACCTAGCCCTACAAGCTCATGATAAATCTCTTTGAATTTAGAGTGCATTTGTGTTATAGATTCACCTTCTCTCATCTTAAAATTATTAAATTGATTTTTGTAGAGAGCTTTCTTTGCTCTCTTGACATAAGATGTTCCCTCATGTAATTCAATCAACTTCACCTATATTTCTTTTGCACTAGTTTGGAGACCTAATTTATTGGTCTCTTCTTTGATTAAGGCACATTGTAAAGTGGTGATATCTCTCGCATTTATCATATATCTTTTCTTATCATTTTACTCCAATTTTTCTTATTTAACTCTAATCAATCCTTATCCTTAGGTGACATATATCCTTTCTTAAAACTAATTATCATATCAAAATCAGTTTGAATGAATGCAGTCATCCTCATCTTCCAATATGCAAAGTCTGATCCATCAACAAGTGGTGGCCTATGAATAGATTGACCTTCTGAATTTCTAGAAGTCATACTACTTCTCAGTAGTTAAACCTAAGTAGAAGTCCGTGCTCTGATACCAAATGTAAGATCAAGTATGACGTCTAGAGGGGGATGAATAAATGTAATTAAAATTAAATTTAATTTAATTTACTAGATATAACAATTAGTGCAAAATACAAACGGAAGCAAATATAAGTGCAAAAAAAAATATCACATCCACAAAAAATACACGATATAACATAGTTCGGCTCAAATAAGAGCCTAATCTACTCAACTCTGATCGGAAAGATATCACTATAACACACTCTTTGGTTTAGGCAGAGAAGCCTATACAAATTCTCCTCTATCCACTCACTAGAGGCCCTCCTCACTTTTAAGTGAAGGCTCACTCACTCACTCACCTCCTCTAACTCTAATTTGGAGGCCTTTTTCACACATAAAGTGAAGGCAGAAAAGAAGAACTAAAATATTATAATAAAAAGAAAATCACTCACTCTTCCTTCTTATGATTAAATCTTGAGAGCTAGAGGAAGAGTGGATGAAGAGTTTGAGCACTTGAATCCAAGTTCACCTAGATCGCCTTGAAGCTTGATTGAAACTCAACTTAAATGTTTTTATCAACTCTTAGGATGGTGGAGAGTGAAGGTGAATGTTGGTAGCAATTAGAAAATTTTATGAGCCAAGGAGAATACACCAACCACCCCTATCTCCTTATATAACAAGAGCTCCAACGGCTAGAAAAATGAAGACCTGAAGGTCAACCTCAGATCGACCCCTAGCTAGCCATTGGAGGATAAAAATAGGCCAACGGTCAGGTCAACCTCACCACTGAGGTTGCCTCTAGGTCGACCAGAAAAAATCCTCTAAGATGACCAAAGTTTCTGTTGAGGGTCGTTGCTTAAGGTTGACCTGAGGTCGACCTCTGGTCGACCTCAGATCGACCTAGAGAAATCCCCCAAGATGACCAAAGTTTCTATTGAGGGTCGCTGCTGAAGGTCGACTTCGGGTCGACCTCACTACTGAGGGTTACCTTTCAACTATCCCAAAGCTGCCCTGAAGCTATCATAAAAAAAAATCTAGAATAATCTCACCGCTAGCTACTAGGCCACGTAATTAGAAGAATTTTAACTTTAGACAAACTTTTAAGATTATCTAATTAACTTGCAGAAGTTCGAAGTGCTCAAACTCATATCCAAACTATTCTAGCAATTATAATCAACCTCACAATAATTCTACTCTCAAATGAAATGAAAATGACTGATACAATTTATTTCACTTAATCTTCAATGCATGAATCTTTCTCTCCAAGTTGATTGATCTCAATTTTAGTATACATAGATATAATTGAGATGCAACTTTAATAAACCTGAAATTAAAAATACTAAATAATTTTTTTTAGTACAAATTAACTTAAACATATTATTAAACATCAAAATTACAATATTACCACAAGGAGGAACCAACAATTAAAAGATCCCATCCATTTTTTTAATATTATTTCAAGTATTACTAATTTTATTTTATACTTTTATAATTTTTAATATTAAAAATTAATTTCTTTTCACATTCAACTTAAATGTAATTATTAAAATAAATTTTATTTCATATATAATAATTTTTTAATATTAAGATGAATTTTCTTCGCATTAAATTCATAAATTAATATATATTTTTAGCTCAAAAATGGCCTTTCAATCAAAAGAGGATTAAGTTTTGATTAATTTTTTAAGAAGAAAAATCACACTAAACCAAACCATTTTAAAGTTTGAATCTAATTCTATTTGTTTAAAAATTAAAATAATTATCGGGGACATGTCGTAGAGAATTTAATGAGCTCGAGAGTACACATATTTGATCTCTTACAAATACTTTTTAAGAGAATTAGTATTTTTTATAATTTATAGAATAGTTTTTGTTCCGTCGTATAGGCATTAAATTGAAAATATGAGGAGAAATTTATACCTGTTATCATCAAAAAAGTTTTTTATAGACAATAATCTCTAAGTCAAATATTTACATGTGACACTCCTTAAATTCAATATTTACAGATAACACATCTAAATAGAAGCTAGAGTAGGGGTATTGCCTGTAAATTTATATTCAAAATAAAAAACGTCATTGTAAATATTGGACTTAAAGGATGCTACTTAAATTTTTTTTTTGAGTGTGACAGATATAAATTTTTCAAATACAAAATAAGAGAATCTATATAAAAATATATATTAAACACAGAAAGTAATTTAACGATAGTAACGCAATGTTTCTCACTCTACTTTTTCATTGAGATTTGCGTGTGGACGACATTGAGTGTGTGAATACATCGTTGAACATCCGATGCGGCGCGCTCAAATAATAAGATTAAAAAGTTGGATTAAGATTTGAATTTTTTTTTTTTCGAAAACAAGATTTGAATTTAATCTCATGAATGTTTTTGAGAATTCTAAACAAATAATAAGAGGTTATATTCTTTTGCATTTGCTTTTTATTTAAGCAAAAAATTTTATATTTCGGTTAAAATTTCTGTTGTGTTTGTTTGTTTTTTTCTTTGATGAAGGTTCAAACTTCTAATCTGTGCTCAGCTAATCATTCGTTCATAAAAATTAAATTATTAATCTTAAAATTTATTTAATTAGTAATGTGAATGTATTTAGACTAAACCTATTCTAATAAAATAATTTTTATAGCGGTTAGTTGGTTATTATGAAACAGTTAAAGATGAGATTTTGATTAAAATATTTAATTAAAATACTAATTTAATCCTATTTTTGACATATTTTTATTTTGATAATTTTACTATAATATTTGCCAGTGAATGGATGAAAATTTTAGTCAACTGCAAATATGTTTTATTTATTGATTTAATTAATTTCAATCTTGGTCCTGTTTGGCACGAGGACTAAAATAGGACCACAATAGTACTAATTTAAAAAATAACAATAATAATAATAAATAAATTATTTTAATTATTCTACACAAATTTTAATATAAAAAATAATATTTTACTTCACATATTTAATAATTTTTAATAAAAATATAAAATTTAATTCACATCTTAGATCAAAATACTCAATTTGAATATTTTGATCTAGAATGTGAAATAAAGTTGATATTTTTATTTTAAATTATTGAGTATGTAAAGTAAAATAATATTTTTTATATTTGAATTTGTATAAAATAATTTAAAAAATTATCATTTTAAAAATTTGATATTATTTAGAAAATCTGAAATAAATATAATTTTATTTTAATATATATATATACATAAATTAAAATATATATGACTGTTTGCCATTAAGCAGTAAGCATCTTCCTCCAATCCTCGCTGCTGCCGCGACCTGGTACAAGAGACAAGAGAAACCCTAGTTTGTTGCCTGAAGGCCATTCAAGACGCAGACGGAGCGAAAGAAGGAGCCGCAGCTAATCTCCCTTTCTTCCTCCTTTTTCGTCTGAATTTGGCTCGTGTCCTTGCTCTTTCTCCTTTTATCGCTGGCGCTACGGTTTGTGCATCGTGGATGGTTTGTGGAGTAGCGGATCGAGCCCCGTCCGATCCCCCCTCCCGCATGATTCGAGCTGGTTTCAGTTGAATCGTTGGAGGTAGTCTGATGTTTGTTGCCCATGGATCTGCGGAACCCCAATTTGGATAAATGAAAGAACATTTTATTGCTTCTGGATTTTAGTACTTTGACCATCGCGTTGGTTTTTATAATTTGTAAGTTGCAGTTGCTTTGTGTTTCTGAAGCGTGCAGGAATAGTTTTTTAGTGTAGAACTCGAGGGATTTGCGATAGCGTTGAGTCCTCTGCGTCGAGTCCTCAACTTGAGGGATTTTGCGATGGTTTTGACTCCTTAACTTGTAGGCTTTGGTTTTCAGAGAACCTTTATGGAATCTGAATCAAATCTGATATATTGCTTAAGTTTAATGTTTCCTGTTGTATAAACACGGGATTACATATTTTTGGTTCTTTGTCTTTGAAAACATTCGGAATGTCTTTTTTGCTCAGCTAAGACTTTGTTGGATTACCCTAGAGAAAGGACACGTTTCTTTCAGATTACAGATAGTTTGAAATGATATTGTGGATTAGCACTGTTAACATCTTCTACCTAATCAGAGTGTAATTTATTTTACGTTTTTTATCAAATTTGAAAACTTTGAAGGACAAATGGTCAATGTGGACTCTTTGATCTGAGCAATATTGAAATTATGACAAAAAATAAGAACATTGCTTTAGATATTAAATGGATTTCTTAGTGTTGGTCCTTTAGCTTGTTCAATGATAAATAGTCAACTTGTTGATCTTTTACCTTAGGGTACATGCTTTCTTTGTTGTCTTAATGTGTCATTTTTGCCTATGGAAGATTTTGAAATTGTTATTTGAATTCAGTACTTCAATACCTGTTATTTGACCATAATATATCAAAAGGCATTGATAGTAACTACAAATAGTTATTATTTTGCAAATATATGTAAAATTTACTGTTTCAGATATATAAAAAGGTTGGTTATTTTTTAAATGACTATGGTATTGTTTTTGTGTCTATCATCATCACATTGAGTAGTAAGATGCCTAATCATGTATTGTTTATTGCCAAATAATGACGTAGGTTTTCAAGAAGACAATGGGTCTAGAAGGAAATCCAAAAACTTCTTGAATATCTTGCATTTTTTGTAGCATTCTTCGCAATTGTCTTTCTTAAGCAAGCTGTAGAAATCTGTGGAAATACTTGTAATAAAAATTAGAATTCTTATATATATATACTGATTCATGTTTAATATAAATTTATATTCAAGATTTACTATTTTTGATATTTAATGCATATGTAACAAATCCCTCTTCTTGTGCTCTCTATTTTTTTTTACAATCATGAATTTTTATTTGCAACCATATTCCTTGTTATGTCAGATGCTGATGTCTTGTTTCTTCACCTTGCTCTGATTTGATGGACCCAGAGGGGAAGAAATTTGGGAAAGGTGATAATCTATTGTATCTTGATGTGTTTGTATTCCTATTTTCTGAAAACTTGGCTAGTCCCTGTATTTTATTGTATCATCGCACGATGCTTGGTTTGCATCCTTTTAATGGAGGACTATTTGTTTTTTAAATTTTCAGGGCCTAGAGAACTTACTGGTGCTGTTGATCTTATTAGTCACTATAAGTTGTTGGGTCACCATGATTTTTTTTGCAAAAAGTCATTGCCTCCTTCAATTTCAGACACACACTACCTTCACAATGTTGTCGGTGACACGGAAATTCGAAAAGGAGAAGGGATGGAGCTAGATCAACTGTTTCAGAACGCTCCTTACTTCAGGGAGACAACTGCTTATATACAAACGTTTGATTTACAGGCTCTTGGACAAGCATTTCAATTGCGTGAAACAACTCCCATTGATTTACCCTCTGTATGATTTCCTCCTCTAGTTCTTTATGTCATTGACTTTGGTATATTCTTTTTCTTGATTCAAAATGAGAGATCTCTCTTTGATCTGCATCATTCAATAGGCAGAAAAGGGGATTCCTACTATTATTGGGAAACCGAAAGAATCAAAAGATAAATCTAAGAAGCATAAGAAGCACAAAGACAAGGATAAGGAAAAGGACAAGGAGCATAAGAAGCACAAGCATCGCCATAAAGACAAGAGTAAAGATAAAGACAAAGATAAGAAGGATAAAAGTGCACATCATGATTTTGGTGCTGAACACTCAAAAAAACATCATGACAAGGTATTGTTGTTTGCAATTTTTTGTGAATTCATATCTATATTTAACTGTTGGGTATATTGTGAGAAATATTTAGTCACAGAAAAGGAAGCTCGAGAGTAGTGAAGATGTCACAGACATTCACAGGCACAAGAAAAGTAAGGTAGCAGTCTTTTATTTTTATTAATTTAGCTTTCTCTTTATATTTATTTGGTTTCTTTTATCTCTTGGAAAATGTTGAATATGCTTTTTGGACCTCAAAAATTTAAACTCTGTTTCTTGCACTTTCAGAATAGGAGTTCAAAGGTGGATGAGACAATTCTTTATTTCATCTTCTTTTGGAATGATTGAGTTTAACTTGAAAGGTTAGTGATGTAGAATGGTTAAGGAAAGGAGAAACAAAAGGGGAAGGGTAAAGGGGAAAGGAAAAATGGAAGAAGAAGGAGAATTAGGGGCAGGGGAAAAGGGAAAGGAAAAAAGAGAAGCAGAAAAAGAATATCAAAAAGAGAATTGTAGAAATTAGGAGAAGAAGAAGGAGAATTAGGGGAAAGGGAAGAGGGAAAAGGGGAAAGGAAACAAAGAAAAAAAAAAAGAGAATTGTAGAAATTAGGAGAAGAAGGAGAATTAGGGGAAGGGGAAAAGGGGAAAGGAAAAAATGGAAAAAGAGAAGCAAAAAAGAATATCAAATAGAGAATTGTAGAAATTAGGAGAGGAATATTTTTCACTTTTTTAAAACTCTACATAATTCTGAAGAATTTAAACAATACTTCTACTGTAGTGTCCTTAAGTAGAAGAAGAATTAGGAAAGTGGGAAGAAGGAACATCGAGGAAGGAAGAACACGGGAAGATGATTTATCAACCCCCCCTCCCCCTACAAAAAAAAAGAATTCGGAGAAGGGAGAAAAGGGGAAGGAAAAAAGGAAAAAAGGAAAAAAGGGAAGCAGAAAAGGAATATCAAATAGAGAGATAGAGAGCTGTTGAAATTAGGAGAGAAATATTTTTCACTATTCTCAAATTCTACATAATTCTGAAGAATCTAAATAATACTTTTACTGTAGGGTCCTTGAGTAGAAGAAGAATTAGGAAAATAGAAAGAAGGAACATCGAGGAGAGGAAGAACATGAGAAGATGATAAAGGGGGGAATTTTTTTTTTTAAGAAAATAAAGAGGGGAATATTTTTGAGTTGACGAAATTCTGCATAATTTTATACTTAAGAGTTCATGCTCATTATTGCCCCCTTACCTCCCCCCCCCCCCCCCCCCCCAAAAAAAAAAAAAGAGTTCTTGCCCATACAATGAACAGGAAATACGTAAAACATGCTAAAACTGAAAAGTTTGAAAATCAGAAAGTTACTAAAAATAAAATTGGAAAATCAAAAAGAAAATAAATATAAATATGAAGTCTCAGCCTCTTGAATAACAAAATATTTAAATACTTGGATGGCTGATTATCTTGTTGTCATTCTTCTAAGTAGAACCTATCATAATCCTGTCTCGTCTCAATTGTTGGGTGTTTTTTACTTTATTCTTCTTATATTCGCATGACATTGTTGTGGTGCTGCTTTATGAATGTGGCCAATGCAAGTCATTTCTCCGTAACATTACATGCATGATTTTTTTTTATGATACTTTGGATAGAATTTATTAGCCTTTACTAAAGAATCGTACTTGATGTCTCTATGGGAACCTTTGTATGCTTCTTACAGGGGATAGTGTTCTGATTCTTTTCCCATGATTTTAATGGGAACCTTGCATGACTTGTTTCCTTGTCCGTAGGAACAGTTTAGTATCATGATTATTTCTAAACTTTCAGAGATGTCTTTCAAAGGTCTCTATATATTTTTGTCATTTCATAACTACAAAATTTTAGATGTTTTATATACCCTGCAAAGCACATGTCTAGATCTTTCAGGAAGAGAGCACATATTAACGAAAGCAATTGTCCACTATGTAATTTAGTAGAAGCCATACTGATTCAACAGGTGGAATTCTATAATGTTTCAACGTGATCTTATTCCATCATTTGATTGAAATCAGCAAATTGAGGAATCCAAATCCAACTGTATGAACATTAGGGTCATTAGTGATGTGAAATTTGGAGGAAAACATACTGAATATAACTGCAAGTATTAGCATAACAACAATAGCAACAGGGATACATATACATATATAGAAACAAAAATAGATTTTCACGAGGTTTGTTGATATATCATTTATCCTACCCTTTTTTTTTCCTCTAAAATAGATATGACTAATTGCATTTTTCTTAAATGGCCTAATGTTCATTTTAATGGTTGCAAAATAGAAAAATATGGGAGTTGATGAAGATGCATTAATAACGAAAGAAAGTGAGATAAGGCAGGCCATAAAGAGAAGAAAACACGGAGGATGAAGGAAGAATGGAAGGAGAAAAGAGAAGAGAAATTAAGGGGAGTTGTTTTTGATTCATTCATCAAGTTATAAAATGAGAAACAATAGCTCTAATCATGAAATTTTACATGTACAATTGACGCTGTTGAGAAGAAAACAAGTAAGAATCCATAAACAGCTACAAAGAAGAAAAATCAAATACCCACTTAATAGTTAGAAAAAATGGTAAAAGATATTAAATGCAAAAAAAAGAAACTACCATAATTCCAATCTTAAAAAAAAAAATCCTTCAAAAAAGAAACTACTAATCCACTTTTACTGAAATATTCAAAAGTATTTCCTACTCTTCCTTTGCGCCTTAAATAGGTTAGGTAAATTGCATATATTTACGAACACGATGCTACCGTTCTTATTTTTTAACTTAAAAAAAAAGGTTTGACTCCATTATAGTTGCTTGCATGGGATAAAAGAATTCATATGCTCATCGTCCAGCCTATGATATTTTTTCTTTCTCATGAACTTATCAAATAATAAGCTTTGCTCTCTCTTGTCCTGAGGTTGCTCAGTCCCGAGACTTATTCTCTCTCTCTCTCTGACCTGTCATCAGGATTTGCTTTTGAGTTTTGACTCGAATGCCCAATTCATTACTCATCAAATTTCTTGTCTGCTTGATACCTACGCTATCGATGTATTGTTTTTCCATCAAATTTGGTTTTGTGATCCAATATGTCTGTCGGATCACTTGTACATAATAGAGATCACGTTGCTGATTGCTTGAAAGCTTTATTATTGTTGTGTTGAATTCTTCCTTTTGTATTGCTTTTCTTCTTATTATATTTTACTTCAACATGAGTGTATTACTCAATACGATGCTTATTTACATATGTCATATGGCCATCATGAGTACAATATGCCAAGCGAACAAGATACATTAACCAAAACCAAGCACGACCCATTACTCTCATTTTTTATTTTATAGAGTAAATTACTCTTAGCTTTTTTGAGATTGGTAGGGTGTTTTAAATTGGTCTATGAATTTTGAAGTCTTTCATGTATGTCTCTGTTATTGATACAGAACTTTAAATTGGTACATGAATTTTGTATCTTTATGTAGGTCTTGGAGCTTGATGGGTTGTTTCAAATTGGTCCCACAAATTTTGTCTCATCGAGGAGAGGGACGAGGAAATGAGATCGAGATAATGGGTCTACCCAACATTGATTAACGATACTAGATTTTAAAATAAATAACTGGAGAAGGAATAATGAGTTGAAATAGTATCTTCGGACTCGATAGCAGGATCTACAGAATAAGAATAAAAATATATTTAAGCAAAAGGTTCTAGAATTTGGGCGGTTGGACATTGAAGGAGAAATTGATCTTATATAGTTGAGGGTGCTAGTTGTATGCATAAGGTTGCAAAGGATATGCCGGGAGAATTTACAGGAAAGGCTTTAAATAATAAAAATGATTGATGGTGAAAAGGTGAGAGAAAAAAAGATTTAAAAAAATTTATCACAAAGGCTGATATAAATATAAGGTCAAAGAAAATTTAGAAAAGTTTAAAATTGATGAGAATCTAAAAAAGTTATCTAATGCTAGAATGTGATTTTTGAAGATAAAGGAAGCTAGATGTTTAAAAAGAAGAAAGACATAAAAATTGAATATATGAAGTGCAGATTTAGTCAAGAAAAAATACTTATAGTGATGGTGTGACAATTGATGATTAAATTTAAATATCTTAGATTAATTATACAAAATGATAGTAAAATAGATAGTGATGTTATTAATAGGATCTAAGTAAGATTGATAAAATAGATAAATGCATTTGTTGTACTTTGTAATAGAAAAATTTTACTTAAAATTAAAGTTAAATTTTACTTAAAATTAAAGTTAATGATGTTATGTGGTGTTGAATGCTGGCCTATAAAGTAGAAACACACAAATAAGATAAGTTTTTATAGAAATGAGGAAGTTTAAGGTAGATGAATGGGTATACGTGAAAGAATAAAATGAGAAATCAGTATATTCACGAGAAGATTAAAGTAGCCTAGTTTTGTGAGCGTCGACTTAGATGATTTGGACATATGAACCTTAGGTCGATGAAAGTTGTAAAGAAAGCTAATTATTGAATATTGCTCATGTGAAATGAGGAATGAGAAAGCCAAAAAATATATGACAAGAAAATATAAAAAAAATGATCTTACATATTTGGAGTTAAATAAGGATTTATTTTTTTAATAGAGTATAATAGAAACAAATGGTTTATGAAGTCGACCTCACTTAATGAGAACTTAGTAAGATAAAGGCTTGGCTGTTGTTGAGGAGAGAAGTGAGGGACTAATTTGAAATCAACCTATTAACTTTAGAAACTTGCATAAAAGATTTTAAAATTTTTAGACCAACTTATAGTATTCTGTCAATCTTAGGATCTGCATGCAATTTAAAATTTATGAATTAATTTGAAATGCAGGGTTCAATATTCCTTGTATATTAATTTTTAATTTTATAAGGACATTTATATTATTTGTATACCACTTTATGCCAATTTACTTGTTTAGTTGGAAGCTATTTTTGGTTATGATCATGGCCAAAATAGCCTCTAATTATTTTATTAAAGAATTTTTCATTTTTTATTTTCAATACATAAATTTCAATAAAAAATTTTATTTTAATATATTTTATTTTACACAATTTTTAACACAATATACTTAGTATGTTTGCGGTCATATATTTGTTTTAAAAATTACATATGATGTAGTATAAAGTTATTGTATTGTAATATGTGAAGGTTGTGAAATAAATTAATTATTATTTGGTATTTATTTAGTATTTAAATGAAGCTAATGTTTTATTTGATATGTGATTATGATGTGAAATATATTTATATGTTAATTTTATGATGTGCATGTTGTGATGTGATTGTTTAAATTTAATATGTATTAATGAATTTTAATGGTGGTATATAGGTAATATTTAGGATGTAGGCCTGTAAATATTATTTTTGAATCTGATGACCATTTAATATGTGCGAAAAGTTAAATAAAATTAAGCTTTAATATTAAAATTTACATAAATGTGGTTAAATTTTTATATTAAAAATTATGTGGATATAAAATAAATGTAGGATATTTTTGTATTTTTTTAATGCATTAGTCCGCATTAAAAAAATTATAGAATAGCAAACCCTAATTTTTATGCTGTGTTTACCGATTTACAAGAATGGCATATTAAAATGTTTTATATAATAGTCGTCAACTTCAAGATTAAAAATTTTGCATTTAACTTGCGGAAATATTTTTTTTTATATATTTATATTAAATCTCTTTAGAGTTGTATTATAATTAAGTTTTGCCTACTTAATTTCTATTATGATGAAAACAATCTGTAATTATATGTTAAACTTGAATATTAATGTGCACAATATTAAGGAAATTAGTCACAATATAGTTTTCAAAAAAATATCAGTTGTCTTTTTTAAATTATATATATATATATATATATTATTAACATGTCGTTTCAACGCTGTATTTCAGTCGTACACGTGGCGCTGTGGGAACACTAATCCTTTATTATTATTATTATTATTATTATTATTATTATTATTATTATTATTATTATTATTATTCTTGCAGGTCTCAAATTTTAGTCACAAGAGTTTGGCCAAATATCGTTCACGATGATTCAAGATCACCTTTTAGAAACATCAATGATGATATTTCCTAGTTGCACCTGTCGCTGTCGGCATCCTACGACCGCACCGTTTTCAATGCAGCATACTTCTTCTAATCACGTAAATCAAGGGTCCGCATGCTTCAGCCATCACGGACCCCTAGACGAAATGTCGAGATCAAGAAGCTAAGCTCTTCTTCTACTACTTCCGGCTCCTCCGGTGGCCGACAGCGGTGGGACCACCAGTGTGGACTCAGCAATTGAATATTCCACCCTCTTCCGGAAAACTCGGACTGAACTTCACTATCTTCTGCCTATAAATACCCTCCAACAGGTTTCAAGAAGGGGTTTTTTTCGAAATGGCATGATCTCTTTTCTATCACCCTTGTACTAAGAGAATAAGGAAGCTCTTTCTTCTTTTAATTCATTGTATTGGTCTTTTCGACCATCACCTTTCTTTTTCTAGTCAAATCATCTCTCGGTGATCGCTCGGTAGACATAGAGGATTTTTCTTTTTGAACCACCTTAAATCCTTGTTTGTTGTTCTGGATGCGTATTTCTCTCATTTAGGCCTTAATCGTCAGGCTTAGCTCTCTATGTACTACTGTCTCTCGGTCTCTTTCTCTCTCTCTCTTGGGACCCCCTGCTTTCCACGTCAACATTTTCTGGTGCTTTCATTGAGACCGAGATTCTCGCACCTTATACACGATGATTCATTATACTCACAATCCATATACGGAGGTCACTGAGCCTAGTCACGCCCAAGGCAGGCAGAGTCTCCTATCAACATTTGAAACTCTTTCGTAAGCCCATTTGGCTAGCGGAGGGCTAGAAGGTCTGCTTGTAATCTTAGGGCAGTCCCTACTATCTACTTATGATACAGGTCCCCCCTAAGTAAAGTACCTTTGCCTTCCACTAGGATCTGTCACTCTAACGGAGGTTAGCCCATGCCTTAAGTACAAACATTGACTACGATATTTCAGACGATCTGAGTCATTTTTGCACCAGGTCAGATAAGTACTCCTAGGCAAGATCTCCACCATCATTATTACTTTCCTATGCAGGTTTATAAAAGAGTATGGTTTCAAATCAAAAGTTCTAAATACTCTTTCTGCTCAATCAGCCCATGCCTCAAGTACAAACATCGATTACGATATTTTAGATGATCAGTTCTTTTGGCATCGGGTTAGATGACTTCTCTCAGGCAGGATCACTATTATCATTACTTCTTTTTTGTGCAGATGTGCAAAGAAGTGTAGTCTCAAGCTTAGCCTAGAGAAATACTCTATATAGTTCAGTTCGTTCATTATGAATTCATTATGGAGGATGTTCTTGCAAATTAGCTTTCAGAATCAGACTATGTTCTGTCAAAGTTTAAAATATATTTCATATAACACAATACACAATCATTCAAGGTACCTGTTTATATTACATTACGAAAGATATGTAAATAAAGCTTCCTATTCATTCATTTTCAAAGTACAAAATTGAAGTTACATTCACTCATCCTACATCGAAGCGGGTTGACCTCTACTGATTTTGTCCAAAAGATTAAACATCTGTTGGATAAAGTCGTCAGCCAAGTCCAACCCGTCTTCCTTGTAAACTAGATCAACGACTAGGCATGGGATGGGCTCCACTTCCGCGAGGTCATTCGCAGTGATCTTGTTCTCTCGGATCAAAGTGGAGACTAGGCTTTCCCAAGCTCTCCTGATCCCTTCTAACCTCTCCTTCCTGCAAAGTAAGCTTATTTTGTAGGCCTCCACAGCTGCTGCAGACCTCGCCGCGACGATGACCTCTTTGAGCAGAATCTTCCTTGGGTCAAGTTTTTCTCCCGCTAGTGATTGATGCACTACGCTCAACTCCTTCCGCCCTCCAGTCCTCAGAGACGCCTTGACCGGAGAATCAGAGATGTTCACCACCTCTACCGCCTTCTCCTCATCTGCAGGCCCTAGTGCAGACTTCAAAGTTCGCGCCAGAACCCTAACAACCTTGGCCAGCAGCGTCTCCCCCTTCAAATCCACAACCAGAGCTCTCGCTTTTTCCTGGAGCACCACGACGGTCTTATCAGCCGCCAGTTCCGGCGACCCTTTAGACGGCTCCAGGACCCTCTTCTTCTTAGGGGAGGAGCATCGACCGAAGAGCTGCTAGCCCTCTTCTTCTTCAGCGGAAGACCCATCAGAATTGACCACTTGTTGCTCTCCTCCATCTCTCTAACGATCCACTCCTTACAGGATTTTCAGAGGTTGGTGGAGGAGAATGCGAATCGACGGGGCGTCGCTCTGGCTTTATCCTGACAGGTCTTGGGCAGCGTGTCCACCATCGCGACGGTTCGTATTCCAGGACCTACATTGATATTCGCACCCTGATAATGCGGAGGGCTGATGTTAACATGTGGTTTCAGCGCTGCATTTCATCCGTACACGTGGTGCTGTGGGAGCACTAACCCCTTATTATTATTATTATTATTATTATTATTATTATTATTATTATTATTGTTATTATTATTGCAAATCTCAAACCTTGGCCACAAGGGTTCGGCCAAACATCGTCCATGACGATTTAAGATCACCTCCCAGAAACATCGATGACGATGTTTCCCAGTTGCAACTGTCGCCGTCAGCATCCCACGACCGCACCGTTTTCAATGCAGCATACTTCTTCCAGTCACGCAAAGAGTAAGGGCCCACATGTTTCAGCCATCACGAACTCGTAGACGAAATGCCAAGATCAAGAAGCTAAGCTCTCCTTCCACTACTCCCGGCTCCTCTGGTGGCCTACAGCGGTGGGACAACCGGTGTGGACTCAGCAATTGAATATTCCACCCTTTTCCGGAAAGCTCGGACTGAGCTTCACTATCTTCTGCCTATAAATACTCTCGAACAGGTTTCAAGAAGGAGGCTTTTTTGGAACGACATGACCTCTTTTCTATCACTCTTATACTAAGAGCTCAGGATAAGGAAGCTCTCTCTTCTTTTAATTCATTGTACTGGTCTTTTCGACCATCACTTTTTTTTTAGTGAAATCATCTCTCGTTGATCGCTTGATGTACGTAGGGGATTTATTTCCTGAACCAACTTAAATCCCTGTGTACTGTTCTAGGTGCGTATTACTCTCATTTAGGCCTTAATCGTCAGGCTTAGCTCTCTGTGTATCGCTGTCTCTCGGAACTCTCTCTCTCTCTCTTCGGACCCCCTACTTTCCACGTCAACATTTATATATATATATATATATATATATATATATA
>KZ452015.1:688484-795745 GCA_002786265.1 Apostasia shenzhenica
TATATATATATATATATATATATATATGTATATTTGATACTTGATACTAAACTTCTTTGTTTTGGTCATATTGCAGGTTTCAACAGGGTAGTGAGACCACAGTTAGAAGCCAAGGGAAGCTCTGTGACTAATTTTCATTGATTATTTTCTTCAGTCACCAATTTGTAATTTAACATTGATTTTTTGCTGGGATCCCTCTTTTAGCCATGTCCATGTGACTAAATATGTGGGACCATCACCATCTAACTTTTATTTATATTAAATATTAATATTTTTATTTCAATATGTTTTTATTATTGATTTGTTATTTTGGGGGATGTTTCAGGGGATTTGGTGAGAGGGATTCTGATTCCAACCTTAAATCCCATTTTAAAAATATTTTACGTAAAGATCTTAGATTTGGATTTTGTTTATACCTTTAAAATCATAAAAAATATATTTTCTTAAAAGGATAATTACTTACATGCTACATAATTTAATTTTATTTGTGCTTTATTTATTTATTTTTAGTTAATTACGTTATGCACACTCAAAATATTATAAAATTTTATATACACACATTTTTAACTTATTTTTATTATAATGAATAATTATAATTTTTCAATAACTTAACTATAGTTAGATTATAAAAAATTTGAGCCGTTTATCATATTATTTTAAGGGTATTTAAATATATTTTGAGTGAAAATTTTAAAATTTTAATGTTTAGGTGGCGGCAAAAGAATGAGACATCCGCGACGTGAATTGATTTTAGGACAAATCATTGTAATATTGAGGAAGAGAAAAATATGTATCATTAAGAGTAAAAAATATAATTTTAATAATTTACTAACAAAATATTTTTTTTTCAAATAGATTTTGATTAAATTTTAATTCAAATGTGTGTATGTAAGATTTTGTAATGTTTTGAGTGTGCATGGCGTAATTAATTAAGAATGGACGGATAAGATATAAATAAAACTAAATTGTGTGGCATGTAGGTAATTATCTCTTTCTTAAATGATTCAGCCGATATAACAAGTTTTAATCACAAAAAGCAAAATTTAAAATTTCATTTTTTTTAATATTTTTTGTGATTTTAAAGTATATTAGGTAATTGTCTCTTTAAACTTGTGTTTTTTTTATATATATTTTTTGTGATTTTAAAGTATATTAGGTGTTTTAAAAATAAATTAAATTTATTAATGATAATTATTGAAATATTTACTTTGTAGGGGAAAATGCAGAGTGATTAATTCAAAATAAATTTTATGCATAAGCTGATTTTTAGTTAATTGATTTATTTTTGAAATAAATAATAGTTTGTGAAATCAAAATTTCTCGATGCTCGCTTCATATCTCTCTGTTTGGTAATAAGAAAAAAAAAAGATTTGGTTGAAATTTTTAGTCTTTTTTGAAAAATGTGTAGATGTGAAATAAAGTAAGTTGGTTATATTAAAAATTGTGTTGAAAATAAAATAAAGTTGATTGATTTATTGTGAATTGTGTTGAATGTGAAATAAAGTGATTGTTTAATGTTGGAATTTGTGTAAGATGAGATATAAAAAAAAATTAAATTTTTTAAAAATAAATTTAAGATTTTGGTCATGATTAATTTTAGCCATAATTTTTAGCTCATTGTCAAACATGGTCTTAATCAGAGTTTTAAGACGATCATAACTACTTAATTTTGGTAGTTTGGAAGTAATTTAAAGCCTAAATTTATTTTTTTTTTCTAAAAAAATAATATTTAATAATTATCATTAATAAAATTTTGATCTTAATCAACTCAGCACCGCGGTTTTTCTCAGTTAAGATTATCATACAAAATTGTGGAGTTTTTTTTTTATTTATCTTTTGTTATTATTTCATATTTGTCATTCGTTTGATTCTAAACTGTTCGACTAATTACTATCATAAATTGGCATCAATAAATTTAAGACTGCAATGAACGATGAAAGTGATTGCGAGTGAGTGAACAATGAGGAAGCAAAAATTCTATCGAAATGAAATTGACATGCACAAAACTAAAAGAACGACTCGAAGATGCAGAGTGTTTTGTTGAGTGCGAAGTCTTAGCATTAGCTGAAGGCGTGTAGAGTTTTTAATGCAATTTATAACTATAACTTGGAGATTTAAAGGATAATTCAATAAATATAATAGAAGAACCCGCATAGTTAGGGATGGCAATGGGTTGTGTTTGAGTCGAGTTGACCAATACCCAAATCTACTCTGTTGTACATAACTTAATACTTATATTTGCTCCGTACCCCCCCTAGCCACGATCTTTCCCATCCTGCCAGATGCAGTCCAGTAGTGAGGAACGACAGATGTGACGCTCGTGGCCGAAGAGGGTTGAGAGTGATCGCCGGGTAATGTCCAAAGAGAAAGGAATTGCTGAGGCATAGTGCGGCTCCTGGTAGGCTTCTAGGCCGAATAATGAGTAGTGAAAGGGGCATAGGAATGAATCATCCTACATCGGAAAAGGAGGGAGATCCTGAGTTGTATAAGTAGATAATGTGATCTCAAATAGTAGAGGTGTTTTTTGGGGCAAAACTGTGAGGCTAGTGATTAAAAACTCTATAGTTAAGCGTGCTTGAGCTGGAGTAGCAATGAGATGGGTGATCTCCCGGGAAGCACTCAAGTCACGCAGTTTTTCTAAAGTCAAAGCGGACAATACCTCTACATTGAGATTTCCTGTGACGCCCGTGGCTGAAAAGGGCGGGGAGTGATCGTCGAGTGATGTCCTAAGAGAAATGAATTACTGAGGTAAAGTGCGGCTCCTGGCAGGCTTCTAGGCTGAATAATAAGTGGTAAGAGGGACACATGAATGAATCGTTCACATCGGAAAGAAAGGGAGATCCTTAGTTGTATAAGTAGATAACGTGATCTCAAATGGTAGAGATGCCTTTTTGGGTAAAACCGTGAGGCTAATGATGAAAAACTCCATAGTTGAACGTACTTGGGCTAGAGTAGCATTGAGATGGGTGACCTCCTAGGAAGTGCTCAAATCACGCAGTTTTCCTAAAGCTAAAGTGGACAATATCTCTACAATTGAGATCACAGGATGTTACAACAGAGGACAAAACGGCAGCCTAGATACACGGAGCTCTCGGCAACAAAGGCTAGGATGCATGAAGGAGCTAGCGATCGAGCTAATACTGGAGGCCAAGACGATAGATCTAGTGACTAGGGCGAGCTCACAGTGCAATTGAGCTGACACGGAGGCCTGGAAGCACGAAGCAGCAATAGCGGAGTAGCAGTAGCGAGCGGAGTTGGACCGGAGATGAGCTGCGGCGAGCATTCGAGATTTCATGAAGAAGCCCATGGGCATGCGTTGCGCAACGCGATCGGGAGCCCGCAGTGCGGCACCGATGGAATTGTTTCTTATAAACTATCATTTATATCGAATATCGGGTCGGGCAGTATAATTAAGTCGTACCCAAATCTGTCCCATTTCACAACGAAAAGGGATGGATTGCAGGTCACGGGTATAATTTTAGGACTCAGAGTTGAGGTGAAATGGAGTATTTATATAACAATTTAAAATTAAGATAATATGAAATTAAAACAATTTTTTTAGGAAAAAACTAACAAAGTCTTAATTTTTATTTGTGTAGTAACGTACTTTTATTTGTGTAGTAACATACATACTGCAAGTTATATATGTGATTCTAAAATACTTTTATTTCAATAATTTTTTTTAACATATCTTTACCATAAACATCAATAATTAAGTTCATAAATAACTTTGAGTAATCACAATAAAATTTAAAATTCACAACTTACCATTGCTGGCATATATAAAATCAAATTCAAGTGAATCCTCAACATGCCATATTTTAAATATATTATTTTTGAATTAAATACATTATTGTAGATAATATTTCTAATTAAATGCATATATATATATATATAGTAAGTATATATTTCTTTTTATATTATGATTTAGAGTAAATTATTCAACTTCTTTTTCCATATAAATTGCTGGCTAATATCAATAATACAGCAAAAATAGCTTCTGCATATTTTTTGCCTTAATAAAAGAATTTTGATGTTTATATTGTTAGACATAACATATATTTTATTGAACGATTATTGCAAAACTAAACAAATGGGAAGAGAAAAGAAAAGATGAAATGCACCAAAACTGCGAAATATTTTATCGAGTGCAGGTCATGTGCTGATAATGATATTCGGAGCTCAATCGCATGCAGATGCATGCACGGGAGATCCCACACGTGATGAGAAAGGTATAATGACACATTTTTTTTTTGTTGGATTTTGATCGATGGAGAGTTGCGAAGCGTCTCCTCGTCTTCTGTTGTCTTTAATTCTGCGGTTAATTGATTTGAGCCGGTTAATTGATTTGAGGTGGTTAATTGATCGATGGAGAGTTGCGAAGCGTCTCCTCGTCTTCTGTTGTCTTTAATTCTGCGGTTAATTGATTTTGATCGATGGAGAGTTGCGAAGCGTCTCCTCGTCTTCTGTTGTCTTTAATTTGCAAAGCGTCTCCTTGTCTTCTGTTGTCTTTAATTCTACGATTAATTGATTTTGATCGATGGAGAGTTGCGAAGCATCTCCTCTCTGGAGAGAGAAGAGGGTGGAGAGAGAAGAGGGCTCGAATTGTTCGGCAGCTAATCATAGCGCCACATTTATAAAGACCCACTAGCTTCCGACAGAAAAGACAGTAGTGGCGAAGAAAAATTGGTATCAAATCGGAGATCAAATCGACCTATTTCTTTTAATACATTCAATGCCATATTAGCTACATTATATTGAAGATGATTTGATTCACTCGTTTTGATATTAATTTGATTCAATATATTTTTAATGTGTTATTACTGAATAAAATAACAAACTAACTTAAAAAATAAAATTCTCTTAAGCATTAATATATATATATATATATTTAAATGTGTTGTAATTTTTTTCTACAAGCATTTGATATTGAACTGTAAACCAAATCAATCTAATATTTTTGAACTTGCTTAAAAGTAAGCATTAGCAACATGATATTTTAAGTTTCTTGTTTAATTTAATTATTTTGATATTAATTTAACTCTATTAATTTTTAATATATTATTACTTAATTATAAAAAATATATTATTACTTAATAAAATATTAAAATAACTTCAAAATAAAAGTAATTGTAAATAATATTGAATTATATCATGATAATTAATATTTTATCATTTTTTCATTTGATAAATACATTATATGTTGTAATCCTACTGAAATAAAATTTATATAAATCTACTAAGCAGTTTTCCAGCAAATATTTGCCCATTATACCAAAAATCAAATCGACTTATAATATTTTTTTAATATGTTCAGAGGCTGGTTAGCTGCATCATATTTCAATTTTATGTTTTAATTCAAATATTTTGATATTAATTTAATTTTATCAAATTTTAATATATTATTACTGAATAAAAAGCTAAACTAATTCAAAATAAAATTACTATCAGGTATCATTAAATTATATTAAGATGATTGATACTTTAGAATTTTAGCTAACTTTATATTCATTTGATTAATCAAAAAATTTGTAAAAATTATATGGTATAACCTAATTTAAACATAACTCATATATCCAAATGAATTAATAAGTTACAACTAAAATCGTATTCAAATACTATTTCTAAAACATGATTTGAAAAACTATATAGTGTACATTATGGCATGATCGTATTAAAGTGTAATTTTAGATGCAAATCTCATGCTACTGCCGAACGATAACAAATAATTAGGCGTGCATAGAATGGTATCGTCACTCTTCGTCCAACGTCGGATAAAGAAAAGCTGCATTTTTATATTTACAAGACGTATTAGAGTGGCATTTTGACGAAAATAATGTGCGAGTAAAACAACAATGCTGGTGACAGGGGTCACTATGGATGGTTTAATCGAAGAAAAGATAGAAAAACTTAACCAAACAAATGATACGTTGCACCAACTCTTCTAATTTTGAAGGTTCTAAAAAACACAGTGAGTAGAATAAAATATAATGAAGCAATTATGGGAAGATTTCAAGTTCATGGGTTGAGAGTAAAACAGTCGAAAAATGTAAACGATCATTAGAAATGGAAGTCTTCCTATCGACGAAGGAAGGAGAACCATTAACAAGAGTTGACGAGATTGGCTGGTAATAGAGGGGGAAAAAAAAACTAGAGATGAAAATAAGTTCTTATCATCAAAAGAGGGAATTCTCGAGTTCAAAATCCAGTTCTTATTCAAATATGCAGCATTAAGAGAACTCAAAATAGTGGTGTAACATAAAATACAGACGTATTGTGGGATCTGGTGTTCCTTTAATTGCTGTGAGATGCCAGTTAACCTGTAGCCTTTCAATATTACTGAAGAAGTTTATGCTACAGTGATTTTTGGGGTGAGTGCCTGCTTCTAGTGGGTTTAATCCTAGAACAAAAAGCTTGAAAAATGAATTAAGCGTTTCATGCATTGGATCATTGGATAATTATAACCCAATGGGTTAAAAAAATCCAATTAAAGAACCTAAGTTGGGTCGATCAAGGCTCAAACCAGCTCAAAATTGAAACGGGAATCGAATTGAGACGAGCCAAAGCTTGAGCCGTGCTCGGCTCGGTTCGAACTCGGACCATTCCCACCCTAATAGTATGTAAGCAATTATTTTCTCTTTTTAAGATCACCCATCTGTTATCATCTACCATAGAATCAGTATTACCAATTAACTGCTATAAAGAATTAATATTTTATCATGAAAATGAATTTTTATTCATCTATTCATGCCGACATGAAATCCAACCATCTACAGGCAATAAAATGAGTCTTCAAGCATACAAACCACTCCTCATTTGCTAAGTTCTTCACCATTTGTCAATGCTATACATATAAGCAAGAAACATCTAGCCAAAGCATAAAAGAATTCATTTACAATATGGATTAAAGAATGTAACAACATAATGTTACCATCTAATAAACACTACAAAATGATCACCTGCAACTAAAAAACTTTCACAAGTTTCTCAACATTTTCCTCTTTCTATTCTTTTTCTTAGTAAAATTCTTTTTATGAGTATTGTTTTTAGAGATAGAACAGGGAAGAAGAGCAGGTGTGTTAGAAGGCTTACCCACAAATGTCCTCCCTTTTCTACCAAGCCATTGCAAAGGCAGTTTGCTGGTTACAGCAGCGATATCATTTGAAGTCGTAATTTCAACTAATCTTTGAATTTTCTCCTTCATCTGAGTTGCCCAGGCCATTGATTGATCAAGCTCAATAGAATCATCCATGGGTTTTCTCCAAAGATCAAGAAGTAGGCGCTCAAATGCTCTGTATGACAATGATGGAGGAGAATCCTCTTTATCTTCCAAGACCATGTTCACTTTTATGACATGTTTGCAAAGATTTCCCTTCATCGACCACGAACAATCGCAGAAGGCGAATTCAGAGCCGGGATTTGACACGATGTTTGTTTGATTTCTGTCCTTTTGGCTCTCGACCAAAGCAATATTGTGATCTTTGTCATGAAATTTGACAGCATCATCGGGAATTTGCAATGCTCGGTGCCATGATGTGGAAGAGATATAGTCTTCCTTGATAGTAGGGTATGTTCCACTTTCATCAGCATAAAGATCGAGCCAGTAACTCGAGTGGATCTCGGTCGTCAGCTTGTGTACCAACCAATCGACACGTTCAAGAGAATCGAGTTGTGCATCTTCATAAATTCTGAGCTTGAGCTTGATGTGATAGCCTTCAATGGCTCCAGCTGACTCCTGACTGGCCAGTGGAAGATTTTCCAAAGTTGAAAGCCACATCTCTAAGAGGAATAAAACAAATAAGTTCTACAAGGAAGATGAAATTAGGATTTAACTAGCTCAGCACCCACCTAGGGTTCCCACCATTTAGATGTGCCAACCTCCCAAGAATCCATTTTTTAAGTTTGAACTTTGAATGGCAAAGATAAATACATGTAATTGATCTCAACTAGCATGCTTTATTCCAATTTGAAACATTAAAATATTGAAGGAATGCCATAGTAAACTTGACCATTTATATATTAACCAACCAAACGGATGACGCGCACATTGCATATCCCTCATGACAGCTTGACAAGAAATATTATCTATTAAAAGAATATATGAACAACACTTAGCCATCATGTTGAATCATAGTATTTAAGCATTTTATGTCCGTACAATGTAAGTTTTATTTTATAGATAGTTGACAACTAACAAGCTTACTGTAGCATCTATACAAATTAACCTCATTATTTAGACAAATCACAGAAAACATTAGATCTCAACAATGTAAAAATATATAGTTATTCCTAAATCATATCATACAAGCTTAAGCTCTAATGTCGGCAGGTAACCAAAGTTTTAACGTCATCAGAGCAAGAATTCCTGACCTCGAGTCCTAGTATCCCCATATTACTTTTATCATAGGTTTCCTTTTTTAAATAAAAACGGCATGCTCTGAATTGAATCTAGAAAACAAGTACGCTTGCGTGCAAGAAATTTATTTAAGAAAAGAATATTCCTAGGTCATAACCATTTAGCTAAAGCTTTCAGGTCAGTTGGAAACCATAGATGTAATGAACGTTAGGGGAAGTGATTGTAACTCTAAACACCCTACTATGATTTTTGGAAACTAAAATATACCTTTAGCTTTGTTCAATAGGTGGTGACTTCAAATGAAAATTTTAACCATCTAAAACATACCCTACCTTCACTTCCACTTGAAAAAGAAATTCTTTGTTGAGGTCAAACCTGGAATCTCGACATCACAATAATGAAACTGATGGAAACTAGATAAATAAACAAGTGAAGCAATTTTTACCAATTTTTGGGAGCCAGCATGATGTGAAATACATTATGAATCCAGTTTGGTCAACAAAATCCTGTAGTAGCTCCTCAAGGACAATCATATAGTCCATTCCTTGCCAGATGCTGTAGATAATTTTCCCTAGACGTTTGAAAATCTCTCTTTGGACTTCGATATTACTGCATTTCCTGACGACATTCCTAAACCATGATCGACGAATACGCCATATGGAGAAAAGAACTGGACAGCTAAATATATCCCTATAAATAGCCAATCAGGCGGTAAAAAGCATTGTCACAATAAAGATTAAATTAAGACGAACTATAATTTAAATCATGCCTAATTGGTTGAAGCTCTAATGCAGGGTCATCAATGATAAATCCAATAATTCTCCAACATGAATCTACTGTGCGAACTCTATCTGCTAGAGCTTTCATCCATTTAGAAACATCCTGCTTGGTAATGCTCCGTGTAATAACCCATGCAATCGGCAGAGCATGCTGTCGTGAGTCAAATGCAAGGAGTGTGTACAATGGATACTGCACAATATACAAAAAAGACATCAATATTCGATGTGAAATAAAGGAGTTTGTATGCAAATATCATAAACATAAATGAAACTTAGTGGTTGGGCTGCCACAGAGTAAAGTTAGAGCAAGCTGGACTCAAATTGAAACCAAACTTTTTGAATTTATAGTCAAGATTGATTCAAATAAGATGAGTTAAGTAGAAAAATGCATCTAATGTGTTGTGTAATAGGAAAATCTCAATCAGGCTTAAACATAAATTCTATAGAAATATAGAAAGATTAGCGATCTTATATGTTGTTAAATGTTGGCCTACAAAGTGAAAATGCACAAATAAAATATATTGTGAAAATGAAAATGCTAAGATAGATGAGTAGATATACACGAAAAAATAAGATAAGAAATGAGTATATTTGTAAAAAAGTTAAGAGTAGTTTCAATTGAGGATAAGTTTAGAAGAAGTCAGTCAAAATAGTTTGAACATATAAATCGAATACCGATAGAATCTCCGGTAAGGTGAGTTAGGTAATAAAATCTTGTCCAAGGAAGACCAAAAAAGACATAAAAAGAAACTATAAGAAATAATCTTGCGTATTTAGAGTTAGGTGAGAAATTATTATTCGATAGAATGTAATAAAAATAAATGATTCATGTAATCGACCCCATCTAATGGGATAAAAACTTGGTTATTGTTATAGTCAAGTTTTGATTCAATATGATAGAAAAATCAATTTTCATGTGAATTTTTGAAATAATTTGAGAGCTGAGTTACTTGCATTACATCTTGGAGTAAACATGCATTGAGCAAAATATTAGTAATTATGCATATTTCTTTAGGTATACCTTAATATCTTTCAAATACATTTTTTAATTAAAACAAATATTGCATAACCAATATATAACTTGAAACATATACATAGATGAGAATATCTATCTATACACATATTTAGTCAATTCATTCAAATCGGTTTCACTACCAATGAATTGATTTGGACTCACAAGAAAATTGATTCAAAGTCTAATCGACTACATTTGGGCACTTCTCGAGTTCATGATGTTATTCCAATTTTGCATGGCCGGAAGAGGTGCTATGAGGAAAAACATAATGGTAGTAGTTCTTAGAATACCTTTAACTTGCGAATGCCAAATGATGAATCACAAGCAAGAAGGCTATGGTGACTGAATCGAATCGTCTGATGTAATTGCCATTCTGTCTGAATCCCTAAAATGAAAGGATCTGTATCCGAAGAATCCTGATAAAAGAACATAGACTTCTTATTCTTTTCAACCCACATTCGTATGCTAGCCTGATCATCTAAGTCTAACTCATGAGTAGATCTTTTGATAATCATACCCAGCTTTTGAACATACTGTGAAGCAAGACTACTAACTCTTGCATCTGAACCACAATAACGCTGGACTCCTTCCATGTGTGTTTGCAGAACATTCTCCTCTGGCAAACCAAGATATATTAAAGACATTGTTTGCTGTTGGATTTCACTGCATATATAAGGAATTCTCTTGGCTTGTGGGCCAATAGCATCTTTGTCAAGCGGTCCATGACATACAAACCCAGACTTGTTAACATGTCGTCTCTCATAATATATGACGAGTGCAACTGAAGGTCGGACATATAGACGTTTGATTGCAAAATGACAAGTGCAACCGCGCATTGATTGTGGCCGAGCAGCACGATTCCTTGTATTGAGCCTATACCTTCGGCTTGGTAAAATGGTCCCACCCTCTCCATAGTTCTCTGGGCCGAAAGAGCACCAATAACTTCAGAGATAAATTAGCCAAGTCAGAGAAGTCTAACAAAGAAATCATAAATGAAAGGCATAAAAATGATGAAAACTCACAGCCTATACTGCAGATACTCATCACTTTTGTATTCCTTTAGGCTACCCCTCTTCCTTTTTCTGCCTCTTTCAATGTGAAATCTTGTGGGGCACTCGGCATTTGAACATTCCCCACTAATGAAGGACTCAACTCGATCATAGGGTATAAGAGCTACATCATGAACATGATGCACACTGGTCCCAAACTTGGTCCACATTAAGTCAACAGCACAGAACAATTCATTTGGAGGATCTTGAACTGGCATCTCATTTATCAAATCTTTCATCTCCATTAGATATTCAACCATCTGTAAAAGCAAGAGTGGCTTTTGTTTGAACAACCACTAGATGAAACCATCAAAAAACTTTATACTATGTCCTTTTCCCCTTTTTCTTTATGAATAAGACTCAAAGTCATCAGGGAACTCATCAATATACAAAAGATATGTACAAATAACAAGGAAACAGGAAACAAGAAACATAAGGGCTCAGGGGGATGTCCCAGGCATAAAACCCTGGACAAGCAACAAAAGAAGCTTTCAAAGCTGATAGAATGCTCTTAGCTCAATCAATTAGAAAAATATCTTTATTAGGAGAACTACAATCAAGATCAAAGTTTGCTTTAGGTTAGTATTTTGTCTCTCAAGATGTCAGACAATACCCTTGGTCCTTAATTTCTAAAAATTTCCATAAAGGTTGCTACCAAAAAGACTTCATCATACAAAACAATTTGACCTCAGATTTGACACAATGATGGTGGTTTTAAATGTCTGAGAAAGTTTCAACTTGGCTTTGCATTATATCACAGTCCCTAGATTATACTGTTCAATGCAGTCTATCATCATGCCTTTGTTTCAATGTTTTCAATGCTCTTTGACTTTCTATTGGTGTTGCTACGGTTTTGGTTTTTTGTTTGAATTTTAATTGAATACCATAGAAATCTAACACAACGTCTTTAACCTATGATCTAGGAAAAATGAAAGATCTTGAGCTTAGATGCTTTGCTTAGTCAGCAAGATGCAACTTATCAATGCATGATTATTGCTTTATGTAATACTTTTTTTTGTCCCAACTTGCCATAGTTGCATGATCTCAAGATTCTAAATTTGTCAGCGAAGGGAAGAAATTCAGCGCCAACTCGCCTCGCCCTCCCCTTCGTCTTCGAGTCGCCGAAGGGATGAGATTCAGTGGCCAAAGGGAAGAGATCGAGATGCCGCTCGTCCTCCTCTTCGCCGCCGCGCCACTCGTCCTCCTCTTCGCCGTCGGGTCGCTGAACTGAAAGCGGAGAAGGAGAATTAGGGCGAACGATACGAACGGGGTCACATCTAGATGGGGAGGTAAGTTCATGACGGCAAATTCATAATTAATTATAATATTATTTAAAAATATTATTAAATTAAATAATTATTTTTTAAAATATAAGATATCATATATCAGATTAAAAGAGAATGAAAATAATAGAAATATATCTAATATTTAAATAATAAAAATAAATATGATAAATAATATAATTCTAAGTATTAATTATGTGCATATTTTTACCTGACTAAAGCCCAAACTTTAATTTCTAGTTAATGGAAATTTTTTAAATTTTTCATTACATATACTTGTGCACAATGAATGCGTATTATATGTTCGCATTTTTCGTGCAATTTATTACAACAATAATAACAATCAAACTTTAATCCCACTAGATGGGGTCGACTACATGAATTCTTTATTTCTATTGCGCTCTATCAATTAACAAATTCTTATCTAAGTCTAAGTAACTAAGATTATTTTTTATAGTTCCTTGTTATATTTTCTTTGGTCTTCTTTTCCTCTTTGTACATGGGCAAAATCTTATAGACATAAAATATTAATTTTTCTATAAATTATAATATCCACTAATTCCATGAGCTTGCCCATCAAACTGCCTATATTCCAAGTTCCTAATTTAATCCTACTAACTTGAATTCTAGTATGATGGATTAACTTCTTTACTCGCATCTGTCCACAATGTGGGGAGTCTTGCTCATTTTTCACTATACTCGGGTGTTGATGCAGTTATTCTTACCCATTTCTCACTGTATTTAGGCAATACAGTGCATCGCTTCAAGGGAACGCCCTAGCTTTAGCGCAATTTTTTAAATTATTCATGTCATGATTAATTTGACAAGTTTTATGCTGAATGTTGATTGCTTAATACAACCCTCTGCATTTCTCATCCTGGACTCGAGTCCCGACAACGGCTTGTTATGCATGCAATTTATTAAATAAATAAATTTATTGATGTGCATGTATACACACACATAATTTTTTCACAAAAAAATTTGAATAGGAAAATTAATTAAATCTATATATTTTTATAGTAAAATTTAATGATTCTGACCTATTTTCCAGAGAAAGCCATTATGGGCCGGACCAGTTAATTGGGCCCTTTGGCCCAATTGCCAGCTCTATTTGGAGAAAATACCTCCTAACCAGTTCTGGCGGATCACCAGAAACATTCAGGACGAAAATATCACTTTGGAAAACTCACATATGAGTACCTGTCGTTAGTACTTTGATCGTTCTGGTCCTTAAATTTAAAAAATTGAAAAATTACTGATGGATACCTGAGCTTCGATAATATTTGGGCTTTAGTCTAAATATTTGATATATTACATTGCTCCATTTGGTTGGAGTATATTTTAGGGTGTTTTTCATGTTAGTTAAGAACTTAAGATAGTAAGAGAAAAAAATTATTTTAATATTATAATGTGAAATAATTATTGAGAATTGTGATAGATATGAAATAAAGTTAAATATTTTATTAAAATATATGTAAAAAGTAAAATAAAATTATATTTTAAGGTTGAGAATTATGTTAAAATTTATTTTTAATATTTTAATTTAGGAATAATTACCTACATGCCATACAATTTAATTTTATTTATGCTTTACCCATTCATTCTTAATTAATTACACTATACACACTCAAAACGTTATAAAATCTTACATACACATATTTGAGTTAAAATTTAATCAAAATTTATTTTAAAAAAATATTCTGTTAGTAAATCATTAAAATTATATTTTTACTCATAATGATATATATTTTTCTCTTCCTCAATACCACTCTAAAGCGCTGTTTTGTCCTAAAATAAATTCACATCGCGGATGTCTTCTTCCTTTGCCGCCACATAAACATTAAAGTTTTAGGATTTTCACTCAAAATATATTTAAATATTCTTAAAATAATATGATGAACTACTCAATTTTTTTATAATTTAATTATAATTAGATTATTGAAAAATTATAATTACTCATTATAATAAAAAGAAGTTAAGATGTGTGTATATAAGATTTTATATCTTATATAAATTTACATTAAATGAAACAATAATTCAATAAAATCTTTTAATTCACATTTTCAAGTGTGCCAATGAAATCTTCGTATAGGAAGAATCTCTTCTAAACCAGCTAGCAAGAAGAGGAATAAGACCATTTTTCTTCTAAATTCTACTTCATCTCATCTCCAGGCATCGTTTGATTTGAGCATTTTTTTAAATAAATAAAATATATTTTATTTTAATATTTAATAAAAAATTTATTTTAATACTAAAAATATGTAAGATATGAAATAAAATAAATTTTAACATTCATATTTATGTTTGATGCGAAAAAAGGTTATTTTTTATAGTTAAAATTTGTGTTGGACTAAAAAAAAAATATATATTTTTTTAAAAATTTGATAATAAATTAACAAATCTTGATAAGGCTAATTTGATGCTAAAAACAAGCGAAAGAATTTTTGAGATTAATTATTTATCTTATGAATTTAATTCAGTGTAATATATTATAAGTAATCATCAAATTTTAGAAATGTACAAATAGTTTGTCTTTTAAAAAATTATAATAGAGTCCTTGTCTAATTTACTTTAATTTGATGTAATCCCTTTCAATTAAATTTATTTAAAAGCAATCTTTCTTAAATAACTTTTATTTGATATATATTTTTTTAGCCAATGTGAGAGGTGGGAGGAGCGATCTCCCCTGGAATCAGAGAATTAGGAAAGAAATTTTTTAATTTAGAAAATAAATAAATATTTTTAATTTTAAAATATAATAATATCATCTATTTGAAAGTACTTATATGATATGCTATATAACTCTAGAGATTCTAATGTAATTTACCCTATCGCTGGGTTTTAGATGGGCTTTTGCCGCTTGGCACCGTGACGCCGGCACCACCAAATGGCTTCCTTTGCTCCCTTGCTCCACCTTCCTCAGTGGCGAAATCCTGGCTCGAGGCGAATACGAGAAGCAGAAGAGCCGCAGCTCATGAAGATTCCGATCACAAGTCACCCGCTTTCCAGTGATTCGAACTCATCTCGATCCATCCACAGGTGTGTTCCCTTCAACTCGCCCCGTTCATTTCCGTTTCCTCTTGGCTCGGACTCGCCGGAACCCGGTTGCAACTTCCCGGCGGTATTTTCACACACCGGAACGTTGGAATCCCCTGTGGTTTCCGTGGAAGAGCGTGAGCGGGAGGATGTTCCACGGTTTGTGTACGATCCTTGCATCGTTTTTCCCAAAGAAGCCCTAGAAAGGGTTTTTTTCAACGAGCCTCCGTGGATGTCTAGCGATTGGTCAACATGTTTTGGGGATTTGGTGAGAATCGGGGATTCTTTGGATGTGGCGAGGAAGAAGTATAATGCTCTCAGGAGGAGGCAGATCAAGGCGGAGACGGAGGCGTGGGAGACGGCTGCGGATGAGTACAAGGAGTTGGAGCGGGTGATGCTGGAGAAGAAGCTGGCTCCTAGCTTGCCATATGTGAAGTCTTTATTCTTGGGATGGTTTGAGCCGTTTAGAGATGCCATTGAGAAGGAAAAGAAGCTGCAAAAAGGCAAGATGCACAAGGCAGCGTATGCGCATCATATGAGCCTCTTGCCTGCTGACAAGCTGGCGGTGATTGTGATGTATAAAATGATGGGGCTTCTGATGACGGGGCAGGAGAAGGGTTGTGTTCGAGTAGTGCAAGCAGCCATTCATGTCGGTGAGGCGATAGAACAAGAGGTAAGTGTCGAATTAGTTTGTTGGTCGAATGCCAGTATGCCACCTTGAAATGTGACTATATTATATAGGGCTATTGATGCTTTTTATAGACGGAGGTATAAATGATTCAATCATTGTATAGAAAATTGTTTCATTCCAAGGAAATGGATTGTCTAAACTCTACCATGCTTTTTGGAATTTGAGTGAATAAAATTGAAAAGGGTTTGAAAATTACAAACAGATGACTACACACTATCCTTAAGCCACATAATTACTTAATTGAAAAATCACAAACAGATGGCTACAACTGATCCCCAACCCACATAATTACTCTAATTGTATTTTCGATCTTTCAATAAAAAAAATCACAAAAGAAATTTCTATCTGTGGGCTCCAAAAATCATTTTTGTGCTCTTTCAAAGTCTGGTTTCCTGTTAGGAAGCATTGCTTCATTCTTGAGGTGGTTAAATAATGAAGGTCTCATTTTTTCATTGTTTGAAAAGCATTTTTTGCAACTTTGGAGTAGATATGGCCTCATCTATCAAATGTTTCTTCAAAATCTACAATGAATTGATTATGATAATGACATAGTAATCTGCATATCAGTGATGAAGAACTGGTGAAAGCATTGCTTGGTGTATGAGTAAATAGTTCACTCTTATGCATCTTGTCTCTTTGTACTAATATCTTGTCGAGGATGGTTGCCCTTTTTTTCCATGAGAGATGGTTTACGATGATGACAATGATGGTTATGATACTAAATAGGTAATTGCAAAATCAAGATAAATAAATTTGGCGGGGTTTAAAAGTTTTCTATTCAATATCAAAATATTCTGAACAATAGATATTTTACAACTTTGTTTGATGGGCTATAGGAATACTGCTAGAGTTTAAAAATGTCAAGCTTTGAGGTCATTTTTGTACATAGGAACCCTTTCAGCATGCAAGGTAAATGATTTTCATAGATTAGTTGTACAACTACAGTGAGCTATGATTGTTTAGATGGTATTCTATTACAGTAGTGATGTTTCTTTGTAATTTTAGGTTATAATTCATACTTATCTTGAGAAGACTAAGAGACATGGGAAGAGGAGTTGCCAATGTGATAATGTGATTTTGAGTAAAGAGCAGCAGAAGCGGCATAAGTATGTGCTGAAGTTGATCAAAATGAAAAAGCTGGCTGAGGTTCAGAAACTATTGAGAGTGGAAGCTGACATGGAACCTTGGGGACGAGATGCTCAAGCTAAGGTGTGCATGCATATATTTTTCTACCATTGAACATCTGACATTGTTTTGTTTTCTTTTCATGTATATAAAAAACTAGCCTTATGTTGTAGTTGGGATCTCGTTTGATAGAAATGCTGATAGAATCAGCATTTGTACAACCACCAATTGATCAATTAGGTGGTAATCTGCCAGACATTCAGCCAGCTTTTAGGCACACATTGAAGAATGCTGCCATAGAAGATGGGTAACATAGTTCTTTGCTTTTTCTTCTCTTGTTTTGTTAAGATTATTGAAAAATGTGGTTGTAGTCTTTAATCGTGCTTTTACACAGCAAATTGAGGAATAAACATGGAGTGGTTGAATGCCATCCATTAGTCTATATGGGTCTAGGCAGAACTGTAAGTTTTTGATTGACCTTTTATCACTATATTTCAGTTAGCATTCAGCTATTATTTCTCTATTATTATTTTTTATTTTTCCCGCTACTTATGTATCTCCAATGCGCAGTGAGTTCTTTTTTCACCCTTTGCTATTTTTTTATTAGGAAGTGCCTTTGGCCCTTTAGCTTATTAAGAACTAATTATCTTTATATATCAGGCTAGGTACATGGTGATTCCTTACTTGCCAATGTTGATACCACCAAAAAAATGGAAAGGGTATGATTGTTTAGAATTCCTGATAATGCATCAGGACTCTTCCTTTTCGTTTAGTTTATTTATTACTGCCATGTGATCTTGAATTTGCATTATCAGTATGGTTTCATGTGGCTATCTTTTCCAGATGCACAAAATTCTTATACACGATTTAATACTATTGAATTTTCTGCTTACATGCTTTTGTATCTTGAATTGTCCTATTAGGTATAACAAAGGAGGACATTTATGTTTACCATCCTTTGTGATGCGGACCCATGGATCGAAGGACCAACAGGATGCTATTAAGAGTGCTCCTAAAAAGCAGCTAACCAAAGTCTTTGAGGTCTTTTTCCTTTGAGCAACTTCATCTCTTCTTCTTTAGTATTGATTCTTCACAGTTGATTACAATGTTATTTGTAGTAATATAAAAGTTATTCTAGGTTGTAATCTTCAAAATTGAGCTTTTATGTCAGTTGGTTGCTAGAGTTAAAACAGTATCAGAGTCAGGTCTTGAATTCAAGCCCTAGTCTCCCATAGTTATTTCTAACATATGCTTGTCTTTTAAAAAAAAGAGTTTGCTGCAGCCAGTGAATAGTCAAATGAGCGTTGAGGGAATTGTAAGGATATAAAATTGTTCTTGGAACATTGCTACAAGCTTAAGCTTTTAAGTCAGTTGGTTATTTCATATTTGGGATTGAAGATTCTCCACTGGTTCTTTTTTCCTTTGAAGCAAATCTACTCAATTTGGAACTTTAAGGATGGCCTTCCATTTGTTTTATGTGATGGTATTTAGTGATCGATTTCTGTGTAAAATCTAGTTTTTATCTCTTGTGAGTTTTACAAGTTGAATTCATAGAAATTTCCATAACCCAAATTTTCATAAATACTCAATCCTATGCCTATTTAGAATTGAGGTTATTCCTCTAGAAGATAAAATCAATGTTTCATAACTTCTTTATGCATACTTTACTAGTACATTTTGATATGAAAGTTAAGAATTGACTTGTTAGTTGAGATTATTTTTGTAGGTTCACCTCGGTATTGGTAGCTGGTCTTTCTTTGGCATTATATTTTCAGCATTATTGTACATATACATCATTAGTAATCGTGCAACTCTTCTCTTTGGTTTGAATTATGGAAGGAGCTCGAGATCAACTAAGATTGAAATATGCAGGTTTTTTGTGGTTCTCTCTCTTTCAACACACTCGTAGTTCTAGGAAGAAAGGGTTGTATACGAAAGAGTGATGTGGAGAAGACAGTATGACTTGAGCCTTCAAACTTCTAATGTCCAATACTGTTTTGTTTTTAAAATCTTTGACTTTACATAAGGGGATACAAGTGGTGGGCTGTTGTGTTCCTTAAGCAACCATTTGGATTTTCTTATACACCCTTTTCCAAAGTACAAACTACAATAAAGTAGTCGATAAACCTATATTATGTTCTATCTTATAGACGCTTTTGGAGTATCTTAAAGTGTGCCACAAAGTTGCCTAGCTATTAGTGGAATTGCAAGAGTAGCTTTGGGTTGTCAGTCATATTTGGGCTTCAAATTGCATATCTCAATGTCATTAAGATCGGAAAGTTGGAGTCTCAAGGTTAGTCCTTGAGGACTATTGTCTTGACCTCGAGGGTGGTTCCTTGTTTTTTCTCTCATCCCTTGACTTAATTTTGAGTCCTTTGCATCTCTTGATTCGAGTGATTTGTGTTGAGGCACGCCTTTTCCAAGTTGTAATATAATCTTGACCTCAGGTTTGCATCGTGGGGTTTCGTCCTCACAGTATTGGACCATGTGTTGAGGTTGTAACCTTTAATTTCAAGACTTGGTCCCAACCTTTGGGTTTGCTCTCCAAGACGTTGACGTTGAAGCCTAAATTCTCAAGGTTATCTTTGGTTGAGGTGTTGACATTGTGACGTCAAATTTAGGGCACTTTTGCCTACGTGGAGGATCTTAGGAATTCTGTTGGAAATTAAGAATATGTGGTTTTTTAGCAAGCATGTTCTAGTCTTGTAGATTATCCTTGGAAATTAAAGTTTTGTTATATCATGAGCTTATATGGAGAATCCGACTTCGTTTCTGTTTTGGCTAATGCAGAATTATTTTTTGGAAGACCTTCTATACTGGTTGTGAACTTTAAAATGGAGAAACTGATCCCTATGTGATATTCTTAGGATGTTTTTCTTACTTTGAATTTTCTTAGAACATTTGTCTTTCATATATGCTGAATGATTCCTTCTATCAAATTCTATTTGTGTAATGTCGTTTAGTATATATATCAAGCCTAATGATTTGGATTTCTGTACTTATGGAAAGTATAAGATGTTGCTTTCAGGTCATGTTTTAGGATAAAACAAGTTCTTTGTGTAATTTAGTTATCTCAAGGAAACTCAAATTCTGGTAATCAACAAAATATTTTAAGGTTCCCTAGGGATGGTCGTATACATTTTACTTTATCTACTAAATTTGAGACTTAGGAGTTCTCATGCCTTCCGAAGATTATTTTGTTGATGATTTATTGAAGTTTTGGAGTTATTTAGTTTAAGGTTTGTATTTACATCGTTCCTTATGTTTAGGCTCTTGATAGTCTTGGAAACACCAAATGGAGAGTCAATAGAAGAATACTTGATATAGTGGATACTGTTTGGCATCAAGGTGGAGGTGTTGCTGGCCTAGTTGATTGTAATGATGTGAGTATATCCCCTCGTACTTTTGTTTATTAGGGATTCTAATAATTGTATTATTTTATTTGTATGTGAGCTTATGTGTTGAACTTTGCAATAGATGTCATTCCTTCAATACTCTTAAGTTGCTTCCAAGGCATTATGTCACCATTATCTCTCTAATTTTTTAGTGGTTTTAAATTTATAGGATAGTGACTATAATTCTTTTGAGTCTATTAATTTATTTAATAAGCATCGTAGTGTCTTTGTCAATTTATTTGATAAGCATCTTACCACATGTGTGGGTTATAGATTCCCGAACCAGAGAGACCTGAATCTATGGATCCAGCTGAGATAAAAAAATGGCGCTGGAAAACAAGAAAAGCAAGGAAGGCTAATAATGAGATGCATGCTCAGCGTTGTGACACTGAACTTAAGCTTTCTGTAGGTGGTTATTCTCTTAGAATCTGAAGTATTACATGCCTTACTATTTTTATTTTTACCATTAGTAAAATAAAAAGAAAAAAATGAAAAAATGAGAAAATAAAAATACCTTCTATTTGAAGTTTTAGTTTTGGCAATGTTCATCTTCTTTTCTTTGCTTGAGCTAACACAAATATTTTGGAAATAGGTTGCCCATAAGATGAAAGATGAAGAAGGATTTTACTATCCTCATAACCTTGATTTTCGTGGTCGTGTATATCCCATGCATTCATGTTTAAATCATTTAAGTTCAGATCTATGCCGAGGTGTCCTTGAGTTCGCGCAAGGTAGGCAACTTGGAAAATCTGGATTATGGTGGTTGAAAATTCATTTGGCCAATATCTTTGGTGGAGGTGTTGAAAAGCTCTCCTATGATGGGAGATTGATGTTCGTTGAGAACCATTTAAATGATATATTTGATTCTGCAACAAATCCTCTTGATGGAAAACGGTGGTGGATAAATGCTGAAGATCCTTTTCAATGCTTGGCTGCATGCATGGATCTTTCTGATGCCTTATCTAGCCCATCTCCACAATGTTTCATTTCACATCTGCCCATTCATCAGGTAGTTAATTACATAGAAAGCTATAGTACATCTATTTTTTTTCTCTGACTACATAATGTGACTTCAAGGATTCTAAGGATTGAGGTATGTTTTATTTGTTAAGGTCTAACAAAAGAATGAAGTGCATCATTCTTAATGCACATTTTAATAAATTTGACATTTATATACAAGGAATTATGGATACTTCTATTTATCCCAACATGTCGTATCCCTATATGTCTCCGTGTCGGCTCTATGCTTCCTAGGCACTTCTATAATTTTAACCAAAAGCTATAGTAAGATTACGTAATCATATAGAAATCTGTTATATTGTTTTAACGTATCTTGTCATGTTTGTATCTTGTAATTTGGAAAGTTGTGTCAATGGTGTGTTGTGTGGTATTCTAGTATGACTATATCCACATTTCGTGTTCATGTTTCCAAACTTATAGCATCTCAACTGCGCATGCGATATGCTAAACCTCCAACAGTGTATTAGGCTTGACTTTGTTTTACATGAGAATTTAATGCTAGATAATGTTTTGCTTTTTGGTTTAGGATGGTTCCTGCAATGGTTTACAGCATTATGCAGCCCTTGGAAGAGATAGTGTAAGCTGACTTTTTTATTCTTTATTTGTTTCTATTATCACCTTATATTGAGTAGTTGTATTTTTTTTTCTTTCTTCCCCCATTTTTAGCCTTTTCAAGGAGTTTTTATGTTCAATGACTTGATCTGTCACTAGAAGTTTATGAGGACCGATGATCTAACCATCTTTGAAGGGTACTATGCATGATAGTTTGCTTTCATAATCTCTGAGGGCAATCTACTAAACTGCAGTGGTTTGTGGTTTCTGCAAAAAGATGTTATATGGTGCAATCTTGAATATGTTAAATTTCTTGATAAATTGCAAGGTACAATAAGAAGTTAGTTCAGTCTATTGGGTAACCATTCTTAATTTTCTGATGTGATAGTTATACTACTTGAAAACCAAAAAGTTGTATTCTGTTTCAATGCAATTTCTTCACAAACAATTCCTGAGGTCAATAGAACAAGATTTTTTACTATTAGCAATTGGCACTTGAAGGGATTTATAACTTTTCTCATTGACCTTTTTCAGAAGTAATGATATGTCAAGAATTGAGAATAAGATGGAAATTGTGGAATTAGGCAATGGAAGTTGATTAGGGTGCTTCCTGTGCGGATTCCTTTACTGTTTCTGATTTTTATTATTGATTGATTATAGTGAGTCTTCATCCACCTTCATTCGTATATTCAGCTTGAGGCAAAAGATTGTATTACTTGCCCTTAAGGTGCTCAGAGTTTTGTTTGTCAGTCTACCTGTAAAGACTGTAGCTCATAATGGTCTCTGCATTGCCCAGCTTATATTTTTTTACATTGTTATTTAATAAGTTTTAAATCTCAGTTGGAGGCAGCTGCAGTAAACTTAGTAGCTGGAGAGAAGCCTGCCGATGTCTATTCAGGAATAGCTGCAAGGTATTGTCAGTCTACCTTGTTGGAGCACTAGAAGCTTGTTTTTAGATACTTTGAAGCCATTAGGGTTAAATAACTTGATGTAATGATAGCGACAGTGAAATTCTTTTCGTAAATTGATTTTTTTCAGGCATTGTTTCATAAGCTATTGCAGCTATATGTTCTATGTCAGTTACTCCCTTTTTAAGTATCATTAGATTTTTATTTCTACCACAAATAAGGAGGTTGTATATAATATGTGTTTTAGCTATTGCTGAATATTAGTTTGTCCTCTTGATCTTTTAACAGTTGCTGCTTTATTATGGCGCTCATACGCATCTTTTTATTTTATAGTCTTTATAAAAATGATGCGGGATAATATGCGTGATGCAATCCTAATTAGAGATCAGTAAATAAATTAGCAGATGAACATAAAATTTACGTAGGAATATTGCCGGTGATGGTTATGTAATAATTAAGAAATCTCAGGTTCGAGAAGTAAATCGATTTCAAATATTTAGAAACAAGCGCAAATGATATCTAGTAAATTTACCAAATGATTTAGGGCAACCATATCTCAACAAGTCAAAGCTAGGGTACGCAGTAATATGGGTATCCTCACAATGTAATATTACCCAACAACAATTTAATCACACATTAATGTTCAGGTCACACGGGTGAGCAAATCAAGCAGTCCCAATAACAGACGCTACTACAAGATCTTGCAAGATATTCGAAATATTCAGTTGATGTTCAGATTTATCTCAGGTCGAGATTCCATTACCATAGAGACGAGTCAAAGTGACCCAAGCCGATGGTGCCGAGGCAGACGAGCAGCGAGACATAATCGCCTAAGCTGAGCGGGTAGTGAGGAGGTGGCATAATAGGGGAAGGGAGGCAACAGAGCGGCGACGGCAAACAGGGAGGGTGAGGCTGCGGCAAGGATCTAGATATGGGCAAAGTAGTGATTGCTGCCGAGCAGCGCGTTAGCCAGCTAGGTCAGCGTGGGCAGCTGGCGTTGGAGCACAACATGCGCGATGGAGGAAGGCGGTTGTGCCTCAAAGCAGGACCAGTGAGTTCGTTGACGCTTGCCGACGAGTGAGGAGCTGCTAGGAGGTGGAAGCGGACGGAAGCAGGTGTTCGGGGCCTGCGTAGGATGAAGGGGGCATAGTAGGTCGTCGGCTTGCGTGCGAACAGGAGGCGATGCGGGGGTACGGGTGAGCAGAGCGGCGAGCTGAGAAGGTGGAGGTGTTCCATGGGGGCCGGCGAGCTCGCCGGCTAGCGGCGAGGCGCGACAGATGCAAGGTCGACGCAGTCGATTGACAAGGCGGGGGCAGTAGAGCCACGCGATCGGAGCGACAGCGGCGTCGCCGGCGCTCGCCATTGGTCGGCGGGCCGATTGGGGGGGAGGCGAGGCGGGCGGCGGAACGGCGGGCGATGCGAGCAACGTTTTCCCGAACCAACAGTGAAGACGATAGAGAAATAAATTTTAGGGCTGAAAAATATCGATGTGGGGCCTGGACTTTTGATTGGTTTGAAATTGAGAACTGAGAGAGAAGAGTTGGGAAATACTTTAAATTTCTTTAAGGTATTTAGAGATTTTTATCCAAGATCCCAACCCTTCTTTTCAACAGGATATAACTCATAGTATTTTAAATACAAAATAATTTCATTCCAGGATTAAGAACAAATAACACTAGTCCATGCCTTTATATAGGCCTATTACATTTGAAATTCAAAATGCAAAAATAAATGCTGAAATAAATGCTGGAATAAAAAGTATTACAATCATACCAAATACGAATGTCTAAAAAAAGAAGTAAATAAACGAAATCAGCCCAAAAATTGGAATATTCTCATTCAAATTAATAAATTAATTTAAATGGGGATTTTCAATCCACTGATCAGCCACCAATCATGCCTGTTGCCAAATCTACAGATATCAATCCTTCATCCAGATTTACGCCAAGTGGTGAGATCTCGGACGTCGAGACCCTGCTTGGAATAAATCGACGGTCCGATGTCGTCGTGTCCCCACCAAAAAATTACTGCTCCACATCATACAACCACCTTACTATAACGGCTCTTGCTAGATATAGTAGGTTTGGTAAATGTCCTTTTAAGTTTCTTACATTTAGATTTGTTCATGACAAGTGGTTGTCATCATTCAGATAAAATCTGTCTGTCACTTCAAATTTGTAGTATATGTTTTGGTTAAGGGTGAATTTTACCGACAGCTCTGACTAGTCATGTGAAGCATAGAGATGCATTGGGGTGTTATTTAGGTGGTTTGGTAGCATGCTTAAGCTTAACTTTATGTTTGACTTTTCCCCAAAAGCAAAAGCTTTTGTTTTTGAAATTTCAGACAAACCCCCTAAAAAGTTCAAAACATGTTATACTTTTGGGTAATCATAAGCTTTAACATGCTAGCAAACACCTTAGATGGTTTACCCTTGTGTGTACAACATTTTGTGAATGTTGTGATGATTGAGGTGGATTTGGTCAAAGAAGACGCATGATTGCATATGTTCGTGGTGGTGGTGCTGGAGGAAAGGGGATTGATGGTGAAGCTAAAGGTGGAGCTCAAGGATGAGGGATCTTTTCGTTGATGATGATCTGCTGTAGGAAAACAAGAAATGAGCGTCAGGAGAGGTGTTTATTTAACAAAAATGTGGGGGATGGTGGAATAAAAGGATAGAAAGATGCGAGTTTGTTGAGTATGGAGGGTTGTGCTTTCTTGCCCTTTTGTTCTATTTTTTTCTTAAGGATTATAATGGTAGAAACTTGTGTGAATACACTTGATTCTAGTTGTGAAAAGCGAACTAATGTTGTTGGTTTAGAGAAAGACTATGGCTTGGAAACTTTTTTCCATTTTTAAAGTTCTTGTATGACGGAAAATAAAGTAGATTTGCTATGTTAAAAGTTGCATACAATTGAAATAAACTTAATGGTTGTATTGTAGTTGTGTAAAATAGGAAATGAAGAATTATTTTTATATTGGAGTTTGTGTAAGATGTGATATATAATTAATTTTTTATTATTTTATAATGAGAAAAACATTTCCAAGCGCATGGCTTTTATTTCCTTGAGCCAAATGGAAGACTTCAACATTTTTTCGGTAATGTGGTGAATTAGTTCATTGCTCGTTGGCTTGTCTTTTCTTTTGTCGTCTTAATAATAGTCAATTTGAAGCTTTGTTTCAATTGTATGAGGTTCTTTGAATTAATGCAATAACATTACCATCACTTATTAGACCAATGGTTTGAGATAGTTCTCAAGAGGAAAGTACAATCAAATTAAGTATATGCTTTAATGATGGTTAACAAAAGAGGTTATATCTGGTCAATATATTGACGATCAGTTGAAGGCATAACTTGCCTTTTGTTCCACTTAATATATCTTCTTCTTGTTTTGTATACTGTATTCACCTTTTTTCTTCATTACCTTTGTACTAATATGATAGATTGGATTGTAGGAATAAGTAGAAAGAAAGACGGCTAGGTCAAAAGAAATTTGGTTTGTCAACAACAACAAGAGCAATACTTAAGTTGGTTTGGCATTATCCAAAACACTCATATTAACGCTTATCAAAATAGTAGGAGCAATAATATTGATGATGATGGTGACATGAAATGGTTAAATAAGAGAATGAATGATGATTATGATGGTTGTGGTGATGATGGATTCAAGATGATGATGTTATTAATCTTTTGCCCTATTCATTTTTAATAGTTTTTGTTCTATTCCAGGAAATTTTTTTTTTTCATAATTAAGTTTATTTCTTCTTTTTAAAGGGTTTATGAGATAGTCAAAAAGGATTCTCTAAGGGATCCAGCTGTTGATCCTTCAGCCTTATTGGCCAGGATCTTAGTTGATCAGGTTTGTCCCTCCACCCCTCTAAATAACTAACTATTCAAAGGATTTTTTTTGGACTCTAATCCTTGGATAATTTGTGATTGGATCTTGTTAGCTTTCAGGTGGACAGGAAGTTAGTGAAACAAACTGTTATGACATCAGTTTATGGTGTTACATATGTTGGTGCAAGGGAGCAGATTAAAAGGAGACTGTCAGAAAAAGGACATATTACAGATGACAGATTGCTCTTTACTGCATCTTGCTATGCAGCTAAGGTAAATGCGTGACTGACTAGGTGTGATAGGACCCATTTATAACTTGCTGTCTTATGCAGCACTATATGTGAAAGGTTACATTGAAAGCTCTGGGAGAGACGTTCCAAGCAGCACGAAGCATTATGAAATGGCTTGGTGATTGTGCAAAGGTGTGTGTTTCTACTAAATTTGCATTTGATTATAGCATAAGACATTGAAGAACTTGACATAAACTGGCTCACATTTTGTGTCTAGTTAACTATTGTATCAACAATTATTGCAACCATTCGGCAGCCGATAAAATTTGTCAAAATATGGATAGCAAAACATTAGCCAATAGGAGAAGCTGATGGTGAATGTGTATTTTCGTATCTGGCAGTATCTTTTTTTTATTGAAATATCGGCAGTATCTTGACAACAGAGAAAAGGAAATGGAATCTTGTCCCTTCTTTTGTATGTTTTGTCATGTGACCCTCAAAGTAAAGAGATGGACCTAATGGTCACTGTACTTAGCAATTCAAAAGTCATTCTTCTATATTTATATTTTATTTCCAATCACTGTGATACTGAGGACATTCAGTTTTTTCTCTCGGATATCTTTAGCCATCCATGAAATCTAAACGTGCTTCTTGTAAAATCTTGTTAGTGAAGCCAGAACTCTTTTATTTGCTTATTCTCTAGTGATAGAAACTATGAAAACATTTTCTGAATTAAAAAAAACCTATAAAAACATTTAAAGAATATCTATTCCAATGTACTGTGCATCCAAGAGAAATTCAAAATTGCTTCATGAATTTAATGTGACATTCTTATGTTTACTGCGGTGTTGGCTTAGGTGGCGGATATAGGTATTATTCTGTTTTTAGCTCTTAATTAGTAAAATTTTTCATATATAACACAAATTATTCCTAGTTGACATCCCTCAGATATTCAATATCATGACTTTCTGTATGATCTTCCTATAGTATATTTTCATGGTTATTTTAGTGTTTGTATTATTTCCTTCTTTCTCAGCTATGATATTGTTATTGCACCGGAACAGATTATTGCCACAGAAAATCAACCAGTGAGATGGACTACTCCCCTTGGTCTACCAGTTGTTCAACCTTACAGGAATGCTGAAAGACATCTTGTGAGTTGGATTCATTTTTCTATTATTTGGAGAGAAAAAAATTGTATACCAACTTTAAATGCATTTCCCTAAGATTTTGGCAAGGGTGAACTACTCCCCCATCTCTAAGGTCCTATGAAGCATGGACACTTTAAAAAACCACGTCGTATCTGTGTCGGACACACAGACACTCGGGGACACGCGAGGACATGCGGGGACACAGTGTTGGAATAATATTAAAAAAACTAAAGGACACTTTTTGGACACGCGATGACACTTTGAGACACTTGTGAGATACTTCTGAGACACTTTTAGGACACTTCTGAGATGCAGGACACTTCTATGACACATAAGATAGAATTGATATATTTAATATTAATGTTAAATTTATTTATAATATTATATATTTTTAATAAAATTTATAAATACATCTATCTTGTTCTTTTTTATTATTATTAAAATTTTATTTAATAAAACTAAAAATATATCTTTTATTATTGTTAAAATTTTACCTAATATAAATCAATATTCTAAGTTAACCAAGTTAAATCAAATTTTTTTCCTCATTTGTTACCTTTAAGTGATGCGGGACCATATGCGTGATGCAATCCTAATTAGAGATCAGTAAGCAATTTTAACAGATGACAAAATTTATCCTAGGAATAATGCTGATGATAGTTATGCAATAATCAAGAAATCATAAGGTCGAGAAGTAAATCAATTTCAAATATTTAGAAGCATGTTCAAATGATATTTAACAAATTTACCAACTAATTTTAGGCAACCTTATCTCAACACGTCAGATCTAGGGATACGCAGTAGTATAGGTATGCTCGCAAATAGTATCACCCAACAGCAATTTAATCGCACAATAATGTTCGGATCACACAGGTGAGCAAATCAAATAATCCTGATAACAAACGCCACTACAAGATCTCGAAGATATTCAGAATATTCAGTTAGTGTTCAGATTTACCTCAAGTCGAGATCCCAACACCATAGAGACGAATCAGGGTGACCCCAAGCGGATGATGTCGAGGCAGACAAGCAGAAGGCAATGCGGGGGTGCAGGTGAACAGAGCGGCGAGCTGAAAACGCGGGGAGCTTGCCAGCCAGTGGTGCGGTGCAGCCGAGCGAGGCGAGGCGAGACGCGACCGGCGGGGCTCGGCGAGGCGCGGTGCGGCCGGGCGCGGCGCGGCTAGGTGCGGCTCGGTCGGGCGGGGCGCGGCGAGGCCGGGCTGAGCACGACGAGGCGCGACGCGACCAAAAGAGCGAGGCGCGGCGGTGAAGGCGGAGGCGGAGGCGGGCGGCGCGAAGGCGGATGTGGGAGCGGGAGCGGGCGCTGCTATCGGTGCGTGGGGCTGGCGGCGACGACCAATGGCGGCCGGCGAGCTCGCGGGACGGCGGCGAGGCGGGCGGAGCTGGTCCCGCGATGGATCGGGACCGCGCGTGCGCGGAGTCGGCGACAGAGCCGAGCGGGGTTCTGTTTGGGAAATTAGGGCTGGTAAATTACTGGCAGGGGCCTGGATTTCTGGTTGAGTTGTAATTGTGATTTAGAAGGCGAGAAAGGTTGGAGAAATACCTTAAATTTGTTTAAGGTATTTAGAGATTTTCACCCGAGGCCCCAACCTTTCCCTTCACCGAGATATAACACACAATATTCAACTCAAAATAATTTCATTCCAGGATTTAGAAAAACAGTGCGAGTTCTTGCCTTTATATAGGCGATTACAATAGAATTTCAAATTGCAGAAATAAATGCGAAAATAAAAACTGATTACAACATGCCAAATGCGATTAACTAAAAATAGAAGGAAATAAACGAGATCCTCCTAAAATTTGGTATTTTCCCATTCAAATCAATAAATTGATTTAAATGGGGATTTCCAATCCACTGATCGGCCGCCACTCGTGCCTGCTGCCAAATCTGCAGATCAATCCTCCATCCAGATCGACGCCATGTGATGAGATCTCGGCCGTCGAGTGTATACTCTGCCTGAAACAAATCGACGGCCCGATGTCGTCGTGTCCCCACCATTAAGTCTTACAAAAATGAACCAATCGCAAAAAAACTTAGAACTCTAGCTTCACCTTTATCCTTCTTTCATTAACACCGTGAGCTCTTACTTCCTCTTATTGTCGTGCTCACTGTGATTATCTTAAAAGAAAAATTATATTTTCTTTTATTTAAAGTAAACCCTAAATTTATATCTCAATTCTTTTTAATGTCGACGACGTTTGTTCTCAAGTTCTCATTTTGATTCTATAAGACTTTAGTACTACTTACAAGTTATTTATACACAAAAATTTAAGTTTATATTATGTTTTATATATTTTCTTAAGTATGAATTGTCAATTTTATTATTTTATTTGGCGTATTATGCCGTGTCTGTGTCCTATATTTTGGAAAATCGCCGTGTCACTGTGTCGTGTCGTGTCCCGTGTCCCCGTGTCGTGTCGTGTCCCGTGTCCCCGTGTTGTGTCCGTGCTTCATAGTGTATATCAAATCAGAGAAAGGCCATTTGAATTAATTAATTAAATGTTGGTATCTAGAGATTCCACTGTACTTGTATCTCTCCCATTTTTTATGGGAGATGAGTCAAATCCCCACTTTTCTTAGTGTGGAGATCTGGAAATTATGTCTGATTTGTTATTATTTTTGGTCTTGTTCTGCAATGTGGGCATGAAGCATCATGGATACCCTTTCATGTAGCTTGATAAATGTATTTGTTCTATGTGTTTCGATGTTCTTATTTATGCATGCCAAAGTTCATGTGATTATCATGGAGATGAAACTCAGATTGAATTGATTTATGTAAAATTCCAATCACATAGGTTAAAAATACTTCTTTGGTTGTCTGCTATTTCTGAAGGAATTGGTGTACTTGCATTCATTGTTGTAATCTATTAACCCATGACATCAGAGGCAAGTTGCTAAAAAGTTTTGGCTTGCAACAAAGAGATCCCATTCTACTTTGAGTTTCAGACTCGTCAGCTTTCATGTGTTTGTTCTACGTTTCTTGCTGCTCACCTTATTTTGTTACTTTTGATGATTGCAGATAAAAACTTCTCTACAGGTTTTGGCATTACGAAGGGAGGGTAGTTTGGTGTGTCTCTAATGATATCTGTGTAAAAAGCAATCCATCTTATTTGTGCTTGTTTTACCATGATTCAGCTTTTTCTTGGTTTAGGTTGCCGCTAAGCAGCAAAAGACAGCTTTCCCTCCAAATTTTGTGCACTCCCTCGATGGTTCACATATGATGATGACTGCAATTTCCTGTAGGAATTCTGGCTTGCAGTTTGCAGGTTAATTCTTTATTCCTTGTTAAACAAAGTTTTTAGCATAAGATTACTTGCTTATCTTTTAAATTTCTGACAATAATTAAATAACAAAGTCTCCCAACTTTTTTGTCAGAATTTCCCCACCTTTTCTCTTGGTTATGCACTTTTGGGTCTAACATTTTAGTGAAAATTTCCGTCTTTTCTCTTGGTTATAGCACATCATCAGTGGCAGTTTTTCATATAACTTGCACATTGCAATTACTAGTGTAATGATAAAATTGAATATTATGTCCCTTCTTGCTCTGGTCTAATTTTGTTGTATTTCCATAATATTTATCGTTGATGTAGCATTCATATTTTTGTTTAAGAAGCTGAATCTCTGCATTGATCTTATTATTATTGTTGTTGTTTTGATCACCATTTCTGATGAAGATGTTAAACATTTTTTACATTTGCTTGGCTATATTATTACTGCACAAATTGTTATTTGCTTATTTTTTATTATATAATTTCTTTTTGTAATTTATCACTTTAAAGAAATTGGTATGTCTATCCTGCGTATGTCGGTCTTGTGGGCCTAATTTGACTCTTTTTTTATGATAACAAACCTTATTTGATTGCATCTAATTTGTTCGCCTAAGTGGCATAGGCAAAGTCTAAGTTGATGAACAAGTTGCAATGACTTGTGTAGGAACATTCAAATGGAAGAAGCTTGAAGGATAGAGTCTCCAAACTTTGTCAAGATGGTCCATCTCCAATAAGTTAGATTTGGTTTTGAATTTTATTTATTTAGGACCAAATTTAGTCATCCAAAACTAGTTGGGATTAAAGATTTGTTGTTGTTGTTGTTGTTGTCATCACAAGACCAAATGTAAAGGTAGGAATGATGCGGAACAGAAAAAGATGCCAATGATATTTTATATTTATATTCAGCAAAATCGATTAGCAAATTATTTTAATTAATAGAAAAATATTTTCTAGATAAATTATATGATAAATAAGATTTTGAATCCCGTAAATTAAGATATTTTAAAAGTAAAATTAAATTGGATCGTATGATAAATAAGAATTTATCAACTTAGATGAAGGCGTTAATTTAAATTCAATAAATCAGATCCGAGGTTCAGGAATTTAGGACAGACGTCTCGCAGTTAAATCCAACAGTAATTGACACACAAAGAAATATCGGGTAACACAATTAGAGCCAAATAAATAATCCAAGTCAAGCGAATAATTTGTGTTGAAATCAAATAATCAGCTTAGTTGTATTCGAAAAAGAATTTTAACAGCGATTTAAATCGGAGAAGAGTCACTGACGATAATTAACTGATCTGATCGAGTACGGGCGACGTGCGGATAAAGCGCAAACGGTGCACGGGCGCGGTCCTACGAGCGGAGCGAGCTTCGGAGGTAGATGAGTGCGCAAGCGCAAAGATTTTTTTTTTTTTTTTGAAAAGTGGATAACTATGCCAATTTGAGGACACCAGAATATCAACCCCTTAACCCGAATCTAGGCTCTGGGAAAACTCAAACATAATTTCATTCATCAAAATGTTATTTCTCTTTACAATGCAAGGCGACCTCTTTATATGGAGAGATCCCGTGTAGAATTTTGAAAATATAATATTAAATGCAGAAAATAAAATACCAAATAAATAAAAGCGAATATGGAACTAATTCTATTACAATAAAATAAAATCAGCTTCAAATGTAGTGAGTCTCCAAATCTTCTAGATATGCTCTGAATCAAATCAAATCAAATCTAAATAAAGCTAATATGAAAATCTCTAATAGCTCTAATTAATTTGAATTTGAATTTTGATTCAGTACATAACGTCATCCTAGCCATCCAATTCGATGTTGATCTGTGTCCCCACCAAGGAAGAAGTCAAATGGGTTATCTAGCTTCATCTTGATTGTGTAACTGTTCTATCCATTATATTTTTGATTTTGTCGAACTTAAAATTTAGTTGAAAAGTTTTTGGATGCTTCGCCATCCTTATGATCCCATCAAATAGTAAGTACGTTTTGGCTAAACATAGAATGAGTTTCCTTGAACATCACCCTTCTTACAATTGTTATGGTCAGCCAAACTAAAACGTGTTTTATGTTGGGGCCCAACATAGTTATGATAATAGTTTATGTTGAACTATTATTATTATCTTTGTTGTTATATTATTGTAGTTATAGTGTCAAGCTGCCACTGAGCTTTATCTGTTATTGCGTAATTACATTAGTTATATTGTAATGGTGCACGAAAGGATAGAATGGGAAATAGTATATCTGCGAGAAAATTGGAGTTGCACAAATTGAGGATAAACTTAGAGAAAGTCGGCTTAAATGGTTTGGACATGTAAATCATAGACTGATTGTAGTTCCAGTTAGAAAAATCGAGTTATTGGATTTTCATCATGAGGAGACCAAAGAAGACGGATGCAAACTTCATTGTCATTATAGTTACAATCTGCCCAACATCACAATTATAATGTCATTGCTGTTAGTGTAATCAAAGTATAAGTCTTAAGCTTTTTTTATATTAGTATATGCCTAACCCTCCCCACCTAGTGGGATTAAGGCTTGGTTGTTATTGTTGTTGTATATGCCTAACCCTAGTTCCATATTCCCATTGGCTAGTTAATTTTTTGCGCTAGTTGGGAATTGTGGATGGCTGGTTTGGGGAATATTTTATCCTCAAATATCCAAGTTAAAAGTTGAGGCCTCGTTTGGTTCGAATTTTTTTTTAACGAGAGAAAAAATATTTATTTTTAAGTTTAATAGGAAAGAAATTTATTTTAATATTAGAAAGTGTGTAAGATGTGAAATAAAGTTAATTCTAATATTCTATTTGTGTTGGATGTGAAATAAAATTGACTTTACAGTTGAAATTTGTGTTGAATCAAAAAAATATCTCAAACTAAACAAGGCAAAGTGCTTTTATTTGACCATCCTTTTAAAGCTTTCATTGGAGATTTTTTCTTTTTAAGCCAACTCTCATCCCCCCATCTATAGTTCTCTCGTCATTGTTAAACCTAAGGGAAAGAGTACATTATATACCAGTGCTCCACATTGTAGCATGTATCCGCCTAGGGCCAAGGGTGTTTGGTTTAAACTTTAAATAGAGCTTGCTCCAAGCTTGGTGTAGGAGAGATTGGGTATCTGCATTATTGGTGGAAAAAGGGTTTTAATCAGCTTGCTTGCTGGCATGAATGCGAAGGGAGGACCACTAGTGGAGAACATAGAGAAGATTGAGGAGTGGAAGCAGACAAGATGTTTGCTGAGATATCGGTGCACATTTTATATCCCTTCCTCTTTCTCTTTATATGAGGCAAACTTCTATTTGTGTGTAATTCTCTATAATCGGGTTATATTATCTTCCCTCTAATTGAAAGGAAAGTTATATTTAAATTGGATTTTTAAAAAGATTATAATATTTTCTCTAAACCCAATTTAGCCCCACTTTTGGGCTGTGGTGCATAAAACCGATAAAGTTTTTCTTTTTTGATGCTCTAAAAATTATATATTCATTGAGTGTGCATCTATTATTAAAAGGTTTATTGTATGCAATTTCCCTTATATAGCAAAGAATGTCTTTGGATTCAAAATGGCGACTCCCACAATTATACATCTTTTTTGGTGATTTTATGGTGCTTCAATGACCTTCCATTGGATTTACAGTATTAATTTCATTAGTAGCAAAAATCCGACTATTGTTTTCTAGGTTTTGAATCCTCCTGATTTTGGTTGTGTTGTGCTTGTCGACATGTGTCACTTACTCATGTTGCATAATTCTTGAATTAAACTAGACATGGGTTTGCAACTGGTTTTGTGCATTCTTATCATGATTTAGTGGGCATGTTTAGACCGATTGTTATGACGTGTGACCGGTCAATTGCAATTTAGAGCGAACCCCTTAGTATTGAACTTTTTACTCTAACTGTGAGTTAGTATTATCCTCATATTTTTCTTTCCTCCAATAAAATAGCATCCCCATGCATAAAACTTCTTCTCCAGCACTATTGTTAACTGTCATAGGATCCTAAGGAGACCTTTATTATTTGATCTACCTCAACCGCAAAAGAAAATGTTTTGGCTTTGTTTTTTATTGTTTCCTATCTCCATGTTATTAATGATATTATGCTGTTTGGTGTAGATGGATTTGTGTATCCATATCACAAATTTTGATATTTATGATGTCATGTGTTTTCTTGTTTCGCTAAATATGCATTGTTTCATTATCTTATTTTATAGCTTGTGTTTCTTGTCAGAAACGTCAAGGGAACCTACCATGATTTGAAGCTTCTGTCCGTTTTTTTTTTCAACTTTGATGGATTTAAAAGGAACGATATGTAGTTTTGCTGTGCATTAATATTCTATTTTGTACCGAAACATTGTACAGAAATACAATTTGTAGCTTTCATCATATGCAAATTTTGTGGCTGATATGTGTTTGAATTCAAATTGCCTTGGAACTTTTAGATCTTATTATTGCCACTATATTGTCCAACTTTGTTGCTTTTTCTTTGTCCTAATTTTCTCCCCCCAGGTTAAAAACTCAACTTATGCCATCATGCTTGCTACTTCTAACTTCTAAAACCTTGTCCTTTATTTTTCTTTTTTGGGTTCTATTTATTCTATTTGCTTTCCTTTGTCTCATTATTTTGCATTTAATGGTTTTTTTTTTTTAATGAAAAGCTATTTAGTTTATTTATCTTTTTTACCTGACTATAGGAAATGTTTTAGATGGGAAGAGGAATATTAAAATGTCTTGGAATGTGTTTATTACACATGCTATTGAACTATTTGTGCTGATAGAAAGTCTTGCTTTACATAGAGCTAAATAGAGAATAGAAATCCATGTCATCATCCCCAGCTAGTTTGGGATTGATGCTTTGATGTTATTGTAGCTGGCAATCAGCACCTATGCATTGTCAGCTAAGTTTCTTGGTAAATCTAGCTTGTATACTTTGAAAGTGAACTAGGGATGCTGTTGTTCTTACCGATTCCAACATTGAAAGATGGCTTGAAAAACGTGGGTTTTCTTTAGTTCACTAAGAAGGATAATTGTGATAAGAAGTAAATGGTATAACACCCTTGATGATATGTTTACGATGAAGATGGAATTTTGACTGCAGCGGTGCACGACTCTTTCTGGACACATGCATGCGATGTGGATAAGATGAATGAAATTCTAAGGGAACAGTTCGTGGAGCTGTACAACATTCCTATCCTTGAGAATGTGAGCAGATCTTTATTTTGCTATTCTATTACAATCCTTCATATCCCTTTCTCTATATATCAATATGATAGTTCCTATATATTAAGGAAAAGAGTTTTGCTACACGTCCCCAATGACCAATAGATGAATCAATTATGGATTAAGGCTTTAATACACTAAGATTATTCAACGGATTAAGTGTTAATCCATTGAAGAATCTATTGAATTTAAAACTCTAAACAATGTTCAATCTGCATAAGCTTTTTTCTAAGAAAAAAGAAACCTTGGTTATTATGTGTTGAGATTTTTTTTTAACTTGTCCTTGTTTGCTCTATTCAACACCGTTGTCAGAGATTTATTTTATCGAACTGCCGAGCCTTTTGGTCCATTTTAGAGTTTCTATCTATTTTTTCCTGAAATCTATGCAGCTATGTTTAAGTACTTCTTACTGAATTATGTGTTTTACCGCTAATTCTTAAATATTATACTCATGCAGATTGTCAACCCATAAAATGAGGTCTATGTTTGGGTTTCTTCATGTAAACTTTTAATTCACATGGATTTGTTGGAAATTCTCTTTAATAAAAGAAAGGATCAAAATGACGAGTCCAAAAAAAAAAAAAAAAAAATGAAGCTGATTGTTTATTGAAGACGAACAAAGAATATTCAGCTTTTTGCTAACCATTTTTTGTCACCACTTTTTGTGCCTTTGCAGTTGCTTGAGAGTTTTGAAACATCCTTTCCGACGTTAACATTTCCTTCTCTACCAAACAGAGGAGATTTCGACCTTCGGAGAATTCTCGATTCACCCTATTTTTTCAACTGATCTTCGGTCTCTCATCGGTATGTATCCTTTTGCGGAGTGAATCTCCATTTCTGTGATTCTTAACTTCACAGCTTCCAGCTGCTGCTTGCAGAATGCAGAAGGTTCTGACAGAATGCAGCACACATTCAAAAGCAGAGGAGCTGGAGCATTTCAATAGCAGTAATGTACAGTTACTCAGGAGAAGTAAATCTATATATAAATGCTCAGTCCATTAGCATTTCTAATCATATTTGTTGAGCTATGATCTTTCAACATTTTTTATGGGGCATTTTAATTAGATTATGTTGAAATTCATTAGCGCTGAAGTTGGAGCTCATGGATTTTAATGATAAATTTTTTTTAGGTTTGTAAAGTTTGATAATCTTTCCACTTTAATCCAAAAATAATGATATCGACGCAAAACAACAACAATTGCTAGGTTAAATAACCACTTAGTTAACATTAATGTGCTTGGTTCAGTGTTATTGTAACGTGATGTTATGTTATTTAAAGAAATTAATTGTTTTTGATCATTATCGTTATTATTAGATAACATTATCTTTTTTCCTCTAGTTGTAATTAGAGGAAGGAATTCATTGTTATTATTTTTTAATATTATGATATTAAATTAAATAAATAACAATTTAAAAATAAATATTAGGACAACAGATTGCATTGAATTAAATATTTATGTATCACTTTTGCCCAATAGAGTTTGAGTATTTTGTTTCCTTGTAAAATTATGTGGAATTGATTTCATATTCTTTGTTTAGGCTATCAATAATATATATATATGTGGTGCATTAAGGTTAGTCCTTTTAAATATTGGGCATCAAAATTAGCACACTCATAACACATTATCTTTTGCATGGTTTTGTTTTGTTAATCATGTTTTAGAATGTGCATCACAATCTTTGTGTTTTAGAAATTTTTTTTTTTAACTTTTTGGGAATTTACATGTGTTAATTTTAAAGATCTATTGTTTTTAGGTGGCATTTTTAATGTTTATTATTTTTATACAGTATTTCTATCTAATTTTAAAAACAGGGTGTTGTCTATAAATTTATTCTAAAATGAGGGGTGCTGTTAGATGTAAATTTTTTAATTTTTTTTGTGAATTTGTTATTATTTTGTGAAATATTTCTTTTGTCAATGAAGAGACAGGGAAGGTGAAATTTTAATTTTAAATTTGTAATCGATAGTGTTGATATCAAGTTGAGCTTGAGCTAATTTAAACTCGAATGAAAATGTATTTTATATTCAATGTTATTGTGATGTTATGTTATTAGAAGAAAAGTAAATACTTATAAAAATAAAAACTTATTTTAAAATAATATTTGCATTTCACTCAAAATTAATTATGTCCTGATGTTATGTAAAGCTATTTAAATTGTCAAGTTTATGATGGAATTTGGGGGTTTGATTGAGAGAAGTGAATCTTGATATCAAACATTAATTAATAATGTTAAATAAATATTTAAATAATAGTAATAGTAAAATAATATTAATATGTAGATTTTATTATAAAAAATATTTAGATTGAACTAAATCAAATGCTTCTTTAATTTATATTATCAATGAAGAACTTGAATTTCAAACTCTCTTGTTTCAAATCTAAAATTGAATTATTGATGAACATCATTTTATTAATTTCAGTAATTTTGTTCAAATTTGGAAAAGGGCACAAAAGTTATTTTACTTGATTATCTGAAATATTTAAATCTCAGTCATTCAAAATAAAATTAATTCAATTTATAATCAATTATATATATATATAAATATATTCAAGTTTTATCTAAATATTTTACAGATATAAATAGATAAATAATGATGGTTACATAAAAAGATTAGTTTATAAAAATTTATGATACTTCACGTTAATATAAATAATAATTCAAAATCAAATCAATTTTAATAGAATCAAATTAAATTAAATTTAAAATAAAAAAATCTAAATTTAAATTGAGACCAAAACTCTTGCTGCCAAATGTGGATAATTATGAAATCCTATAGTTTAAAGATAGATGATATAAAAATATAACATGAAATGAAATTTTCAGTAGAATTACATTTATGAAAAAAAAAATCATATCTATGTTTAACTTTAGGTGAGAATTCATTTTAAAATTATAAAATAGGGACCAATGTGCAAATAGTGCTGATCTCAGTTTGTTAATGTAATTAACCCTTTTTACAGGCCTAGGGTTGCAAATTTCTTGTTTTATTCCGGAGGATAAAATCCCGGCCTTTTTACTCGTTCCTTCCCCAGAGCTGAAAGGGAGAGAGAGAGAGAGAGAGAGAGAGAGAGAGAGAGAGCGAGAGAGAGCGGCCCCTCTCTGCCAGAGGTGGATGCCGACCCCCCTTCTCTTGCCGCACAAGGCTTCTTCTCCTCTCCCTCCTTCCCTCCTTGCCACCTTCCCACGAATAAAATAAACGTGGTAAGTCTTTCGCTTATCGGATTTCTTCGAAGATTTTCTGTGTACCCCGCGGGCAAGTTAGTCCTTTCCCCCTACGGGCTTCCTCTCTTCCCCTTCTCATATTTTCCGTAATCCTCACCGATTTATTCTCTTGCGAACGAGCTATTGGTTTGATCTTTTTACCCTTTTCTCCGCTCCGTCGTAGGCCTTGGAATAATCCTTAAAGGTGCCACCTTTCCGCGTTTTCGTGTCGGGATCGGCGTGCGGATTGAGGACTGCGGTTTCTTGCGGTGGCCTTTTCCTTCCAGCTACTTTTTGCCGGTTTGGCTTTGCGTCGAGGATTTTTGTTGCCTGGTTTGAGAAGATTTAGAGGGTTTTGTGCTGGGATTTCGTTTTGTTTCGCATGAGTTTGTGGAAGATTGGAACGTTTTCGGAGGAGTTGGGAAGATGACTTCTGGATCAACCACCACGGCGGACGAGTTCGTCCCCGGGAGGAAGCTGCTGGTCCATGTAGCGGAGAATGGTCACAGCTTCGAGTTCGAGTGTGATGGTTCTACGCCGGTGGAAGCGATCCAGCGATCGATCGAATCTCTCTGCGGAGTTCATTTCGGCGACCAGCTCCTCCTTTGCCGTAACACTTCACTGGATTCTCAGCACATGCTGGCTCATTACAAGCTTCCGCAAGATAGCTGTGAGGTTTTTCTTTACAACAAGGCTAGGCTCCATGCTGATTCTCCTCTCCCGTCTCCTGAAGCCATTGACGTCCCAAATGCTGCAATTCCATCTCCTCCTTCACCTTCCCGGAGCCCTCACCCCTTAGATGAAGCATCAGATCCTGCACTGAAGGCTTTAGCTTCTTATGAACGGCAATTTAGATACCATTTTCAGTTCGCCAATGCCTTGTATGGCTGCACCCAAGCAAAATTCGAGGTCTGCAAGAGGCTGTTTAGGGAGAGACAGGTTCAGGAGAGAGCTCTGGAGACTGCTCGTGGAAATCTGGATCATACTTTTAGAAGATTGCAGCAGAGGTATACAGAATTCATAAAGTGTTTTAATCAGCAGAATCGATGCCACTTTGAACTGTTGAATAACTTTGAGAGGGATTTGGAGAGATTGCGGTCGGTGAAGCTCCATCCTTTGCTTCAAACGGATTCAAGAAAATGCTTGTTAGATCTTGTGAAGGAGAACGAGCTGCGGAAGTGGGCAGATAGCTGTGTCACCTCCCATAAGCAATTTGAGAGTAAAGTCTCACAGTTGAAGCAGAACTTTGGGGAGCTGAATCTAAGGGTGGATAGTGTGTTTTTGGGCCTGGATTCTGCTGGCACGAAAGATTTTGAGTTGATGATAAAAGATCGTCAGAAAGTCTTCAACGATCAAAAGAGTATCATGCAGTCGTTAAGGTTAGTTTATTTCATGCTTCCTGTAACACAATCACAATGCATGTTCCTATTTCATTACCAACAATTTCAGCTCTTCTTCTTACTGCAGATTTTATGCTTCATCATTGTTGTTCTGCCTTCCTTTTCTTGATTGTCATAGAAATCTTAAACTTGAAAAAGATAGAGAGAATCCTGTGATTGAAATATTTTGAACTACTTCTATTGTTCTATTTAACCAAAGGTTGAGCTGTAGTTGTGCAAGCATCCTCAACAAGGCTTTGTTTTTCAAATGATTAAATTTGTAGGATATACAGATTATTGATTATAATGTGTTCTTTCTTTGATGAATCCTTTATGCTCAACTTTATCTGTGAAAAATGTAGAATTGGATTTCTGAAGCTGGTTTTCTTGGATTCGAACAATGTCTTCCATCATTTGTATGTATAGGCAAGTTACATGGATATAATATAGCCAGTGACATCCTCATTTTGATTGCATTACTAGGATTAGCAGAAACCCAATTCTAATTCTCGTTATTATGATGCTACATGTTCTGTCTAACATAGCTTTGATAGGATGCTTGTAGTCTTAACATTTGAAAACATATGTATCTGATTTTTTAGAACCTAAGCTTGAAGGATAGATGCACTCGAACATCAATGTACATGGAAGTCATGGGACTTCTATCATGGTAATTGCCCCCAATTACCCCTACCCTCCATTGACTGGACTTGAACCTTCAGTTATCTGTTATCATTGCTGAGTTGATACTCTCGAGGTATTGTTCTCTTTTGGTAGCCTTGATGTTGTGGATGCATAAATTGTTTAATATTTCTGTTTAGCTGTTCGAGTGTTATTTTTTCCTTATTTATTTATTTTGCACACAATTATATATTTTAGTATTTTACCTGCTTTTGAAGTATTAAATTCTGTGGTGGTTGGATGATTTTTTGTTCCTTGTGCAGCAAAGATGTTGACACTGTTAAAAAGCTTGCTGATGATTGCTTGAACTGTCAACAATCTGCCGCTCTCCGACCTCATGATGCTATTTCAGCTCTTGGTCCCATGTATGAAGTTCATGAAAAGAATCATCTTCCCAGGGTGCAGAACTGCGATCATACAATTGGGAAGTTGCTAGACAAATCCTTGGCCAAGAAAAATGAGATGAATGAGTTAGTGCATATCTGCATGCAAAAAGTGAAGTCTGCTCAGATTAGCATTAAAGACATGATGAATGAACTTCATGCATTCCAAGAGGTAATGGGACACAAGGAAAAGGATTTTGATAATCTAAAACTTGTTAATGGAATTAGTCATGCCTACAGGGCTTGCCTTGCTGAAGTAGTGAGGAGGAAGTCAACTTCAAAGTTGTATATGGGACTTGCTGGCCAGTTAGCAGAACGGATTGCAGCCGAGAGGGAGGCTGAAATTACTAGGCGTGAAGGATTTCGCAAATCATGGAGCAAGTACATCCCACATGATATTTTAGTATCCATGGGCTTATTTGATTCCCCTAGTCAGTGCGATGTTAACATAGTTCCTTTTGATACAAACTTGATTGATATTGATATTGCTGATGTTGACCGGTATGCTCCACTCTCTGTAATCGGCGTACAGCCAAAATATGAGAACATTAAATCTGCCAGAAGCTACATAACAACATCGAGTGATAGCTGTAATATGACTTCATCCGTTGGAAAACCTTTAGATTTCTGTGAGAAGGTTGACATTGACCTGATTGAAAGCTGTCTGTCAGTTGATATTTCAGGAACAAGCAAATTAGAAGTTGAAAATGCACGATTAAAGGCTGATCTTGCTTCTGCAATTGCTCTCATCTGTACTTTTAATGCTGAAATTGGTTATGAAACTTTTGATGAGATTGATCCTAGCAATCTGCTCAAATCCATGAAAGAAAAGACAGCTGAAGCTATAAATTTGAAAGATGATTATATAAAGCATATCCAATCGCTGCTGAATAGGAAACAGGAACTATGCTCAACATATGAAAAACGTATTCAAGAGCTAGAGCAAAGGTTGGCAATTCAATATCAAGAAGGATATAAGATTTCAGCTAACAAACATATTTCAGAGTCAGTGGTTTCAGCCCTGAAGATTGATGACTATAGAGGTGATATTTTTGGATTTGGAGAGGTCCAAAATCCTTGTGTATCAACTGTATCAATGGAAGAGGCTTCTTGTACTTCAGCATCCATAGAACCAAGGTTTGGAAATATGGGTTTACCACAAGAAAAACATGGGGATGCTGGCGATGAAAACATGATAGATTTTTCTAGCATGTTAAATATGAACTCATTAGAACCTGCTCGAAATGTAATAGATGCTTTGATGCTAGAGCCATCTCATGATGAACACCAAGCAGGTGATACCGATGAAGAGAGAGTTGCCGATTTGGATAAAGATGACCTTGGGGATGTAGAAAACGAATCAAGAATAAAATCTCAAAAGTTTAGCTTGACGGTGCGAGATTGTTCTGATGCTAGTAAAAGTGTTCTTCATAAGTTATCTGGTGAAATTGCAGCTGAACTAAATTTGGAGCAACAGACAAGTAATAATATGGTTTTGGAGCTCCAGTCTGCCCTTGCAGAGAGGTCAAATCAGTGTGATATAAATGAAAACAAACTTAAAGCTGCATTGGAGGAGTTATGCTCTCTCAAAAAAGAACTGGAATTAAGTCGAAATCTTTTTGATGAATCTCAGGTATCTTGCCCTGGTTGTTGTTTTTTAAGAAAATATTATGTAATTTATGTTCCAATGCAATTTCACTATTTCCTTGGATTGTCTTATCTGAGATCACTGCTAATAGATTTCTAGTTTTATTGACCTTCTAAGGTTTTGTCTAAGGTATACCTTACCCTTGCGATATTGACATTTTAGCCAGTAATTTAGCTTGTGCTAACTAGCAATGGGATTGGCAACCACTGGCATTTGGCTAATTTGTTGAGACTGCAAATTTAATTTGGACACTACTTTTTTCATTTGAATTTTTACTGCTATGGATTTCTGCCCAGAAGCCTAGTATTCGTATGTTTTTCATGTTTGAAGTTCATTTTCTTAGATTCATGTGTACATTTCTTTATTTTGTATGTCAATCACATTGTTTATTAGCCTATTTCCTTTTTTTTGCTTTAAGCATGTGTGCCTATCGAGTATGTTACCTTAAATTATGAGTTTAAACATGTCTTTTGATTGACGAGGTTTTTATATCTTGATCTAATTTGTTCTGAATATGTATGATTAACTCTATCAATGATGTTGATTATGAAATTTTAATTCACTTCCATTTTTACATGTTTACATCTTCTACACCATCTTCTCGTTAATCCCAGTTACTTGAGATAAACATTATTGACGTGTAACAAACATCTCTGTATTTCTAGAATTTGGGCTATCAGGTGATTGACTCATTCTCTTATATTGTTAGTTGCTGTAGAGCCGTAGAGGGAACTGGGGTGCTTCTTGGACATGATTTATTTCGTCAGTTATGTTTATGAAGGATACCTTGTTGTAAATGTTTTTACGTCAAGAGTTTGTTGTGCTCATGTTGTATGGTCATCCTTACGGACATGTAATAATTTGGGTACCGTTATATCAGCTTATTCCTAGCATTGATATTGAAATTGCTATTTTAAAGCTGTTTAAATGAAGCTGGAAAATTACTCTCTTATTTGTCTATAAATAAAAGCCTATTTTAAAGCTGTTTGAAGTATCTGTGAGTACCGTAAATTACTAGCGTTAGAGCAGGAAAGATGCCACTACAGAATACACCATAAATATCTGCTTGCTGCCTCGTTGTCTATACTGGTCTGTGATCTTCACAGGTTCCATTTTTCATTTTTCTTGATCCTTTTGATCAGTAGGAATTATCTTTTCGACCAGTCAACAATTGGAAGCTGAAACATTCTATGATTCTAGCCTTTATGGTTCATTTTTTCTGCTTCAGGATCGTGTCATTTTTTTATATTTTCAATTTCATCTGCAGCCTTCTTACTTCACAAACTTCCCTATCAATTTGGGTGGTGGATTTCTTGTGTAGCATGTTCATTGTCTGTTTTTTTTTTTGTTGATACTTGTCTGTTTGAATGTTCTTCAATAGGTTTTGTTTTGGAGCTTTTACTACATTCTGTTGAGTTCCTGAAATCTTATGGAATGTTATGGGGAATGTTATTAAATTAATAAATATGCTTGATAAACTATTTGATTTAATTATTAGATGTCTATTTTGATCTACTTTACTAAGTTCTGGATCTTTGTTTCTTCTGAAACAGATGAATTGTGCACATTTAGAAAACTGTCTTCATGAAGCAAGAGAAGAGGCTCGTACTAATCTTTGTGCTGCTGAACGGAGAGCATCAGAATATAATTCTCTGCGTGCAAGTGCTATCAAAATCCATGGTTTATTTGAAAGGTTCCGTAAATTTGTTAGTAATTTGGATGAAGTAGCTAATTTCGCTGACTCCTTGCGTTCTTTTGCTCTTTCTTTGGGAAGGTACTCACAGATACTTCACAAATAATATTTTTTCCTATTGTTATGTCAACCTGGCTGCCTTATTTTGCAGCTTTACATTAACAATACTACAGAAGAAAACATTTTTGAAGCAAAAAAACATAAACAAAATATCAACATAAAACAACATAAAACTTTGCATCATCAGCAAGAAACACAATTTTGCAAAAATTCAAATAGGATATCTTCTTCATTGTCCTTTCTGGTTAAGTGTTTCATGTGATCATAATTTCAATTCATGCATGCCAAAAAATGGATTTCATATATGCTGTATTTAAATTTGATATGGCCTAATAATTCTGAAATGAGTGATGTTAATATAAATGTGACACGTCTGTGAGTTAAATGCGTCAATACATCATCGTAGTATTCATGTGTTTCATGGGCAATGATGCTTATAATGAATGAAAAAAACTCGGAAGAGAAGAACGAACAGAGCTAAAGGGTAAACCAATTAAATCTTAGATGCAAGCAATCGAACACAATGGCCTTACTTAACTGGGATCTGTGCTAAGAGGTGTACAGCTGCTAATTTATGCAATAATTAGGCAAGTAATCACACAAATAATTGCTGCCCAGAAATGGAATTCCAATGTGAAGAATGTATGCAGTAATGGATTGAAGCATAACTAGTCTAATATACAACAGTATTACAAGATAGAAAAAGATAGGATGAGGCCTTCCTCGCCTTGAAACATGCAAAAAAGAGACTTTCATGAAAAACATAAGGGCAGAGTGTTGGAAGAAAACAATGCGGCTATATCTATAGTTCCAAGTAATGGTACATAGAAGACATGACAAAATTGAGTTCCCACTTTGAAGAATTTCTACACCAACAAATTGAAAAAGGATTAGTGTAATCTACAATTGTATTAGAATACAAAAATAAGTTAAGATGAGATTGTCCTTGCCTTGAGATGAAGATTGCCTCCTCTGAGTCCGCTTTTACTAATGCTCACCTTGAGCTCATACCGGGCTGTGTTCTCAAAGAAGCACACTACTTTCCACATAGGAGATCCACCCTCAGAGATGAAGAATAGCAGATCCACAGCACCATGGAGAGGGTTTATCACCAGCCAAAGACCTAGCACAAAAGAAAGTCGAGTACATCGTTTCACCTGGAAAAGAATCTTAATGATAAAGATGGAGAACAATTTGCCAGCAAGCAGATCTGAATGAACTAGTCCCCCAAAAAATGGGCTGATTGGCACCTTTGGTGTCTGGGAAGATGGAGAATAGAGGAGTTTGCAACCGACACAAGGGTTATTTGTTAGAGATAACCCAAGGATAGAGTTGGGCTAGGAAATACCTAAGTGTTGGTAAGGCATAGGAATCAGGTTAGCCTGGGGTAAGCGAGTTGGGCTAAAGTTTTGTTTGGTGGGTTCACTTGTGGTAAGGTTTACCCCCAAACTAAACCACACCAAAAAAAAAAAAAATCTGCAAAATTCATACAGCTTCAGAAAATTTTTTTGGCAAAAAAGCTGTTTTTATTGTTGTATTATAGTTACTCTTTAAAGTACAATTATTTTTCTAAATCATTTTTTAAAGAAAATAGTTGTTTTATTTCAGAAAATTGTCTAAAATAAAACCTAAGTGAGTTTAGACTTGAATCTGATTATTATTGAATTACTTAATGACTATGCAAATCTGATATGGGATAACATGAAATAGAAACCTATTCAGAGATCAGTACATGTAATAGCAAGTTAACATGAAATTCTACTGAAACATATGCTGATGATAATTATGTGATATCAAGATAACTCTATTGTCGCAGGCAAATTAATATTAAATATTCAAGAAACATGGCCAAACAATATATAGATAATTTATTGACTAATTTAAGGCAATACTATTTCAATAGATCAGAGCCAGAGTATGCAGTAATGGCTATTCTGACAGTAAATATAACTCAACAGTAATTAATTCACACAATAATGTTATGGTCGCATAGGTGAGATCAAACAATCCAAAAAATAGAAATCACCATAAGATCTCGCAGAATACTCAAAATATTTATTAGGTTTCAAAATTACCTAAGATAGAGGATTCATAGTCACATTAACAAGTCGTAGAAACTAATCTGTCACCTAAACACAAGCAGGACAACAGATCGAGGGCTGTGCATCATGTGGTGGCGATGGAGATGAACATGTAGCTGACGATGGCAAGAGGTGGAGGCGGAAGCAGACTGGGGAGTCGGACGTGCATTGCAAGGAGATGGGGATCGACGGATCAGGAGGGTGGCAGAGCTAGCCGGCAGTTGCTGACAGTTGACGAGTAGGCTGACAGAGGTGGAAGAGGTGGCGATGGACTTGGTCTCGCAGAATTTGAAGCGCAGCCTTCATTGATTAGCGGTCGACTGGCAGAGGTGAGGTTGTCGGGGAGGGTTGGCGACAATTGATTGGCTCGCCGGCCACGAGACATGGCGTGGAGGAAAGCGTGGCAGAGCAACGTCAGGTGGAGGAGCGAACAACATGGCGATATGTCGACGCATTGTAGTGAGTGACGGGGCAGGCAGATAGCGGCAACCAATGACAATCAGTGAGTAGGCCAGTAATAGAGGTGGAGGCGGAGGCGGAGGCGAGCGGAGAGTGGAATATCGGGTGTCGGCTGCAAATTGACTAGGCTAGGGTTGAGCGAAGGCGAGAAGCGGTAGAGAGTTAATTTGAGTGGGAAATTGTAATGGAGGACTTGGTGATGTGTTGCTTGAAATTAGTGGGAAAAATTAAGAGAAGTGTTGGGGTAATACCATAATTTCTCAGGGTATTTAGGGATTGTCACTGAAGGCCCTTACTTTTTCCTTCATTGGAATGCAATACACATATTTCAACTCAAAAAAGATTTGATTTCAGGATTGAAAACAAGCAATACTAGTTCATGCCTTTATATAGCCTATTACAATCGAAATTCAAATTGCAGAAATAAATACAAAAATAAAATAAAATATTAACATTTTAAATGTAAACATCTAAAAAAGGGAAGAGAGCAAAATAGAATCAGGCCAAATTTTGAAAGATTCTCATTTAAATCAATTGATTTAAATGAGGATTTCCAATCTATCAAATTAGCCATCAATTACGCTTGCTGTTAAATTTGACAATGTTAACCATCCATCCAGATCAACGTTATGTGGTGATATCTCGAATGTCGAATGTAAACCTACCTGGAATAAATCGATGATCCGATCTCAAGCCCCACGAAAATCCTATAATGGTTGAATTTCAAAAAAATCCTATAATGGTTAGATTGAAAAAATTGTACAAAATTTCAATATTTATTTGTGTTTGTATTATATTCGTAAAATTTATTTGTGCAATTTTAGTTTTATAGAAATCTTGAATGCAGGCCTTTAAATACTTAAATATTTAAGTCGAGGGGAACAACATTTGCATTATCCTGTCCTTGAATACTTTACTGTATGAAAATCTTGCAACATGTAAATTATTTAACCTATTAACAATAAGTTCTAATTAAAATATTATAGAATTTTCAATATTTCTCTCATTTTAAAAACTTTTTGGATCGAGCTTATGGAATGCAATATATAATAACTATGAAAACTAGAAAAGTTTAGTTTACTCTATGGAAGGTCCTATTACTATGAAGAAGAAAAAATATGAAGATCGACAACAGTAACAACAACGAAGCTTTATTCCCAATAGCTTTTCATAAGTTTATTCATTAAAATATAAAGACTGAATTTTCTATCCTCTTCCCCTCTTACCTCATCCTTATTACATTTTATTTAAATTAAGTTTTAGTTTTTTTATTTCTTATCTTGTTACGCCTGTATATATATATATATATATATTCTTTTTTTTAGTGTCCAATATTTTATATAGATCCTCAAAAATCACATTATTTGCATTATAGATTGCTTTCTTAAATATTCATCGTTTCAATACATATTTCTTTCAAATCTCCTTATTCTTATATTTAAATTAATATTTATAAGTATTTTTCTTTTTTATCCTTTTTTGCACATCTTGCTTCTGCTATCAAGCATCTTTATTGTTTGGAGTTTTTCCTTTAGATTCTCCAAGCTAAGACTTTGCCACTTTGCGAATGCAATTAACAATTGTTTGCCAAATAAAATCAGTTTCTCCCTCAATATTGTCGCCACCCAAGTTCTAAAACACTCATCATAAAGATATTTTATTCTCATTATTTAGATTCCACTAAGTTTGTGGATATTGTTTCGTCTTACTATTCCTTATTCAACTTTTCATCTTGAAATCTATAAGATTATTTATCGATGTTGGGTAATCAAACTTTCAATTAGAATGACCTTACAGTCTTCATAATTCAATCATTCTTGTTTTCTTATAAAGGAATAATCAATCTACATTTTTAAAGGTCCATTCTTATAAGTAATAAAATATTTATTTTTTTATTGAATTAAGTATTGACAATTGTAAAATTATAAGTTAAAGAAAATTCCAAATGGAAATAGACATAAAGAAATTTGACATTTGAATTTTTTTTAATATAATGTACTAAAAATATGTTATCTTTATGCTCTCTGTTTTTTTTACTAGTAGAAAAAACATGACATTGGTTGAGATGTCATTGGCTGTCACGTGAGAAATGTTGTCAAACTTTTATCAGGGAAAGTGGTGGCTATTTATTTCATGAAGCTTTTCTATGCATGTGTCATCTCCCTGGTTTGAATTTTCTAAATTTTTAATTAATAAATATTATAAAGATGTTAGGCCTCAAAAGCTATTATGCAAAATTGGAATTTTATTCTGATTTTCTTTTTATTGCGAAGTAATATACTAATATGTTTGAATATGTGGTACAAATAACTAGAGATTTTGTGGTGGTGGGGATATGAGGAGCACCTTTGGGATGTTGTATAGATCCCACATTGATTATTACTGCAGTTTCATGCATATTATGCTTCATGGTTTTAGTTTTCGTTTCATTCAGGATTCTTTCTGTTTTACATAAAGGTGCAACTTTAGTGTGATGAGGCTCCCACTTTTGTGACCTCTACAGAGGATTAATATAAGCGGCCTCCCCCATTCATCTCAGTCCTACATGTGAGAAGTTGTTTTTTAGATTTTAGAACAACCTATATGGCTTTTAATGAGGTAAATTGTCATATATGATGATTCTCCGCTATGATTTAATAATAGTTTTTGTTTTGATGTCATGTACTGAATCTTGGCTCGTATGAATATACATTTTGACTTCTAATGTATTGGTTGTCAACAATTAATCATGCGATTTTAATTCATTGTTTAGCTGCATGTAGGCTTTAGATTATTGGTTTTGCTTATTAAAAAAAATTTATGCTTATTGCATTTTGGCAGCTCTATAGATGATGGAGACGGTGATTTTACTGCCAATTTCCGAGCTTGTATATTGATCATTGCAGACAAAGCAGCGCATGTTATGTGCCGTGTTGAGCACCTCAGTAAGCAAGTGGAGGATCAAAGAGAATTTATCAAAAACTTATATAGAAAAAACCAGCTCGAGAGACAGGTACATTCATCACTCATATCCTGCTATTCCTCCAACATGAAATACATTTGAACATCATTTTGCATCTGAGTCTGGTTTCTGTTTAGCTCAACAAATGTATAAATGATTTTTCATGTACATGTTTTATGTTATCTTCTTTATTCTCTGAAATAGATCAGTGATGAAATCCTGGTGTCGAAGAGGATGGTGATGGGAAAGTGAGATGATATGGATTGAGGAATCTTCCAATAAACTTCCTATCTAGAAACTTGCAGCATTGAATACTATTTTTCCAGCGAGCAAGCTGTCTAGATTGCCTTGCTGATTCATGTTAATATTTTCCAGCAAATGAATGTATAGCTTGTGTAGTGCACGAATCATTCAAAAGTAATTTTGACATCTAGCAATGCTTTGCTATTAGTGGTATAACTTGAGGGATCCTGATGTGTTTGGTAACCACTCAAATTGATTTTGGGCCTAATTTTAACACCATTTTTGAGGATAAATATACTCTCATGCCAAACATCTTTAAATTACTATACTGTTCTTCTCCTGCATTTGATTTAGCCACAAAACTCGTTACAACTTAATTGAAGCTCATTTTCTCATGATAAATGATTTGTTTTTCCCGAAATGACATAGCCCAATAGGGAAATACCAATTCAATGGGCCTTTTGATACAATCAAATCGATTGGCACAAATGAATTTCTAGGGCAAAACAAATCTTATTAGTGATCGAAGTATAGGTTGGCATGGGCCCTTTTCAAATAACTTGTCACTTGCTGTCCGTTTACTCTGTTCATCTGTTATTTAGGGCCTTTAGACTTGAAGTTGAGCCTTGAGTAAAGTTGAGGAAAAATTGAGGCCAATGCAATCCAAATATTTACAGCTACCTTTATGTTTAATACTAGTTGCTACTCAGCCCCTTTCTCTCAGATGATTGGATGCTATGTGGTAGTTTGGAGGATGAAGCCTATTATGTTCACTGCAGATCCAACTGTAATGGAAGCTTTAGAATTTGAATTTGGGAACATCGGAAATCAATTTGTAATATATATAGAGAGATGACATAGTCTTTGAAGCGATTTCCCTTCATTCCTTTTTAAGGAGGCAAATCTTCATTATAACTCATTTCTTTGAAATAAGAAATACCTTTTTGTCCAACTACAGACGTAGGTGAAATTTGTTAGAAAGTTCTGTTTTTTTTTTTGTTCCTCTCGCTTACTCTCTCTCTCTCACTGAAAGTTTTTCTCTTAATGTGTTCTCTCTTTTTCTCAAAACACATTTTACTGTACTCGCAAGTTATGCTATTTGATCCTAAGGATGTTCACCAAAACTAGCCCGAACATGTTGCCCATCTTCTTTAGACATTTTCACCTTTTCTGTTATGTTTGCACGTGGATTGATACTGTTATCTGTGACAGGCGAGCAAGGAGAAGATATCTTTTCTTCATTTCGAAGTCCATGAACTCGCTGTTTTCATCCTCAACTCTGATGGAAACTATGAAGCAGTAAACAGAAACTGCCCAAATTACTACCTCTCATCTGAATCTGTTGCTCTCTTCACTGATCATTCAAGTAGACCAGATTACATTATTGGGCAGATTGTTCACATTGAACGGCAAATTGTGAGGCCTCCTTCCCCTCCACCGGCTTTTCAGGATGATCAAACTGAACCCATTTCCTCTGTGAGCAGTTCTAACCCCTTTGGGCTTCCTGTTGGATGTGAATATTTTATAGTTACAGTTGCTATGTTACCTGATAATATGATTCATTCCACTGCTTCCTGATCCTGCTGAAATGAAGGAAGAAAAATTTTAGGTATACAAGTAGACTTTGGTTAGGCTCCTTCTTGTACATATAAACCTCCTTATCATTTTACTCTTCTGTAAATTGTTAACCATCTGATGCAATATAAGCTGTGAATATTTCTTTTTTTTTTTTAGATTCTAATATGCATTTGAAGACTAAGTAAATGCATTTCAAGGTTCGCTAATGAGCTCTGGATGGTAGTTAATTATATGGTTGGAAATGTTTTATCTTCTTTACTGCTGGTCACTTTACCATGAGTTGATTTGGGTGTTAATGATTTGTTTTTGGATCAAGCTGGACACGGGTCTGACAGTATGATCTAACTCAAGTTTGTTTGGTAAGTTCAAGAGGTGGCAATTTTGACCCGATTCTTGAACTTGACTTAAAACCAAGTCCACTATGAGCTGGTCTTGTCATTTATGAGTCAATCCAATTGTGACTTGTGTAAAAGATTTGGGTTTGAGTTGCCCGGTTGACTTGTTTTGGCTTACTAATGGCCTATTTAATGAATTTAATGCCTGTTTTTTTTTTTTTTAGTATCTTTTTTTTAATATTTTACCACAAACACTACATTTCTCCCCACTTCAGTTGGGAATTATAATGGTGTAAATTTGAACCCAGAACTCCTGCTTTTTAGGCAAGGGAAAGTATCAATTATTAGATGTATATTATATATAATTTTATTTTCAAAATAAAAAACATTGAATTAATTAGATTTCAAAACTCCATGGTTATGATAAATGAGTTGGTAGGTTGGATTGGGCAATTTATTCATCAAATGACTTTTGTCTGAGTTTTGGTGTTCGACTCATTTAACAAACGATTTGAGTTGAGCATAAACAGAACAAATCAGTCGCGGCTCGGTTTTGATTCCGACCTATGAATCTATGGCCAGCCCTACAGGTGCCATGTGGGTGGGGTTGGCATCAAGCTAGTGAGTCTCAATTTGCTTTTGAAGTTTTGATTTAATTGCATTTCACTTTTGAGTCAATTTTTGAGTTATTTTGATTAGAGCAGATTTTAAATATGCATTTTGTTTAGTAAAAAATATTAATTGAAATGCATATTTATTGCAGATAATATTATGCATTTTGTTTACATGTACTTTTGAGAACCTATAGGTAAGTGCATTTAGATGTCTTATAGAAACATTATAAAATGTCAAAATCATTTGTTTATGTATATATTTTTAGCAGTTGAATGCAATTTTCTACCCTTATCAATTTTTTTTTATATATATTTCTTTAAATTTTTATTTTTCAATGAGCTATCAGTTGCCTGTGAAGATTTTTTGTATTGACAAGGAGTTGTTTTTGAATATATTGTTGAAATTTTATTGGTTTTTTAATCACTTCTTAAAATATGTGATTAGATTTGGGATTTTTTTCAAATATTTTTCATCACTTAGTTGATTTGAAAGTCAGATAGATTTTATTTTCTTGTATACTTTGGCTTGCTCAAATTAAAATTTTATTTTTTATTTACATATAATAATGTCTTTATATTTGTTTTTTTTTTTTTTATATAAAAATAAGATGATTGCTATCAGACTCCTGAGAGTGAACTTATGTTGGTTTTAATTTTATGAAGTTCTCAAGTACTTTAGGTCAATTTTGTGTTGTGATTTGGTCAAATTACTTTTACAATTTGGTGTTTATCTTTTTGAAAGAATATTATTTTCAAAAGTTTAAATTTTGAACATTGGATTTTCACATGCTTCATTTAATTTAAGAAATTTAATTTAATTTTTAAACTTCTAAATTTTAAAAGTTTATATATAAATTTTAATAAAAATTTTACAATTTAAAACCTTTTTCTTAATTAATCTGATAAGATTAAATTCTTAAAAGTTTCTATAGAAAAAAAATTAAGCTAAAAAATTTACTTTTTAAATAAAAAAAATATTAGATACTTTTTAAAGTTTAAAAAAATATTATATACTTTTTACAGGTCATGTTAGAAATAATTTACTTTTTGAGTGTTAAATATTTGATAATTTTTTAAAGTCTAAAATTTACATTTCAAAATATTCTTCTCTAACTCTATTTTTGGATAGTACTATTAACTTGATCTGTAAACTATGAAGCACCGATACTTTGTGGAACTTAACGTATCTGTATCAGATATCGATACTCCTTGATACTCCAGTGATACGTATCCGATACGTCACGTGGCGTATCAATTTTTATTTTTAATTTTTAAAAATCTAATACTCGCCCGATACTCGCCCGATACTTGCCCGATATTTATCCGATACTTTTAATTAAAGAAAAAAATATTAAAATAGTTGGTCTGACTTACTTGATAAAAAATTAAAAAATATATTATACATAAAACACAACTCACGCATAGACTCAAATAATAAGATTGAGAGATATACTGAACTCACACAATTGTGATTGCAAAATGCTTAATGCACGCTAGTATTTCGACAATAGAAAAAGAATTTGGTATTCGCAGGCAATTGTATTATCTAATTTTTCTATATCAACTATATTATCTTTCCTTCTATTAGATACCGATTACTTTCATTTTTACTTTAATCAAACTCATATTATGAAAATGATAGAACTTTGGTCTTTTTTATTTTATTTATTTATTTAATTAAGACTCAGAGAGAGAAGAGCATATATCTACTTTAACTAGATTAATATATATGAGTTTGTCACATTATCTATGTTATTTTCAATTATATATCGTTTACATCGAGCTAATTAATTTAGGTTGGATTTAAATTAAAACGGAAACTAATTTACTGATATATATTTAAACTCTCATTTCATTTAGATAATCTGTGATAAGTTGAAAATAATTAAATAAATTTTAAAATATTATTTTAATTTAAAATCTTTTAAACTTAATAGTTGTTGAAGGATATTTTTATTTTTTGTATTCCAATTGTATATAATATTTTTTTAGTGATATTAATAATATTTAAAAAAATATAATTAATTTGAAAAAAAAAAGATTTTTTTTGAAAATTATAACATAATGTATAAATTATTATAATTTACTATAGATTTTATCTTAAATATGAGAATATGACATATTATACATAAATATAACAGTCGTATCCTGACGTATCCGTATCCTACTTTTTTTAAGTTTGGCGTATCCGTATCGTATCATATTCGTATCGTCGTATCGTACTCGTGCTTCATAGCCGGTAAAACTTTTGACTTTTAATAAATTTTAAATTTTAAATGTTATAACAACTCTCAATCAAAGTTAACTTACCAACAATAAATTTAAAAATTTTAAATAAACAAAATTTAAACAAATAGTTAACTTTAATTTAATAATTTAAGGTACAAAAAAGAGATTAAGAGTGAGAGAGAGAATTAGGATACAAAAAGAGATTAAAAACTATGATTCTTTATAAAATTAAACTAAAATAAAATCTAAAATTTACTATCTTAGCACAAGTTTTTTTCATGTAAAATATTAAACAACCCGATTTCGACCAGTCTCCAGTCGGCTCAAAATTAAATGAACAAAAATTCTCGATCCATAAAACGGCTCAGCTTGATTTGATTCAAAATCCTATTCAACCTTTAAGCGATCTTTGATCTTCAATCTTAACGCAAAATTAACAGCTTTAAACTCAACTCAGGGATGCAAATATAATTCCTAGAAGAAAAAAAAAAGATAAATTCTATGTAAATAATGGCTTCAAGCAATATTAAGATTGTGAATTGCAATTCAGCATACTGTAATTTGATTCAAGATATATACAAAATAGAACCATGATCAATATATTGACATTCCAAGCATACCAAAATCTCACATATATGACACAAAATCTATCACTTCATACAGAAAGAAACAATGAGATGAAAACTTGATAAAGAAGAACTAGAATGTGACTAAAAGAAAGCAGTTTTTCCCTGGCCTGATTCTCACCATCTTCCTCTCTGATACCGTAGAAGAACTGCGGCAGCGACGCAACCCGAGGAAGATGCAGTAGTTCATCACCAAAAGAATCCCTTCCATGACATGTTTGTTCGATTCGGTTGGATTCTTCTGCAGTAGAGATTTCGAGCGATGGCTTTGTCTCAAGTCGATGGTGATGAGCAATACTGGTTCCATGCGGGCTAGAGCTAGCAATTATGTTTGGAAATAGAAACTCACTTGATAATCAATCAAATTCTTATCAATTCAAAATCCACAATTTCATTGTGTCCGTAAGAACACACATACAGCCATATGGAAATATCTAAAGCCTGTATCATAAAAAATAATCGAAAACTTGAATTTCAAGTTGAAGCCTGCTTGCTCAAACTTGACCCAATTAAGAATGTCAAATGTTGGACCCAACCTAAGAAGGTGAATAGCTCCAATCCCTCAAAATTTTGTTGATTTTCAAGGTAATTCATGGTCTAATCAGATCTTATTGACAAAATGATTGTGAAAATGAAAGAACTCTCAGAAATATAATTCAGATTGGATTTAGTGTCACATCAATTTCAGATCAGATACTGATAAACTTGATGCCAGCCATACCTGTAGGTGTTTGAAAGCCATGGGTTCCATCTGAAGCAGACAGCAGAGAGTATCAACCCTTGACATGAGCCTTTTTTCATCAGATGCGAGAGTGTCAGCTTAGAAGGTAGTGGGTTAACTCTTCCAGCAAATCTTTTGCCTAATGAATAATCTCCAGACTGCGGAGGGCTCAGTGAAGACATCTGCTCTGAAATGCATTGCTTAGCATTTAGTTTTACAGAAGGAAGAGCAGTGAAAACGATAGAAAAAACACATTAATAATAAAAAAAGGAAGATAAATTAGAATGTTTCATCTTCCAGTTAACTGAAGTATAACTTCTCTATAGATATTTTCACAATCTCCAACAAGAATTTGATTTCATTGTCTAGGAGGATCTAAACTAGTTCAAATTGTGCAGTAACGTTGTTGGAAGATCTATGGAAAGAGAAGCTTCTTTCATTAGCAGTAGATTTGACGCATGAAAGCCCAGGAGTTAATTGCAAGAAAAACAAAATGAAAGATATATAATCATAATAGGGAACCATGAACTTTTTTAGGTAAAGTTGTCAACAACAAAATCAAGTCTTAGTAATCAAGAGAGAAAAAAATAGCTACTGCAAAAAAAAAATTAATAAAATGGTCTGTAATGAATCATAAAAGATCATAACTAAGGTGAAAATTCTTCCATTATCATTGTAGCTAGTGGTATCCTCCTAATTATTCAATATGGTATAAGAAACAATCTTTTTTTTTTTTGATAGAAGAGGGTTTTATTAGTTACCTGAACTAGGTGAAGGACGACCACTCAGCACATTATCAGGTGTTCCATGACCAGTCTCCCCTACTTCATTTTTGACAGAAATCGATGGAGAAACTGAGCATGGCAACTTATCATGATATTCTAAAATTTTCGTCCCATATTCATCCTTCTGACTATCAAAACCATGGCATTTAGATGGAGTGTCTAATGCTAGCTCTGGCTGTTGGCTCAATTCATTTAGACGAGGATCAAACTGAACAAGTTCTTCAAAATGCTTGTTTAAAAATCCTTGAGGGCAATGCAGAATATGCATCCTGCAATGAAGTGCTAATCTTTAAGAAAATTTTAAATGAAAAACGATCCATCATACTACAAATTTGAAGAAAAAAAAGTAAAATATTTCTATAAGAGCTTGGCATTGTGGTATTGAAGGAAAACTCAGACATTAGTAGCTAATACAATCATTTATTTGATAAATGGAACAGACTTCTGCAAAAGAAAATTGGGACAGATGATGCTAAACAATTTCAGACTATCATCACCACCAAGTTTGCTACAATGTTCTAAATCAACATAAAAACTATAACAATAAAGCCTTAATTATAAATTAGTTGGGGCCAACTACATTGATTTCCCTCTCTATTCAATTTCATTTTATAAGTATATGCTTTTGTATATACATATTCACATTCATGTACACATGCGTATAAGTATTCGAGTAATATACGTATTGGCATACATATGTATACATACATGTACATGTGCAGGTGTACATATTGTATATCTAAATGACATGCATGCGTACTAATGTATGTATGTATGTACGCATACGTATAGGTATACATATATACATGTACAATATAAATATATATATATATATGTATACATGTATATATGTTTATATAACCATATAATTATATATGTATCCACACATCAATTATTTGTATATACATATAATTATATATGCACCTCTAAATACATATCTTGAATTCTTACAGAACTGGAAAAAAAGCATGTGAACATATCTATTGTCAAGAATTCATTCTAATGCAAATTAATGTGCAAGATTTCTCTCATGCCACTCTCCCATACACAATCATTCTTAATGTGTTCCAAACTTGGTATTAGTCTTATTGCCAATCATTCATCTCAGCATTTATCTAGGGATATATATTGTGACTAACCACAGTATGAATGAAAATTAGAACTCCATGGTTGCCTTCTTGTTGCAGTGAAGTCAGCGGATAAACCACAGTTTACGAGAGGGCTAACCGAGGAAGAAGCAAGGGGGGCATAAGGGGGGCATAACCCATCTCCACCGGCTCTCCCTCTCCGAGGCCTGCGGCTGTCAGAGGAGATTGGAAGCAGGGTTGGGAAGCTCATTGCTCAGATATGGGAAGGAAGGAATGCTGCAAGCAGCTAAGACATGGGAGAAGGCTTGCTAGTTTCACCGGCCAATGGTCATCCAAAACCGAAGCAAGCAATCTTTGGAGGAAGCCATTGATTCTTGCTCTACTCTTCAAGCCATGGAGGAAGACCAACTGGAAGCAGCCGATCAACACCTAGGGCAACCCCCCCTGAATCCTGTAGAGGGAGCCAAGGAACTTGAAGATGATGGCAAGGAGATGCTTGCAAGCGACAGTGATAGGAACGGGAGCTCAACTTTCATGAAGATGCAGCTCCAGCCATTGCTGTAACAACACTGCTCTCGCTCAAGCAGCAGCCTGCAGCCAGTGGAAATAGAGCCACTGAAGCCTCATACCCAGCTTGTCAAAATGGCAGACAAGAAGAAGTTCAACTAGGAGAATTTCAGCGCTCAAAGGTGAATCCAACCTATAGTTAACACTGAGTCCAACCAGCCAACTGAACAAAAATCTTAAGTATGTCTCCTAAATGGCTGCTGGCTCGCTCGATATGAACTGCATGGTGGATATTGCGGATGATTTTGCTTTTGGCACTATGTGTGGTGAAGGAATGCAGGTTGAAGAGCCAAACCATGCTTTAAGTACTGGAAAACCAGTCCCAAAAAATTGCATTGTTGATGTGAATCTGAATGAAACCATCAAAGCTTATGTGAATCTGAGCGAGAACAGTCCTATGGGTTATGAACACCCACAACCACATTCAAGAATCTTTAAAACATTTGCGAATATCATCAAATGTTTGTGAGTTTGCAACATCCAAAAACAGCGTAGAGGAATGCAGAAGGCAACAGCAAAAATAATGAGGTTTAAATGTGGAAGGCTCTTCAACAGACGTACCCCTTTCACATTGTCCTATGCGGAGGCGCAGAAGAAGTTGAGCATGTATTTGGGCTTCAAGATGATCGATGTTAGATTTGTATGCCTTCATTACAAACTCTGCCAAAAATGGAGGATAGGAATGAAGAACTGTTTAGCGGACCATTGAGCATTGCAGGTCAAGCTGTCGAGCTTGATGAATGGACTCTGGGATTGCAACCTTTTAGTCACATCGGCCCCGTTATAGATCAGATTCCTGGGGCTCCTACTTGAACTCTGGGGCCAAGAACCCTTGCCATAATCGCCCACTTTGATGGTCCATAGCTTCAGATCAGACAGAGATAAAGGCTTATGTGCTTGGTATGTATCAATGTGGATATGAAGAGATTGACGGAACGAAACTACAAAGAACAACAAGGAGATACTATCAATGTGACGCCCGTGGCCGAAGAGGGCGGGGAGTGATCGTCAGGTGATGTTCTAAGAAAAAAAATCACTTGGGCAAAGTGAGGCTCCTGGTAGGCTTCTAGGCGGAATAATGAGTGGTGAGAGTGGCATACGGTAGAAGTCAAATCGGACAATACCTCTATAATAAGATCACGGGATGTTACAACAACATTCATTTATTTAAATCCTATTGAAATCAATAGCCGACTTAAAACCCCAACTGGCTGAGAATAAAATGCAGTTGAAGTGGACTTGGACCAAATTCAAAAGTTGAGATCTATGTATAATTCTAGCAGAAATTTAGGAACCTTCAAGTAATTTATCCACATACAGACTTAATCCAGGAAGGCAGGAACGGAGTCGCTCACGTGCCGGGAACGGTGAGACGCACGTGATAAAGATATTTTTATATTTGTGAAATTACCTTTATACCCTGCAAGACCGTTGTGAGAATCCTCACATTTCCCGCCTTTATGGTTTGTCATCTCGATTAAACTAAAAGTTTAATTTAATAAATATTTGAAATTAATTAACTTAAAAAAGGCCTGCTATTAAGGCCTGATTAAAATCCATATTTTTAATAACTCTTAACTTTCATTAAAATTTTAAAATATATATCATTATCTTATATACCTAATAATTAGACTGTAATATTTTTTTGTATAGTTGAACCGATACAATAGAAGACAAAAAAAATATATACTAATCTGCCTGTAAATTGATTTCATTTTGAAAATATTATACACGATTTAAAAAAAGGGATAATTACCTAGATGCCATACAATTTAGTTTTATTTATTTCATATCCATCCATTTTTAGTTAATTACGCTATGCACACTCAAAATATTATAAAATTTTACATACACACATTTGAGTTAAAACTTAATCAAAATCTATTTGAAAAAAGAAAATTTATTAGTAAATCATTAAAATTATATTTTTACTCTTAATGATATATATTTTTCTCTTCATCAATATCACACTAAAGCGTTGATTTGTCCTAAAATCAATTCACGTCGCGGATGTCTTCTTCCTTTGTCGCCACCTAAACATTAAGGTTTTAGAATTTTCACTCAAAATATATTTAAATATCCTTAAAATAATATGATGAACAGCTCAGATTTTTTGTATTTTAATTATAGTTAGGTTATTGAAAAATTATGATTACTCATTATAATAGAAATAAGTTAAAATGTGTGTATGTAAGATTTTATAATATTTTGAATGTGCATAACGTAATTAACTAAAAATGAATGGATAACGCATAAATAAAATTAAATTATGTGGCATATAGGTAATTATTTCTTAAAAAAAAACAACGGTAAAAATTAAATAGCTAAAAATATTAAAAATAAAATACTGAAAGACAACTTAATCAAGCCTACTATTAAGGTAAGTATAAATTTTAGAGATCAACATTAAAATTTAAAATTTGGGATGTAGAATTAAATTAAAATGATATAAAAAATGTAAATTACATCATAAGCCCTGAAACTTGACTCATATTACACAACTCCATGTTTGTTGAATTATTTCACATAATTCCATAGGTTAGAAGATGATTAGCTTTGAATGTATGCAAATATTTTTTTTTAATTATTATACAAAAATGTTAAATAAAATAATATAAACTTAGTCAATGTATGGCAAATATATCTGAATCAATGCATCTTATATTGTTTTATAGTAAATTAATTATGTAATGGAGGCCATGATTGAAGGTCCAGCACTTAGCCAGTCATGATATAGATAAATTTTTTTAAGACATTATACTAATGTTAGTGTTGGGCAAGCTATAAATAAATTATTTATTTATATATCAGATAGTAAACAAACAAAATTTTATAAGATAAATTACTAAAAGGTTTCAAAGTTTATATCATGACTATAAATAAATTCATAAAAATAATTTTTTTCGTTATTATTTGTCATTAATTGTACTATATTGATAAATCACAGAATCTATAGTGCTATATTTGATAGCAGTAACACAGCAACAATAATGTAGGGCATTCTCAGTATTATCCGTGCTAATATTGATGCAGGAAATTAACAGTATTATCAGCACTAAAATATTAATCAAGATTCTTATATAATCGTTTATACGTCGTACCTGCATCAAATATACAACAATTGAAGGGTTAAAAGTAGGACTCAAGTTTGTTTTCTAAGAATTTAATCCCAATTATGATAATTATTAAATTTTTATTAGTAATTATTTTAATTGAATAAGGAGAGAATTTTATTCATCTAACTCACAATTAAGACCTAATTATAAGCTAATAATTAAAAATTTTAAATAGAATGTATTAACTCTCTTATACTTAATAAAAAATTATTAGTATATTGTAAAATTATTCTCATTTATTAATCTTATCATTTTTTAAAATATAATTTTAAAAATATTAATATTTTTTTATTTTAAATTTTTAGTGAAAAATATATTAAAGAAATTAAATTTTAGATTTAAAAATTAAATTTTAAATTTTAAAATAAATATGAGAATAAAAAAGTATAATAATTTTGTAAAATATGTGAATCATCCAGACTAATAAAAATAATCAAATTTTCTGATTTTTATTTAAAAATAAGTGAAAATTATGATTTTTTTTTAAAATCAAGACTATAATACTTTTATTATTTTAAATACTTAAATTATATTTTTTTTAAAAATTAAAACTAATTTATAATACTGATTAGACCTCTGAGCCAAATAAAATTTACCCTAAATTCTTTTACGACTATTTCTCTTTTTGGATGGTTGATTCTTATGATTGTTAACACGAAGATTTTTCCTTAAATCTTCGTGAGTGATTTTTTTAAACTAAGCATGATTAATTAACTAATTAATAATTTAAGTATAATTAAAAAATAATTAATAAAGAGAGCATATTTCGGACGACGCCGTTAGTGGTATTAGCCAAGAAATCGTCCGGCGGGTAGCGCCCGCGCGCCGGGTGACTTCTGCTTTGATTTTTTTAATTTTTTTTTTTGTTTTTTTTTTTTTGTAATTTTAAAAGTTTATTTTATTTTACTTTTTTTTCTTCAGAAAACTGCGATGTTGTATTTAGTACATAAGTATTATTTTTTAAAAAATTTATTACATACCAAATATTCACAATGAAGTTGTATTTTTTCTCTAGAAATATTTCTCTGATATTTAGAAATAAAACGACTACATATTTCATCCCATTTATCAATTATAAGTTTTGTACTCAATGGCATCTTGGTTGGCTGAAAATCTCTAAACGCGACATCATTGTACAGAAAACGTAAATACGCATCTTATTTTTTATCCATATTTTGTCATGTAGACCTTCCACGTTGATCATGTCGTCAAAATATTTTTCTATGTTTCGTACATCGGCCCTTTCCTTTGAGCTTGTGCATTCATGCTTATATCTAGACATACTTCAGAAACACAGCAGAATTGAATTATATATGAAAATTATTAAAAACAAGAAATATATACATTGCTAAATCGCATGAAAAAATTGAAATGAATATTATATTCGTTATTGTTAAAAAATATTACAGTACTATATCACATGAAATATATCATCTCTGCCTTCTTCTCCTATGTGGTATAGCGTCACTCTCAAGAGTGTACGGCTCAGGTACCCGACGTCGTTGACGGTGAAGAGCATGCGTATTTGCGCTACCATCATCGTACTCATCATCATCATTGATGAAATCTTCCCTCGGCGGTGCCGAAGGACCAACATTAAACTGCATCTGATGAAGACCATAATGATAATAAGCACTGGATTCACCAGGGTCGTACTGCGATGTATGAGCTGTAAGATCTGTAGTCGAATGCCCAACCAGCTCTCCAAAAGTGAACAACTCCTGATCCTATGGAGTGTATGTCTCTGTCGGATCACTAGTACTCCTAGCTACTAGAGGGAAGTGAAGCTGCAAGCGAAACTGATTACATAATGATAATAGCTGATCCCGAGAGTCTACTCATATGCTTGGGCTGCTTCCCTCCGTACATCTCTCGGCATCAAATAGTGAATACGCAGCGCATGTAATCTCATCCTAACAAAGAAAAAATTTTATAGTAAGAATAGCTGTAGTAAAATTTAAAAATGTAGCTTCGTAATTTAGAGCTCACAAATCCCCTGTAAACTGGCGCCGAAGGAAAATATGATGTTGGCGGCTCTACTTCGGCAAAGACAAGTGAAAGACGTGCCCAAAATCTGTACCAATTCATGTACATTCTCAATGCATCCGCATTGTCCTCACTGAGTAATTGTGTCTCCTGAACAAAGTCAAAACCTCCTCTCCATAAATGCCTGTACAATGAGTGCTCAGAAAACCAATCTTTGGATGCTCGATTCCGACCATCAATCCTCTTGAAATTTGGATATGGCACCTCTGGCGGGAATGCTGCTGGTATCTGAACTGTCGCATCACACGATCAGGCATGTGCCACTCAACAACTACCCAAGCTATCAGTGGCACTTGTGCCAAGTAAAAAGCTGATCCAGCAGTGCAAAGAGATGACAGAATAACTAAGAGGTAAGGAGTGTATGGTGTTCACAACACCTGACTTTGTCGTAACATGTCGATCTCATTACGATAAAATGAGACAATATGAAATGATGCATGACCGATGACACACCACCTGCCAATACAACGTAACACATGATTAGCAATTACATATTATGACAAATAAAATGAGAAATATATATTAAATAAGAGTCATTTGTACCTTAATGGCCTCTATATAAGTTGGTGAGCTGGCAGCAGTCTGCTTGGGCAACCGATGTGTAGACGCTCTCACGCCCAAATTTGCAGTAGATGCAAGCAACCAGCTACGGTAGAACGTGTAGGGACGATAACACGAGATAACTGTCTATAGAGCTGTGCTAACACTGCAGCTCTAAGGGATAGGCCTCTAAATTGTCTGTAATCCTCAAGCATCGTCAGCCACTAAAGGTGAATCTCATAGCACGAGGTATTTGGTGCTAAGAAATATCCCAACACATATAAAATATATGCACGACCATCATATGTAGCCTTGTAGTACTGCCACAGTAAGAAACGCAAAGGCATACACGAATTAATTGTGTTTCGTGTACATATGAAAAGTGGAGGACTCAATCTCATCTGTGGGGTTCGTGTACACAAACCCAGGAATAGAATATTGTCATAATAGATCATCGCAGCAGTCAATCTAACTATCTCATCTATATCCCTCCCTCACAAGTATACAGCTTATCAACAGATCACCGTCAATCCGAACACCTAAAATGACAGCAATATCTTGAAGTGTAACTGTCATCTCTCCAATAAGTAGATGAAATGTGTTAGTCTCTGGAGACCAACACTCAATTAGTGTAGTAATCAAATTGTGATCAATTCTAATAAAATTCATATAACCTGATATTGCCTACACCAGCAATGTCTATGTCATCTATAAATCTAGGACATGTCATGGGCCAATCTCTCAGCATAATGAGGTGGCCAGCAGTCTGTAATCCTCGAGACTGCTCTGGATACACAGTGTGATGCCTCCCGCGTAAGTGCTCCAATGATGGGTGAATTGCTAGAGGAAGATCATCTCCAGTCGCACCCCTACCGTTGCATCCTCATCCTTGTGCCATATCGACTGCATATGAAGAAGAAGTAACTTCAGTAACAAGTTATAATTTTTAATATTATAAGCATGGATAACTTATATCAACCTGACACGAGTCAATAACGTATCTAATTACCTCACATTTTCAGGATTTCAAGGACATGTCAATCGGTTAATGTTATATTTAGCATTTACCCGTGACATGATGTCGCTGGGATGCATATCAATGTGAGCTCGCATAGCAGACTCTACTAAACGAGCAATAAATCTAGATGTACATTGTCGATTGTCAATGGTCCTCGTCTGATGTCAGGTTAGAACAGTTATGAGGCTCATCAAGAGTAGATATTTTCCATGCACCGTCATATCTCTTGGCAGAGATTGAATGTAAATGTCATTTGCATGGAGTGAGCTTATCTGCAGCATGTGTACAATTTAATATTATTTTTTGTTTATTTGATATTATTTTCTTATATTGCACATGATTACGAATAGTCCAATCACTCACCGAACATTGCAGCTCCCATTTCGAATGAAATAAAATGTTTACCTGGAGATGATGTAACTCTCGAAAGTTTAAATGCCTATCTAGCCCACCAAAGTAGGCGTCATCATCGATCTCTACATCCCGCTCTTGCACGTTTGCAACAAATTGAACATATATATTGTTTGATTCAGATATCTGCACCCATGTTGAATCTACTGCAACAAAATTGCGCAGAAGAGTGTTAACACCCCGCTCTCTTTGAACGTACTCATCTTCGTTAAGTTCATCCTCACTGGAGTCCGATTCTCTTTCAAATTAAGTTGGACTACCAGTGTACGTCGATTGGTAGTCATCGTCTTCTTTATTACCGGCATCAACTTGCACATTATAACTTGTGGATGGATCGTAAGTATCATGAATATTACGATCGCAACTGCGCAAAAATTTGAACAAGATCGTATAATAAAATATACGTAATCATATATTTAAAAAGGACATTTATTCAGGAAGAACTTACAGTATGTTTCGATATAGTGGTTCTTTTGATTCCGATGGAAGGTGTATGTTTGAAAGTCCTTGTGTAACTGAGATGAGAGCACTTTCTTAAATATGTCCAAGAAATATTTCTTGCTCATTCACATCATCACATACGATAAAGTACCAATAAGCGGTACTGCTTCAATGTAGAGTGTTAGAGACGATTGAGATGCACACTCCAACATAATCTCACATTCATTCATCATCTTCGATATACCATGCTATGTATCTTATTTATTCTGAGTATTTGCATAATATCTTCACGTCGTCGTTGTTGAAATTGAGACGCATGGCTTGACATATTTTATTTTTAAGATCAACTAACGTGTCACCAAGTTTAAACTTTAGAACCTTAAGATAACCACCGACATAATTCGTAAATATTAAATTACCACCAAAATGAATGGTAACATAAACAAATAAATTTGTTATTTGATCTATAATACAGTAACTTCGAACACAATTTAATATAAAAATAACACCTAATAATATTTATTTAATTATTTAATAATTAAAATAAATTCATTCAAAATATTTAAAAAATTGAAAAAAATTTAGAACATATCTTAAGATGTTGCTCTTGATTTGTTGCTGCAGAACTTCTCTTGCCCTTCTCTAGAAATTCTGAGAGAATGAGGTGTGGAGAAAAGGGGGAAAGTTTATAGTTTTTTTACAACAGAAGTTTAAAAGAAATCTAGCGCGGCTTGCGAGAAGTCGCCCGGTGCACAGGCAATTTCTCAGCTAACGACACCGTCCGAAACATATTTTTTTGATTAATTATATTTAAATTATTAATTAATTAATTAATCACATGGCAATTTCAATATGTTATATATATATATATATATATTCAAGAATCAATTTAATATTTAACTTAATGATTAAAAAAAAGTTAATTCCCTAATTTAATGGATCAATAAAAATATCAATGAAAACCCATATAAAGCAAAACTCCTTTATTCAATTTTTAAAATTAAAAAAAAAAACTTTTTCATCTTGTTCAGTCAAAGACCTCGAGCTTCCCATACTCCTCGCCGGAAATGGCGGCCTCCATGATCGCCACCGGACTGATCACCCCGTCGTCCTCCAGAAAGATCTTCATCAAATTCTTCGAAAACCCACTCACAAGCGCCACTCCGGCCTTCTTCCCTGGCACCGGCGTCGCCCTCGAGTCCCTCAGATTCCAGAACACGATCTCCGGCACCGCCGCGGCGTAACCTGCCTCCTTGAATTTCCGGCAGATCACCTCGTAATCAGTCTCCCAACAACTACCGCCAGCACTGTCAAACTCCATGTCGCTGAACACGAAAATTCTCCTCACCATCTTCTCCGCCGGCAGACTCTCCTCCACCGCCTCCCGAAGAATTCCATCGAACACCTTCTGGAAGTTAGTGTTCATCCCCCACTGCATGTTTCTTACGAAATCTATCTTCTCCTTGATTGTCTCTCCGTTGATTTTATGAAGCTCCGGCGTCCTGCTGAAGGTGATCACCCTCCCCTTCCAAGGCTCCTCGCTCAACTCCGATGTCAGCATCCCGAGGGCGATGCAGACTTCCATGGGGGTCCCACGCATGCTGCCGGAGACGTCGCAGACGGCTATGCAGTTCCGGAGATGCCCCTTTGCAGACAGATCCTGCACCATTCTTCTCCACTGAAGCTCCGCCACCTCGTCGTCAATGCCAGAGAATGCCGGTGCCAGGATCTCGTGAGGCAGGAGGGCGCCGGCGGCGATCTTCGCCTTGCCCTGTTTCACCTTTTCAAGAAATTCGGCGAATCGTTCCATGTCGTGCTCGGTGAAAATCTGCTTGTAGTTTTTCATGGCGACAGAGGGGACGCGGGAGTAAGGTAGGGAGCTCCACTGCCGAGCGCTCATGTAGACCTCGGGAATCTCGAGAACACGGCGGAGCGGGACGAGAACTTCTCGCCGGAGACGATCGCGGATGCGGTAGGCGTAGTGGGCTTCCTCAGCACCAGCAAGCTCGGGATCGGATTCCCGGGGAAAGAGGCGGCGGGAGATTCCCTCGCAGAGGAGGGTTGAGCGGTCGAAGCATGAGTTCAGAGAAGGGCACCATTTGGCGGCGAGGGAGATCTTCCCGATCTCGCCGGCGTTGAGATGGCCGACGTCGGCGGAGAGCATGGCAGCGAAGTGGTCGGAGACGCGGTCGTGGAGGAAGTGGTAGTCGGGATCGTGGCCGTACCGATCGACGGCTCGAACCGCCATAACCACCCTCTTCTTCCTCCTTTGATCAGCCGCGTTAGCCGATTCAAGCTTGACCCGGGCAAATTCAGCCGCAAGGCGCTCCTCCCTGGTCCCCTTCTTCACCTTCTTCTTGATGTTGCTGAGATCAGATTTCTCGGAATTGGAGCGGACGGCGAAGAGGCGGCGGCGTCGCCCACCTGAGCGAGCGAGCAGTCTGATGCGGCAGTAGCGGACGGCGGCGGCGGCTCGCTGGCGGGTGTCGGCACCATCGATTAGGCGGTGGAGGATCTCAGGAAGATCCTTGAAGTAACCGAACTCGGCTATAGAGGGAAGATTAAGCGCTAGGGTTTTGGGGTGATGGCGATGAATCCAGAGGGCAGCGGAGTAGAACCCTTCCCGATCGGATTTACCGGTGCCGCGGACGCCGCGGAGGTTGAAGACAAGCTTGAAGGCAGTGAGGGGATCACGTTCCCAGGCGTCGGCGAGTAGGGAAGTTAGGGTTTGGGCGGGAGTGTCGGGGACGACGTGGAAGAAAAAATCGAGGAGGGGATCTCCGGAGGAGAGGAAAGTTGGGGATAGGTTTTCGGTGAAGCCCATCAGCGGCCGATCGCCAGCAGCAGAGTCAGCGTCAGCGGCGGGTGCTCCATGCCAGATCTCCGGCGGGCCGAGGAGACCGACGGCCGCGGGAAGGGCCATTGGAGTAAACGTGATGGTGAAATTCGTTATGGCAGAGATCGAATATATAAAAGTGGGCGTTCCTTGGGCCCCAAGTAAAGCTGTCAGAAGATCGGGTCGGATTGATAATGGTTTGGGTCTCATCCGAATTGACGTCAAATTTTTTTTTTTTTGTTTTATGTTTTATAAGAGGAGAGTTTTTTTTTTATAATTATTTGCATGCCACACCATTTTATTTTATTTATGCGTTATCCATTCATTTTTAATTCATGATAATTACGCTATGCACACTCAAAATATTATAAAATCTTACATACACACATTTAAGTTGAAACTTAATTAAAATCTATTTGAAAAAAAAATTCCGTTAGTAAATCATTAAAATTATATTTTTACTCTTAATAATACATATTTTTTTTCTTAATACTACACTAAAGAGCTGATTTGTCCTAAAATCAATTCACATCGCGGATGTCTCCTTCCTTTGCCGCCACCTAAACACTAAGGTTTAGAATTTTCACTCAAAATATATTTAAATATCTTTAAAATAATATGATGAACAGCTCAGAGTTTTTGTAATCTAACTATAGTTAGGTTATTGAAAAATTATGATTACTCATTATAATAGAAATAAGTTAAAATATGTGTATGTAAAATTTTATAATATTTTGAGTGTACATAGCGTAATTAACTAAGAATAGATGAGTAAGATATAAATAAAACTAAATTGTGTGGCACGTAGGTAATTATCTCTTTTTTTGGATTAATGACAACTAGGTACTCAAATTTAGGCTCATTGCATTTAGGTTTTTCTGGTTTTTAAATTAAGCAAATTTTTAGGTTGTGGTAATATGCAAATAAGTCCATTGAATTGCAATAAAAAGATTCAATAGAGAATATTTTTTCTAATTAATAGAGTAATTTTGATTAATTTAAAAATTAAATTAATATTTTAAATAAAAATAAAATTCAAACTAATATATCCGTTAAATAAAAATCCTTTATTAAATACTTTAATTAATATCAAATAATCTATTTATACTTTACTTCAAATTAAAAGAAATTATGGCACAAATTAAAGGAAATTAATTTTTATTAACACTTTATTTTATACTAAAAAAAAGAGTTGTATAACTTGTATATTGCGTGCGCAGGAATCAGAAGGAGATAAAGAGGGGAGGGATAAAATAGTAATTTTTTAAAAAAATTATAATAAAAAATAAAAAAGACTCATTTGATAATTTATTAAAATTCACCACCCCGATGTTATAATTTAAAAAATGTAGATCTGTGCATTATTAAGTGTTAGACTCAAAAATCTGGGTGTAATTTGCCCTTAATATTTTTTGAAATCATTTAAATTCCTAGAATTTAAAATATATTAAAAAGGAAAAGTAAAATAAAAAGTTAATAGCATTGCATAGTGTAATTAAAATATTAAATAAATTTTTTTAAAAATATAAATTAAAATATAATTACAGATAAATAATTTACCGTTTTTGATTTATACATCTAATTCTAATCTTCGTAGTTGTACCATGAAAAACGAATAATATCATTTACGTTGTATTATATAATTGAAATTATTTCTGTATACTACTATAAATTTAAATAAAAAATTATTAGGATAATTACTTATATGCACACAATTTAGCTTTATTTATACCTTATCCATCCATTTTTAGTTAATTACGCTATGCACACTCAAAATATTACAAAATTTTACATACACATTTTAACTTATTTTTATTATAATAAATAATCATACTTTTTAAATAACCTAATTATAATTAGATTACAAAAAATTTGAGCCGTTCATCATATTGTTTTAAGGATATTTAAATATATTTTGAGTGAAAATCCTAAAACCTTAATGTTTAGGTGGCGGCAAAGGAAGGAGTCATCCGCGACGTGAATTGATTTTAGGACAAATCAGCGCTTTAGTGTAATATTGAGGAAGAAAAAAAATATATACTATTAAGAGAAAATATAATTTTAATGATTTATTAATAGAATTTTTTTTTTCAAATAAATTTTGATTAAATTTTAACTCAAATGTATGTATGTAAGATTTTATAATGTTTCGAGTGTGCGTAACGTAATTAACTAATATTATGTGTATAATCAAAATATTTTGACTGCATAACTTAATTATTTCTACCATAGATGTACGTAAATTAAACTCTAGATTTTAATTACTTTTTTATGTTAAACTTTAAGATTACTTTATTTTTAAAAATAATAATTATAATTTTTTATTTTAAATGTAAAAAATTATATTAATGAATGAAGAATATTTTAATAATGAATGAAATAAAATCAAAAACAACTTTTTTTTATTTAGGACAAGCAAAAAAATAAAAAACCAATCTCAAAAATCTAAAAACTATTGTGAAAAAATTATAATATTTAAAACAAAAAACAAAAAAAAAATAATTAAAAACTTAATGCTTCACATTATTTATAAGTATATCATTCAACCAATCTTCAAATAAAAACCTTTATCAAATGAATTTATTGATAATAGATACATGAATCATATGTTCATATAAAAAATACCATGCTTTCATTCTACATCAATAATCTCATCACTGAATTCAAGGAAATGAAAACTGAATTCTTTAATCTTATCAACACTGTAAACTTAATTATCCAATAAACACAGAAATCAAATCTGAATTATTCCTATTTTTTTATTTTTATTAGCAGGATTCAAACAAAATGGGTAAAATGAAGAAATACTTCTTGTGTGTTGTGCGATAGAAAAATCTCATCCAGAATTAAAGATAAATTTTATAAAACTGTAGTAAGACCAACAATGATATATGGTACAGAATGCTGACCTGCAAAGAAAAAACATACAAATAAAATAAATATTACAGAAATAAGAATATTAAGGTGAATGTGTGGATATACACAAAATGATAGAATAAAAAATGAGTATATCCGAAAGAAAATTGGTGTTGCACCAATTGAGAATAAACTTAGAGAAAGTCGGCTTCGATGGTTTGGACATCTACATCGCAGGCCAATTGAAACTCCAGTTAGAAGAATTGAGTTTTTAAATTTTCCCCATGTACAAAGAGAAAGATGAAGACCAAAGAAGACATAACAAGAAACTATAAAGAGTGATCTTAATTACTTAGACTTAAATAAGAATTTGATAACTGACAAGACGCAATGGAAATAAAGAATTCATATAGCCGACCCCACCTAGTGGGATTAAGGCTTAATTGTTGTTGTTATTGTACAAATATCTTATTAAAAAATTAAACACCTATTTCTCAACATTTATATTTAACTTGAAATTATCAGCACTTCATCTTTTTCTATATAAACAAAGATTATGGAATAATAATAAAATTGAGTGTATATTATTTCTCAATATCTCATAGCATTTGAAATCGATTTCATAAGTCCAATTCTTCTAAAAATATAATTGGATTAAATTCTCTAATATCTTTCAACAACAAAACAATCAAGCCTTTATCTCATTAGGTAAGATCGACTACATAAATCTTTTATTTTCATTGCATTTATCAATTAACAAATCTTCATTTAATTCTAAATGTATAAAATTATTTCTTATAGTTTATTGTTGTATCTTTTTTGATCTCCTTCTTCCTCTTTTTACTTCTAAACAATATCAAGACAAATAATAACGCATCCAAAGTAGCAAATGTCGCTTCAGAACAAGCAACTAGGTTGAACATTAATGACATTGAGAATAAGATTAAGCATTAGATTACCTTGTAAATTTACTTTGGTTCAAAATGGGGCACTAATCTGGTAATACAGTTTAATCTTCAATAATTTAGGGGACAAAATAGAATAAGAAGCAAATTAATACAGCAATGAGCAAAGACTGCTAACAGGAGATCAATGGATCAAAAGGCCACCTCCAGAATATTCAACCTCCTGCAATATACAAAAAAAATGCAGAACTCAACATATACATCAAGTAATGAGTTAAGAAGCATTTGCTATGTAGTTTTAATTCATGTCAAGAATTAAGAACCAGTTAAACCTTCACACTTATGGCAAAACACAGAAAACTTATAATTAACATAGATTAGAGATGTGCATTACCATTTTATAATCTAAGTTAAGCCCAACTCATATACATGACGCTTAAAAGTCTTTCCAGAAATCTTTTTATTTAAATTCGAAACTCTTTTTTGTGAGTAAGAAGATTTGGATGGAATATTTTGGGCAAATGAAGGTAACTAAAATAACTTCTTCATTGTTCTGAAAGTAAATATAAGGAATCATGTATGTAATTTTCCTGAGAAATATATGATCTATTGTGACAAGGTTGACTCATTATGCATGTATGATTGATCTTCAAGAATTTAGAGATATTTATAGATGCAGAATCTGACATCACAAAGCCTATGATTTAATGCGACAAAAAAGATGACATGAAAATTATGTATCAGGTTAACTGAAAGCTGTTAAAGTTTTTTCAATATAATTTTTTTTTATTATGCCTTTTTCAATGTATTGGATATAAATATAGGATTTGAGGTCAAACATGTTAATAAAGGCTTGATTTTGTATCATGTCAGGTATCATGGTTTTCAGTTACGGTCAAAACTCGTCTTTTGGCAATTTTGATCGAATTCTTGAGTTTCAGCAATTTTGATTTGGAATGAGACTTGGGAGTTTCAGCTTTGTTTCAGCCAAACTCTCTTAAGTTTTTAGGAAAAGATTCATTGAAACAAACATTTTTGGGTCAAAACTCAAAGTTCATGACAAGCATATATGCTGAAACTGTTGAAACTACCAAAGTCCAAGTTGCAAAAGAAACTAACCACGTGATCTAGACCGAAATTGAAAATAGTTTAAAAACTTGGCAGGTATGATTATTCTTCATGAACATAGAGAAATATATAGATGCTGACTCTTAACATCTAATGTATTTGCAACAAACAAAAAGACTGAAAACAGGTATTAAGTGATCCAAAAATCATAAACTATTGATGGAAGCATCAAACATCATTGATGATTTAAGTTTAAATTTATTTGAGTGATTTGCAGTGAGATTCAGTTTTATCTGACCCCAGTGTGTTTGGGTCATTTAAAGTGAATCATGAAGTGCTTTCTACAAGGTTATAGGAGAGCTTCAGAGCAAGTATGGGCTTGCCTTATGATAAAATCAAATTAAAGATCATACGTACTTTAGTCATCATGTTCAGTGAAGTCCCTCAGGAATAACATCGACAAGAAAAAGAAAATTAAATTGAATATCATAGAAGTTTTAATTTAGCAGTTCAAAAAATTTCTAACCACGTTTCAAACAGAATAACAAAGGAAATCATCTGCTTCAAAAAGGAAACTATCCAACATACATACCAAGTCATATGGAGGCTTTAGGGTTGTGCATAGAAATATATTGGTACAATGAATCAGAGCAAATAACCAATCCTATGCTTATCATTCAAAATATGAGTTGCATTCAAAAACTTCAAAAAGATGCATTGAAAAAAATTGATCAAGCAATTAAATATAACAAATCTTCAACACAATCATAAACGAATCATACCGAAGCAGGTGCTAGAGACGAAACCCAATCCGAAGGATGGGTCGGTAAAAGACCTAATGTGTTCAGCTGTCAAAAATTAGAGATAACAATAAAGTGAATAAAATCAGTCTTCAGGCACCCATCACTAATAATGCATCATTAGACTTAGCAGTACTCACCTTCCACACACCCAAACCTAGTCCAGCTAGATTTAGAGCAATAAAGAGTAACTTGGGAGCAAGAATATCTACCCTTGAATCCTTATAAGGTTCAAAAACTGCAACAAATGTCAACAGGATGTGTGAAATGTATAATTCATAAATGAGATTACAGAGCTTGAAATATGGTAAATCTGCGTCACAAAATATAGAAAGAAAGCCATAATACGAAATTAGTATGATAAATTAGCTAGTTGTTTCAACTCTCCCAGTGATGGCAAGCGGCAACTATGGAGCCGACCACCAAACCCAGCTAAACCGTGTCAAACCGGCCTAGCATAGGTTTGGGTCGTAATCAGCCGAAGATTACAGCCCATCAATGACTACTTTAACAAAACTATTACTTATTTTTGTTATATAATAGCAATTTTAGCAGTAATTTCTAGATGTACTCCACATTAATTAGTTTTATTATCAATTTTGTTAATTAAACTTTATGTCTGTCTTGAGTAGAAATGCAAAATAGTCATATTATCAAATTTTTTTAATTCAAAAGTCATGATTCACAGCCAGGCAGGACAGTGGAGTTCAGCTCCTGAAGCCTGACCCATTTGATGAACATGCCAGTTTCGAGTCCAACATAAGCAATTTGGTCAAAATACTCAAACACAACCAATGAACTTGTATTACCATCACTACCTCCTTCCCTCAGTCTTGAGACCAACTATGCAAAAATAAAGAATAAAATGGAAGTTTCAATCACAAAGTAAAATGGGAACAGGAGAGTCCGGTTTTCATATTAAGAAAGAGGTGTAGAACGTAATATTAGTAAGCACATTTATTAAGAATCAAGAGCAACTGATTGCTTTTGATGTTGGATTTAGGAAAAGAATGTCTGAGCGCACAAACTACAGTAGCATCTAAAAGAAAACTTCTTAGTGTTTGAACTATTTAAAAGAAACATATGCCATGAGAATGTTAAGGGAAAGCAAATTAAAGAAGAGAGAATATACTATTTTGCACCAAAAAATAAAAAAATAACCAACCCTTAATCCCAAATTAGTTGGGTAGGCTATATGAATTTCTCTTCTCTATTCAACTCTTTGTAAAATAATCCTCTCTGTGAATGCAAGTGGTTCAAGATCATATTTAATGACCATATCCCAAGTCTATATTTTTTTCATCTTTCCCTTTAGTAAAGGTAACTTGGATTCCATCACATTTTGATTTATTTTCATGTTAAATCTATCAGAAAAGCAAAAGCTTAATTAACCAGGTCGAATCATGAAGAACCTATCCCATTGATTTCAGAATGTACGGAACCACAATTTATAACAAATATGAGGAGCCTATCAGCAGTTCTTACCCTACAACTTTCCAGACTTACGCACATCTGGCTACCAATGGACAAAACAAAATAGAAAAAGGGTCAACCCTGAAGAGGAGTTAAGCAAAAATATTATGATTTTTCACATGAATGCTAGTTTAGAATCAGCTAAGTAATTTGTAACATTAGCAGTTGGAAAATCTTTTCATTATTGACATCTGTATCTTGAACTTATGCTAAACTCATATTATATTGCGTATATTTATATTTATATTTATAAATCTCAAAGAATAAATATGTGGAAAATTCAATAACAGGGATAAACAAAGACTGCATAATTAAAGAGAATACTAGTTACTAGGACCACCAATATAAATTTTCCTAATTTGCATTTCTGTTGATAATAATATTTTCAAGTAACTTGTACAATCAAATCATGAAAAGATGTCACGTGCATCAACCAGTTTTATTTATATCCTATAGACATCACTACAATAAATACAGATACAAATGCCTGTGTTTGTCAATTAAAATAAAAAAAAAACAAAGCAAGCATACCTTTTCCAACGTTCTGAAGGGCACTAATTGGCTGCCAAAGAGCTGAGAAAGTGATCCCAATACTAAACAAGTGAACTGTGCTTCCAGCCATCCACATCATGAAGCCCATCATCATTAGGTTCTTAAAAGGAGCTTGTGCCACTTCCCAAGCTTTCTTTTCATGATAAAAAACAGCCAAAAGCAATCATCGTGAGAAACTTAAAATTAGTAGACAAAACAGATCATGTAGATATCAGATAACGACAAATAGTAACCCAAGCATATGTTAATAGAGAGAGAAGTTCAAAAAAAATATACACTTAACAAATGAACCTAAATCCAATAATTGCAACAATCACGTGATAAATAACATAACAAGCAGAGGGAATAAGAGAATAGTGTGATTCATAGTAGTATTAAAATGGAAAGAATCCATTAAAATGTGCAATTAATTCATAGATAAAAATGGCTTTTCCTAGATGAAGTGATGTATATATTTCCAAAAAGTAATTGAATTTTTCGTGTAAGAATTTATCATGAAGAATTATTTCTATATGCTGAACTAACCACACCAAACAATAACCACATAAACCCCTAAAAGACTAAAAAAATGTTTAAACATCAAAAGATTGGTCATTGTTTCTATGTTCCAGTTTTCCGTCACCTTTCGCATTGTATAAGAGCAACATGTGCAAAACCATGGAACACGATCAATCACTACATACAACAAATGCCCCCAACAAAATTTGAGAAAAATTTTGTTAGACGGAATGATTTCCACCCCATTGTTTGTCAAGATCATGTTATCAACCAACAGATAAATGCTTCTAAGAATGCGAAAGTGTGCCAAGTAAATCATAAATTCTCAAAACCAAATTCCCTAATGAGCCACAAATTTTATTAACTACAGAAGGCTCATCCAAAACACATTTTGATGCTGACTCAATGTCTAGGACTCACTAGGGAGTTGTTGCCAAACCATTCAAAACTGAGAATTCAAAAGCAGTGCATCAAAAAGGTAAATGATCATCAATGAACTGCTTATTTTAATTAAAAAGTTCAGAAATTGATTGCTATCATTGGCTAATTGTGCATGTTTGATGATTCAAGTAAATGTTACATCTATAGGTCTAGAAAAGAAATAAGTATGAAGCAAACAACAACATTTCTCTAATTTACCTATAACATCTCTAATTGCATCCATGATTTTACTCACATGAAAATCTAGCTCGTGCCTACCGTATTCTCTAGTCTTTATTATGATACATGGACAAGATCTATAGAGAATCACACACCGAATTGAGTCAATGATCATTGGAATTACACAAAATCAACTTTATCAGATTCAGTCAACTCAGTTAACTATCAGAAAGAGGTGGTCATAGAAACTACAGGGGAAGGGATAAATGGAAAGACACTTATCTGTTTGTTTAGTCAAGTTAATTTTAACTAGATTAAAGCTAAACTAATTATGGTATGGTATTAGTCTTTTGATTTGTACAAGATGTGAAAATCAAGGTTAGTTTATAACTTGCAATGTATGTAAAATGTAAATAATAGTTTTTCATCTTGGAATGTGTGTAGAATGTCAAACAAAGTTATATATATATATGTAAATTGTTATTTTTTGATTCAATATCATAATAAAAAGTAAATTCAACCTCACCTTCTATTATAGTTAGGGCGACATCTAGATGTTATCTAATTTTCAATGATGTTTATATGTCATTTTAGAATGATAATCTCTTTTTTTTATAATATTAAGAGGGAGACTAAAGAAGACATGGCAAGAAACTATAAGGAGTGATCTTAGTTACTTAGACTTAGATAAGAATTTGGTAACTGATAGGGCGCAATGGAAACAAAGGATTCATGTAGCCGACCCCACTTAGTGGGATTACGGCTTGGTGGTTGTTGTTGTTGTTGTTGTATTATTTGAACCTGTCATCAAACCAAATAATCTATTTCTCCAAATAACGTGCATAATATCACAATAACATTGAAACAAATGCTTCTCTAGTGAAACGTAATGGACAACTCATTGACCAATAGAGACCTATAAATAAGTCTCAAGGATCCAAGTGACAAGATTAAAAAGAGAAGGGGAATTTACATACAAGCCTAAAAAACCATAGGTAATTACACATCAACATTCCCAAACTGAATATTTTTAATTTAGCCAAAATGAACTCAAGATGATGGTTGCACATGACTGTATCATCAGTGCACAGTTGCACACAGTGCACAGTTGCACACAGTGCACAGTTGCACACAGTGCACATAGAGCTAAACGGAAAGAGAAATTCGTGCAGCCATCCTCTACTAGTTTGGGATTAAGGCTCTATTGTTGTCATTGCTGTTTATTCCACCCAATTAGTCAACTATGATAAAAAAAAAAACAAGCGGAATTCACAAAAATACCCTGTAAATAACATTTCACTGGAGGAACCAGTAAATTATCAAGATTAAGCAACAAAAGAACTTTTTTTCAGTCAAATTAGGAGAAATAAACAACCCAATTACTCAACAATGCAACAAAAAAGAACTTGGTCATCAGGCAGAATTGTCAACAGACGAAACCCTAACTTAAGCACCTGAGATTTCCACGCTGCCTCGGCATCCTTCTTCTGGCGTGCCCCGCTCGCATCATCCTGCAAAGAAAAAGATAAGATTCTGTCATCAAAACAAACACTTGGCGATTATATCTCGAGAGAGAGGGTTAGAGAGAGAAAGCACCAGATCCTGAAGAGATCGGTTGAAACCGATGGGATCCGGGACGCCGGAAGAAGAAGAAGAGAAAGAAGACGAAGAGTTTTCCGCGAATTCAACCGCCCACCGCCGAGCCAAGCCCTTCCCCTTCTCCATCTCTGCCGCCGGCGTTTCTGTCAGGAGAAAAGTGTGCGCTTGATGGGTAAATTATGAGATAATTACTTATATATCACAATGAAATTTATTATTATTATTTTATCAAAAAAAAAATATTTATTATTATTATTATTCATTCTATTTTTTTATGAAAAATATTCATTTTAATTCAAAAATAAATATTTATATCTACAAAGCCTAGATTTGATGCTGATGTTTAAATATTTTATTAAAACAATTTTTATTTTTGAGATATTTGACATAGAAGATAATATAAAATGGCTCCACAATTTTCCGAAAATATTATTGAGTTTTAAAAAATATCAAATAATTATCAAGAACTTCATCAAATATATATAAAAAATCAATTCATCTTTCTGAGATATTTTAATAATTTTAAAAATAAAAATATTTACATTCAATAATAATTAAAATATTTAAAATGATTATTTAGATCAGTTTAAAAAAGTTAATGGATCTTTAAATGTTACTTTTCAAAAATTATAATTTTTTTTTATTAGTTTTAACCTAAAGAATATGTATGCTGTTTATCTTAGACATAAACTTGTGAGAATAAATAAACTTTTTCAACAAAAAATCAGATTTTTTTTTCAAGAGTCTAACCCTTTAATTTATATAAAAAAAAGTCTAACCTTTAAGCAAAAAAGGATGAATTCGTGTTAAAAATACTTAAACTCTCTGAAAAATATAATGAGCTTTCATCAATAAAATAAAATAAAATAAAAACACACTCAAAATTTAATATTTTACATAAAAAATAACAACATACAAAATGTGGGTGCAACACATCAAAATTTTTACTCAGATGGAATGATGCAAACTACCAAATTTATAGATTTTTAAAAAATATATTTGGTTTTATTTTTCAAATATAAATTATGAAAAATATAAATTTTCAAAATATAATATTCATTTTGCTCTAAGGTAAAAAATTTTCATAATAAAAAAATCTATTTGATGGTTATATTAAAACTTATAGATTCATATGCAATTTACTTTTATTATTTTATTAATATTTAAAATTTATCATAATTTTTTCATAATTTATGTACAACATAAGTTTAATATTATAAATTAACATTATTTCACATAAAATATAGAATTTAACATTAAATTTTACTGTATTTCATGTATTATATATATTTAAATAATTTTATTTTCGATCAAATTTATAAATAAATACAGCTTTTCTACAGAGAGAGAGAGAGAAAAAACATAAAATGATAATTTTTAAAAATATTAATAATAAAAAAATTAGAAAATAAATAATAATTATATTAAAAGTTAGATGCCCAAAAATTAAATTTTTAAAAACGAAAATTTGCATAATATGTATTAAAATTATGGACTCGAATATAATTTACTCAAATAATCTTTTGCCATTCAACTAAACAATGCCTGAAAGTCATCACCTAAATATTTTTAAATTTGCTCAATTTGCATTCACATTCAGATCCCAATCACATAAAATGATAAAAAAAATTCTTGATTTCTTTATTCTCTAATAATTTTTTGCCACTTTTTTTTTGTTCATGATTTGGGGTCAGATTCATAATTGACCCTAAGAAGATCGACTCGTGTTTGAGCTGTTAAATCATAGAACCGTAAATGAATCGAGCATTTAACAAATTGAGAATATGCGAGTTAAAGCTACCAGCAATTTTTTTGTTTTTGTTCAAATAATTATATTATAAATTTTTTAGTTGAGTTCTAATTAGATCTCTGATCAACCGAAGAACTCGGATCTCAGTCCGAGGAGTTTATAAGGTGCCAAGGGGGTGATCTCTCGAATTTACGACAAATTTGAAGTTGACTTATAGAGAATCAAAGCTCATCAATGAGAGGCAGCATCAACTACCAATCACTTGTGCTTTGATTTGCTTTCCTAATAGTTTGCGTGTTATAATACTACAATTTAGTCTCGTTTGGTTCGAGTTTTTCTTTTAAAAAGGAGAAAAAAATATTTTATTTTAAAATTTTTTTAAATTTAATAAAAAAAATCTATTTTACTATTAAAAAATGTGCAAAATATGAGATATTTTGAATTCTAATATTCGTCTGTGTAAGATGTGAAATAAAGTTGATTTTTATAATTAAAATTTATGTTAGATAAAAAAATTACCTCGAACCAAACGAGACCTTCGTGTTTAAACCATGCTTAAGTTGGCAAAACATAGCGCTATAAGCTTACCGAGTTTTCAACGAGTTGCTCGTTACCTAGCTCGACAAAAATTATACCATAAACCTTCTCTTATTACATATGAAATCTCTATATTTACAAAAATCCCCTCATTCATATAAATATTATCAATAACCACTGCATTTTATGTTTCATTAGAATAACACAATATAAAACATTTCATCATTTAAATCATATCACAACATATACAAAATGCAGCATGAGAACAATTCAAAGATTCAAACAACTCAATACTCATATCCCTCTCCCTTTGCAAAATAATCGTGATCAAAATGATAGGATGGATATAAGTCGGCGTATGCCGTACTTCACAAATACGAGATACGGGTTTTGTTACCGTTGATTCCGTTTTCACAAAGAATAAGTCGTTATCGACTTACATTGTCAAGTGCTAAACAAAACCGTGTTTAAATAATAAGTGAAACGAGCGCTGTTTTGCAAATGAAACTAGAAGAGAATCGTTTTTAAAAATGTTTCCCCGGTGATTACGTTACGAGTAAGCAGAAATGGCTCGTCTCTGCCGAAGTAAGATGCCAATGGTTTCCCACTCCAGACAGCAGACTACATCCTGTAGAAAATGACGGTAGAATGTAAAAATTTTAATCATTCAATGACGCCTTTTTTTGAAAGAGAAATTCATTCGTCTGGAAGGACCACCGTCCAGATGCTAAAACGGCGAGCCACGTAGGATGAGGGTGAGCCCCTACTGGCATCCGGATGGTGCTCCGTTTGAATGCAAGAATTTTTATTTTTTAAAGAAAAAAAGATGAAAATTTAATCTCACAGATGGGTTTTGAGGATCTATGTCAAAAGAGTTGATTGCACAATCCTCTGCTAGCAATTCAATGGGAGCTTCACCTAAAGGATCAAAAATAAAAAATAGAATGAGTCTCAAAAAAAAATACAAAAAGAAATTTATATTTGCAGCACCATGATACAATGGGAATTACAAAGAAAGTTACCTTGGTAATTTTAAAAAGTGAATATTATAATTTAAGGTCAAAAATATATGAAACTAAGGAATATTATAATTTTAAAAAGTGAGGAATATTATAATTTCAGGATGTTCACTAACTAAAGGAGTTGATTTGTGGCAATCGAAAAATAGCAAAATGCAATGAAGCACATTTTGGGTCAATCCATTGGTTAATTTAGAGGAATAAAATCTTAATCTATTATATAATCCGAAGGATTTTGGGCTATATATTGGTCAGATATTAGAGATATGTAGTAGGCTCTTGAAACAGTTGGGGGGCCTGAATACAATATTTCAATATTTCGAGTTAAATGCTTAACTCGATAAGGTTTTAGTAGAGTTCATGAGATTTCCATACAATTTGTTTTGAAAGTTAATTTCAAAAAATTTAAGGTTTAACCATAATCTTAATTAATTTTGAGACGTATTAACTGATAACATGAAAAAAAACTCAAAAGACCAAGAGAAAAGTAATGCATGCAGCTTAACCCTTGTGGGCAGAGGTTGTTTCTGGACTAAAAATGGCCTTGTTTGGCATGAGCCCAAAGATGGGCAAAAAAATATTTTAATAATATTTTAAATTTATTATAAAATTTTAATAACTTTATTTCACATCCAGCACAAATTCCAACCTTAAAAATCAACTTTATTTCACATCCAACACAAATTCCAATCTTAAAATCAACTTTATTTCACATCCTATACACCTCCCAATATTAAAATAAATTTCTTTCCCATCAACTTTATAAAGTAAATTATTTTCTCTTTCCTTACCCAAATTCATCCTCCAACCAAACAAGCCCTAAACCCTAAACCCTAAATTAGGGTTTAGGGTTTAGGGTTTAGGGTTTAGGGTTTAGGGTTTAGGGTTTAGGGTTTATGATTTAGGGTTTAGGGTTTAGGGTTTAGGGTTTAGGGTTTAGGGTTTAGGGTTTACGACATAATGACCCTCATGACCTGGACTCAAAACCGTGACCTTTATGATGCAGAAAACCCAATTTTCCTAGAAAGAAAAGTTGCTCGCAACAAAAGAAATGCTGATATAATGCATAGGGTTTTGCGGCAAGATAGAAACAACAGCAGAGGAATATCACATTTTCACCGATTGGATACTAATTTTCACATCATTTCATCTAATTAAAATAATCAGGTTCAATGAGTTTTACGTTAGCTGTCGACTATCTAACACAACCCTCATTTCTTATCCCACACTTACACCCGGCAATATGGCATTTATGCATCTAAAAATAATAGACATAAAATCTTCTTGTTCAGTCACAGCAAATATTCTATCATCCATACACATCTTGATAGATACCAGTAACAAACCTACGTTTAGTTAGAGATTTATTCCCCATGACCTCGATCCAAGTTTTAAGCCAGTTATTCATACATCAAACAAAAATCCCGTGTCCAAATATCAAAAAACTACCCCATTGAAAAGGCTTAATCCAAATTTAATCTCATGACCAACAAAACAGCTTTCAGGATTTAACATCTTTAATCCCATTGACAACCAAATACCTTATTTCACTTAAAGCTCTAAAAAGAGCTCAAAATTTAAAAGCTCACTCGCTTAAATCCCAAACTAAACAAATACTTAATACCAACTAGTTGGTTTGGTAATTAATATGAGAAAAACCGACCATATCAAGCGACACATTTTACATAAAGTATTTATCTACACCAAACGCTCCTCGCTATTGGCTTGACATCTGGCATAACAATAAAGATTGGCAAACAGAAAGCTTTAGCTAATAATACTCGAACCATGCAGCTAAAAATACTCAAATAAGCACAAAGACCAAAGAGCTAAGGTTATTAGTATAACATTAGAGTTGGTATGGACTAAATTTCTAGGATAGTATCATCAGATCAAAAACACACAAAGATGCTTTGTAGTTGAAAGGAACATGATGTTTGCGAGTAAAATGCTGATATATGAGTAGGGCCTTGGCGAAAATACAAATTACCTTGTTCTATCACAGCAAGAATTCCATCTTCTGAACACATCATGACAGGTAGTATCTTTGTGGAAGAAGCAGCGCTGGTACTTGAGGATTGGGTATGGATGTCATACTGGACCTCCCAAACTTCACTCTCAGAAGTTGATTGGCCAGTTCCAGTTGGGCCAACCCCAGAAAGTAAGATTGGTTCTTGTTGACGCCGAAGATCCCAGGCAAATACTGTGCCAGAAGAACCACCCACCTTCAAGCATTGATTAAACATGGTCATCAAGACTTCAGATGTCGATCAAGTAATATAAAAAGAAGAAAAAAAAGAACAAGAAGAGGAAGAGGGGGAGGCTGCGGAGAGAAAGTGAGAGAATTTCGGAAAACAAGGTCTACAAAATATAAATTGTAATTGGACAATTTATATTGATTGCCCTTACAAGGTAAAAGAAACCAGTTAAATAACATAAAGTAGAAAGTCAAGAAGTTGCAAAAATAACCAAAAGGCAAAAAAATCAAAAGACAACAAATAAAAAATAGGAAGTTCTTAGCCTACTTTACATTTAAGTATCCAAAATAAAAAATGAAACTATCAACCCATTCAATGATATGATAATCAAAGTCTTCCCTTGCGCCTAACAGATCCGCCTTACTATTAGATGAAACTCTAAAGAGATTTCAGTATGGAACCAAACAAGAAAATTCCAGCGTTGCTGCACCGCAGGAAAGCCATTAGATGCATAAGAATTACAAAACAATATATTTAAGAAAAAGTCCATAAGTTCATTGTCCTATATATGAGATACCCCCATAATCGACAATTTCAAAACAAGTATGGAACCAAACAAGCTGCACCCATCAGGACCATCACCAAGAAAACATTGCAAATGGGATGATACGTGTAGATTGCAAAAGTTTCATTAAATAGCAGGCGCTGTCCAAGTAGCCAAATGCAAAATAACAGCTACAATAGTTTTAACCATATGGTGAAATCTGTCCCATTTTGATGCCTAAGTCATAAAAAGTGACGCGTGTAGAACATCTAAAGTATGAAGTCACATACAGCCACAAGGTTGCAGGGCATGAATTTGCAATTTACAAGAAATACTGAGCTATAGCTGGTCATGGTTAAGTGGTACATGAACGCGAAAACTTCATGTTCCTTAAGAACACAAAAATAAGCCTTCTTACCACACAAATATGTTTTCTGGAAGGATGAATATCAATTGAATGCACTATGCCAGTCATGGTTCCCTGAGTCCTGCAATATTACAAAACTACATAATCGATAGCACGAAGATATACATATTCTACGCTTCCATACCAAAGGAGAGAAAGCGCAGAAGTCCTAAATGTGCTTTGTCCCAGCTCATAAGAGACCAAGCGACAGCACGTTTAATTACAAAACAAAGTAGAATCACTTCAAAATGAGTAAAGAGGATGATGCATAAAATATATAAAAGAGAGGCTCATAAGTCATAATAATAATTAAGAAAGACGTGAATCTACAAGAAAATCATATCCTATTATTATATAGATTGAAAAGGTTTTTGTAGAATGCACACATCAAGTGGTTGGGGCTGAAACTAACATCAAGATGATAATAACTAGATGCACGCACAGATGCATATACATATAGGAGGGACGCACGGACGGACAAATGGACAGATGCACAAACAGACGGACACACGGATGGACAAACACAAGGATGGATGAATACACGGATAGATGCACGTACAGTTGCACTAACACATGGACGCATACAGAGATATATACACATTATATGCGTGTGGGCATACAAGCGTGTGCCCCTGTTTAATTACATTATTTTTATACTTTGTTTATCAATAACCTAAGTTTCTCCCAAAAGTGAAAAGAAAATAAAATTTTTCAAATCTCACAAAATGTTTCAGGTAACCTATAACTTTAAACCTTTTAAATTATTACCAAATAGAGGTAAGTATGCAGAGCTAAGTGAGTTACTATCATACTAAATGCCAAAACTGAGTGCACCAGATGGTGGATCGATCAACAAACTGTTATTCCTTGTATAATCTTATATATCGTATTAAAAGTGGTACCAAGCTGCTGAAATTAAGGTTTTCCATTTTTACCCTTTTTGAAAATAAAATATTTCAATTTTGCCCATAAAAAACTGTACTTAGGAGCAAAGGAAGAGAGAGAAGAGGGTTGTCATATGAGTTCCACGTGTGAGCAGAGAGAGAAGCACATAAGAAAAGATAGAATAGATGAAAAATTATAAAATATTTTTTCTATTTTTTGTCTTTATTTTAAATCCAAATCACTTATAAAAATTATAATTTGGTGTCGATAAATTATAATTTATCTTAGTCTTTGATTTAGGTCCTCATAAATTATAATTTAGTACTTGGTGGCCAACATGTGTAACTTGGATGGTCTAAAATGATAAAATATATGTAAAAATATATGTAAATTACATATTTTTATTCCTTACAAAAATTTTCATTTGATTCTCCTTTTTTTCCCTGTCTTTCATTTTAGATTACAAGAAATTATAATTTGGCCTACCGACTTATCTAAACTTGACCATAAATTTAAAAAACAATTTGATCCCTTAATTTCTCAATCCTGATTTTAGTTTGAATTTCTTAAATAAAAATTTAAATTTAGTCTCATAATTTCACTTAGTATTAGTCTTAAGTCCTAATTACTTATAATAAAATTATACTTTGGTCTTTGATTTATCTTAATCTTTATCTAATATCTAAAAAATTATAATTTAGCATCCCCAACTTTTTATAGTGTTGATTTTAAGTCCTAAATTCTTACAATGATAATTATAATTTGCTCAATATTTTTTTTAGTTTTAATCTTTGAGAAATTTTAATTTGGTATCATAATTTATCTTAGTCTTGATAATTATAATTTGCCCTCATGATTAATCTTAGTCTTTATCTTATATCCAAAAAATTATAATTTGGTATCCCAATTTTTCTTAATCTTGATTTTTTTTTAATTATGATCTTAGATCCTAATTGCTTATTTAATATAAAATTACTACTAAATTTTTTCACATTTCTTTAAAACAAATACATTTATTATAAAATCTAAATAAAAATTATAAGTTATATATTTAATTTTTTGTGTGCAACTCCTTATTTTTTATAGCATTTTATTTCATCTTTCGGCAATTTGATAGATTTATTATAAACAAAAATTTTCGTGTAATACTTGCACAGGTTATTGCTAGTAGAATATAATGATTATTGTCCCAAACCCAATCATTCAAACAAGTTTTATAAAAGCTTCAAGTGATGCAAAAGATGGACAAATGAACACGAAGGGCATAAAAACTAGAAATATAATTTGATCATCCAAAAAGCAATGGAGACAAATGCAACATCCCTTTAGTTACAATCTTATTTCAAACGTCTAAACAAGTATGTCATGAATACTGGAACACCTTGGTAACCCAAAAAGAGCTAGAAATAGATACAACACCCTCCTTAAAAGATATACTTGCTTCAAAAGATGTAAATGCATTTTGTGTTAGGAATAATGTCATATATAAGATATACGGTGAATTGGTGGTAATTTCATATCACACAAGAAAGCCAAGATCAAGGGGCAAAATAACCTAATAAGAAGAACGAACATTTATCATAACATTCTCAAAACCACTTCCATCATACTTCTTTTGCAGAGAAAGGGTTTAGTGATGTCACAGATGCAAATATCATAAAATATATTATTGCAAGAGAAGCCAAATAATGAACTAGTGATATGAATATGTTAACTCATGCAACAGTCAACAGAATTTGTAGGAACAAAAAATGCTGAAAAATCAATTTCCATGTACCTTATTGTTGGGGTATCCCTCCTTATGAGACATTAATGGAGGATAATCGATGGCATGTTCGAGATAAAGCCTTGTGAAAATATGACCAATCAAAGATGGCATCTTCAAAGATGATCCTCAAATGAAGTCATATTTGAAGAAAGATGTTTTTTGTGAAGCTTATTTGTCAAAAGCAAAGATGAAGAATTCTTGTGGAAGACAGATTTTTTTTTTGAATAACAGAAAGACATGTTTTCGACAAAGGTTGGAAAGCCAAAGAAAGCTCTTCAACTTAACCTCGAACGAGGTTGGATCGGGAAAAGGGAAGTGTTAGTTGAATGGGGTTCTCAAGAAAGGACAATATTGAGAAAGAGTGTACCTTGAGAGGAGATTCTTGAATTTAAAGAATCTACACTTTCATACTCGAAGAATGAGACAGTGTTCTAGGAGATCAAGAGAATCTATAAAAGATTAACTAGGAGTAGCCAGGTCAGCCTCATGGCGAGAACATTGGAAAGCAATGTCCAGGGGCATTCCCCAATGAAGAGAGAGTGGCTAATCCTCCAAAGTGTGTTCTACGAAGAAAATAATGTAATCCACTACTAATTTAGTAAGGGTTGTTGCTAATTTTGGCAATTGTGGGTTTTCTCCAAGAGATTAAGGTTCCATATTCAAAAAATTGCTCCTGTATTCATGTTTTTTTGCATTACGTGCTTTGTTTCCTTGAAGTTCAGAAAGAAGAGTTTCCATTACAACCCCTTCTCGAAGGCTTGACATTGAACGAAGATAATACGAACTAGTTTGAAAACCTAAAGTCAATAAAAAAAATACCTTTGGCTTCGAAAATGGATGCCAAATATATGGCTACTTTGGCTATCACTAACAATAAGTGGTATCAAGGCTTTAGGGTTCATGTGCCTAGTGGGAAACGATGGAGTCAACAAAGGTTAGGATGGTAACCCTAGAACAAGTGGGGCATATAAACTAAAACATGATAGATTTCCTGATGTGAAGGAATCTACATCCACATATGAAGGGAAAGGCTTCAAAGATAGAAAATGGAGTGGGAGAAGCTAGATCTGAAATCCCCTTATCACATTTGTTAGCAACTTGATGATGGAGTGTACCACTTAGTCTTAAAGTACACACTAGCCCATCCTCTGCAGCAAAAGCTAGAGAGCTTATACGAGAGAAAGACAATTGTGAACAAGTCCTTCCTGATCAAGAGGTTGGCAAACCTGAAGTTCAAGAGAGTTATATCTTTGAGCATCTAAACAAGATCTAAAGCAGTATCAAACAACTCACTGTCGTGAAGATCAAATATTTCAATGACAAGCTTAAATCCTTTCAACTCCTTAGTTCATTACCAGAGACAATGACAAACCTAGTAACTCAATCAGTAAATCTGCAGTAGATGAAGTAGTCACCATGAATCTAGTTACATCAAATTTGCTAAACGAAACATTAAGACACAAGGCATATTAAGAAGTAATGCCTTAGTTTCTGAGATGCAAAAATGGAGAAAGAAGAAAGAGAAATCCTAGGAACGCAACAAAATCTTGAGAAAGGTCTTTTATGAAGATTGACTTGAAGTGCTACCATTGTGCAAGGCCGGATCATATCAAGAAAGGTTGCCACAAGTAGGGAAGAGAACAAAAATCAAAAGTGTAAGAGCCTCTTTGGTCCTAAGTCCACTTTGGTCATTCCCAAGATGATACTTCATTATTTACATCCTAAATTATTTTCAATAAAACTATCTACTATATTTCATATCCTTAATGAACGAAATATTTTAGTTTTGAGCATGATCAAAGTGGTCAAAGTCGCCCTAAAAGACTTCTTGACTTCAAGCAACTCAACTACAGTTGAAGCCCAGTTTATAATGCTCCCAATGGGAGACAAAAAATGGGGTGTACTTGGCGTGCCAAGACATGATGTGAGTGGTTGATCAAAGGCATCATACCATGTGGCTTTAAAGAGAGAGCTATTTTCGTCTAACAAGCCCTGGGATTCAGAAGTCATCAGGATTGGTAACGATGTCATTTCAAAGATAGTCGATGTTGGTGACATCGTAATGAAAACCAGCTTGCGGTACAAGTTGAAGCTCAGAGATGTGAAACACGTGCCAGATATTTGGTTAAACCTTATCTTAGTTAGGAAGCTTGACAAAGAAGGCAATTTTAGCACCTTTGGTAAAGAGCATTGGAAATTGGCATAAGATTCATTCATCGTAGCAAGGAGAACTAGATGTTGCATCCCTTTGCAAGATGAAGGCCAAGGTATGCTTGACTTAGGTAGGAGTGACGAGAGGGGCATACAAAGGAGTCGTGGCACTGAAGATTAGGCCACATGAGTGAGAGGGGCATACAAATATCATGGCAAGCTTAAAGGATACACCTCTATAATGTGCACATTACCTTGCTGCAAAGCAGACAAGGGCACCCTTCAAGGGCACCCTTTGTGCAACTACCATCTTGAAGCAAGATAAACCCTGAAGGTGCACTCGGAAGCTTGTGAGATGAGGCATAGATTGCTTAATGGCATTCCTCGACAGCTTCATGAAGAGGACTTTGGTTTATACCCTGAAGTAGAAAGCCAAGTGTATCAAACCTACAAAGCGCTTCGTGATTACCAAGAGACATGGAGATCTTTTAAGTGTCCATACGGATAATGGAGACAAGTGCTACAAACTGTTTGATAATTATTGTCAAAAACTCAGTATTGGACATGAGCGAACAATATTGAAGTCCTACTCACAAAATAGTGCTAACAAAATGATGAATCACACCCTAGTGAAAAGAGTAAGATGCTTGTTGTCACATGCCAAATTACCGAAATCCTTCTAGGTAGAGGCATTGTTTGACAATATATGGCTTTATCAACTGCTCACCCAATATGCCATTTGTCGAGAAGCTATCAAAGAAGGTCTGGAGAGGCAAGGAGTTCAATCTGAAATATAAGAGGGTGTTCAATTATAGAACATTCATAGCTGACGGGTGCAAGGAGAGGATCGACGACAGGTTAAATGAGTGTATCTCTCCCGGATACTCATGTGAATAAGAGTTTAGATGTAGGATGTGGGAACTCAAAGGGCAACAAGAATGTGAGGAGTCAAGGTGTGCATCTCTTTTGAGAATCGAACTCAAAGATGTGAAGAAAGGAGAGAAGCCTCCATCTACTCCATTCTTTGACAAAGATGAAGGCAAAGAATTGACTCCAACTGACCAGGGAGATGAAGCTCAAGTCAAAAACTCAGGCATCCAAGGCAAAAAACAATCATAGTCGAAGAACAACAAGTCAAAGACAGTAAGAACTCAAATGAGGAGATCCTCAAACGAGGTGGGATTCGAAGAAGGAAATTTTTCTATGATTGGCTCCTCAAAGAAGGAATGAATTCATATAACACTTTTTTAGTTACGCCCATTTGAAACATTGATAACCACAAAGACAGTAAGTACTAACCATCCTTTAAACTGTGACACCAATCCCCCAGGCTTCCTTTGGTCCCACCACTGCAACCCAAATCCAAATCCTCCAGTGGCGAACTCCGCCTGCGACCCCCACCTCGCCGCCGTGTAAGAAACTAAACCCTGGCTATCATGCACCAGCCGGTGATCCAGCCTCATCTCAGCAATAGACACCAGATTCACTCTCCCGTCCTCACCCACACTGACGCATTCGCGCCCGCCGTCCTGTAGATCCACGGCCGAGGCCGGCCCGCCATGTATAGGCTGTTCGTCAGCGGCTGAAAGCTCCAAATCAATGGATCCATCGACAGGATCGATGAGAAGGAAGTAAACGGATCCGCCGAAGGTGGAAACGGCGGCCACGAGGTGCTTCTGACGGGTCTCGGAGGTTCGGAGAGAGGAGATTCGCGAGGGAGATGGCCAACTGGAGCGGAGGTGGAGAAGGGGCCTGCTATGGTCTGGATTTTCGGGATTGAAACTTAGGTTGACGGAGTGGATCTCAACGGCGGAGGAGCAGGTGTCGGTGTCGGTGTCGGTGTCGTGGACGGCGGCGGCGATGAAGCGGTCGAATGCGGAGATAGGGCGGAGCCACCGGACTGCGTCGACGGCCTTAGACTGCGGACACCGGTAGAGCAGACGGCCGCCGGATGCCGCCATTACCACCCAATCTATCTAGCGTGCGTAGGGTTTAGCGGTGGTTTGCTTGGGGTGGGGAAAGAGACAACACATTGGGTTGAATGAAAGGTAACTCAGAACTTAATGATCTAGATGTAATTTAGCCATAAACTTTTGCTTATTATTTTTGTTATTTCATCCAAATTCTCCCTCCTCGGCCAGGATCTCCTCCGCTCATCTGTCGACCTAAACTGGCGTAGAATCCCGCCGATGCTAATGGCGAAGGCGGCGGCGCTGGCGAGTCGCCGGATCACTCACGTCATCTTCGACATGGACGGCCTCCTCCTCGGTAAACCATTCTGCTTTACTCTCAAATCCCAAAGCAGCAGTAGTGATCGCTGTCCAACAATTCTAATTCATGGATCTGGCGCAGACACGGAGCCATTCTACACGGTGGTGCAAGAGAAGATCCTGGAGAGGTTCGGGAAGACCTTCGACTGGTCGCTGAAGGCGAAGATGATGGGCAAGAAGGCCATTGAATCGGCCCGGATTTTCGTCGAGGAGTGCGAGCTCACCGGCATCCTCACCCCTGAAGGCTTCCTTGAGGAGAGAGAAGGCATGCTTCAGGAGCTCTTCCCCACCTGCCAGCTCTTGCCGGGTCAGTTGCTACTGGATTTGCCTGCTAGTCGACATAGTTGCTGCCTTACTGGCTCATCATGTTTATTAATACTGGAAGGGACCAACAAAATTGCTAGGGATTTGGCTTTTTCTAAGATGCATTTTGAGATATCCAACTGAATGGATATAACTGTAATCAGCATTTAATGACATCGAGGTTTTGTAGCTGTCAAACAAGAATAAAAATTGATTTTGTATAGTTTTAAGAAGATTGAAACCTAATGCTAATTTTATCATTTTAAACTTCAGCATGTAGGTTAGAAGTGCTTTATGTCACTCAATAAGGTTCTGAATATCTCAATCTCTTTAACCAAATCTGACGAGCTATGTCTTATCTAATCAATTTTAACCAAAAAAATGAGATTTTATCTCATCCTGATCCGGCATTGTCCTTGTGTTAGAATCCATAAAATGACATTTTTGTGATAATAGCTAAAGTGTGCTAAGCGAATATTCTGGCACAAGATAGGCATTGTACTCCAGTAAATTCCTCTTATATGATAAATCAAATGCAGGAGTAAAGCGTTTGGTCAGTCATTTGCATGAAAATCAAATACCGATGTGCGTTGCAACAGGGTAAACACTCACTACATTTCTTGTTTTATTATGAACCAGTGCTCTTGGATCTTACTTTCTGCTGATAATTGATATTGATCTCTGTGAAAGGAGAAAAAAAATTCTGGATTTGCTTTCTTTATTTGGTTCATATTCCTGTGTTAGTGCCCCACAGTCTAGTCAAAGTGATTATTTGTCTGTTTGACTTGATTATAAGGCTTTATCTAATGGGCTTGAAAAAATAAAAGTTTTGTGGAAACATGTATAACACTATTTGTGAGTTGCAAGCATCGGTGATCTTTCCTGGGAAAAATAGCTCGGGATTCAACCTAGGAAAAGCACGGTGGATTTGATGTAACAAGGCTGGTTTTGAACTTGAATTTAGTAGCATAATAAAGTAGGGCTTCATTGAAGTTGAGTTGGTTCTGACCACATTAGGAACCTTGTGTGCTGTGGCTAGTTTGTTAGCATTCTAAATTGCTTAAACATTTTGATCCTATGCTCTTTCCTCATTTTTTAAGTGAGAATTCGTCTCATTCTTCTTGGTTGACCAAACTAATATTGGAAAAAGAAATTAGATTTGGATTACATTAATTTGAAGTTTATAAGAATAATTGTAGGGTATGGTTGTTGAAGTTGCCACTGCAGACTAGTTTATCTACGACTTGATAAATACTTGTTTACCTCTTACTCAACCTTTTCTATTCATAAAGGCATAGAATTCTTTTTTTTTTTAATTTTGCACAAGCTCCCCAAAAGATAATGACCATGTGACACAGTCAATCCTTTCGTTGTTGTTGTTTGCACAAACTCCCAAAAATTATAAGTTCATGTTTATTAAACTTCCATAAAACACACCCTACATAATTTGAACTTGGAGAGCCTTTTAGAGTGAATATATCATTCATAGGAAATCCTAGTTGGCTTTAAATTTGAGGTCATTTATTGGGGCTATATGGCATTACTCTTAAATTCTAGTTATAGGCACTCCTTTTCCCCAGTGCCCAAGTAGCATAGGTCTGACTTAGTAATTTTGGAAAAATGGCATAACTGTGTTCTATTTGGCAGCGACTTTGGCTTCTAACAACCATGAAGAGGATTGGTGTGGTTAATTAACTGACCACTCCTTTTGAGAGTAAACATGAATGGCTGAAACTTTTAGATGAGTGAACTGTGTTCGATTGCAGGGTTGTCATAGTAGAATTCAATGACAAGATCTGCGGAATGGGTGATGCCTGCTCTTGTTCAGTACTTTCATCCTTGATGCATGAAGAATCATGAAATTGGGATTTGGTGGAGCTAGATGACCGAGTATTGTGAAAAGAAATTAGAGCAAGCCACATAGATTCTTGAAAAGTCAACCTGTCAAAACTGCTTCGATGTACTGGAATTTTTGGAAGCTGATTGAGTCACAATGGCAATTGGGAATTTCACAATATGACCACACTTGCATTAAAAACTAGATGCCTTTGGGGACCTAGTTTTGATGGGGAAAAAATGTATCTCAAGTTTTGATGGAAAATTGGCATTCATTAGGACATAAGAACCTCTTTTTCCTACTAATTAAGGCTATGAAATTTCTTTACATCTTCATTATTCATGCTTTTATGTTATATTCTACATGTTCAAGTTGGCTTTTGTTTTGTCAACTTTATTTATTATAATTTCCTTTTGTGTTTTCCTTTTCTAAAATTATGTGGATTGCCTAGTTGAAATTTGTAAATGTGCACTTCCAGAGGAGATCACCTCTTTTCTCTTACATGTAAAATGATGCCCTATCAATTTTCCTCTTCCTCTTTCAAATTCCTTTTTCGCTTTGTCTCCCTGTCTCCCTTCTCAGTACTCTTCTCCTCTGACTTTGTAATCACCCACTTTCTTCTTGTTCTATTATATTTCACAAAATTCTTCTTTTGACCTATTGGTCATCCGGCAGGTTTTGAAATGGTGCATTTTAGAACAAGCAGGTGCTTAGTTAAATTCTCATTTATCAAACTGTATACATCCAGGTGGTTACCAGACATGACTTTGAAAATCAAACTGTATTAGTAACCCATCTGTGAAGTTCAAGTTGAGAACTTGAGATCAAACAAATTATCAACCTCTTTTGCATTTAAAGTTTGCTTTTAATTTAAACTGAAGTAGTGATTCTCATAAAGGAAATACCTTAATTGCTTCATATGCGGATATGCTAGTTGTAAGCACAAGATGTAGCTTCGAAAAAATGAGATTCTAATAATGTCATTTTTTATGGAAAATTCTAATATTGTTTTACTGTATGCAGATCCTATAAACGACATTTTGAACTCAAAACACAAAAGCATGGTGAAATGTTTTCTATGATGCATCATATTGTTATGGGTGATGACCCAGATGTGAAGCAAGGCAAACCATCTCCTGATATTTTTCTTGCTGCTGCTAGACGATTTGAGGTTGCACTAGTCCCCCATCTTTTAACCTCCTAAGTTTGCTTTCCACCTCAAAATCCTCTCATATCTGTTGGAATTTTAAAGAAATTGTATGCAGTTTATTAGGGGTAATTATAAGTCGTCATTATTTTATTCCTGCTTTGATATGGTGCATTATCTTATCAAGGCCAGGGATTCAATTGACCATCCTAGCTAACTTAAGATATTAGAAAAGACCCATAATGGCTACTCTCCAAAGTGGGGCTAGTGCTTTAGTATACACACCCGGATATCAAAGACTGAAGTCTCTTATGTCTCGAAATAAAGAGAGTTGGAAGACATTATCTTAAAGATAAGAAAAGAGAGTGAAGTCACTTGTTAATTCAAGCATTCGTAGAGTTAGATTACCTTCAATCCCATTGAGATAATGTTTGTCATTATAGGTTTCTCTCTATGATAGCCAATCTTCATTAGAAAAAAGAACACTACTTGAATAAAAGGAAGAGAGATGCTGACGTGACTTGTTGGAAAAAAAAAGAGAAAAATTAGAATTAACAAGACAAACAAAAAAGAGGCTATGAATCATGGACACTTCAAAACATCATGCTGTGTTCGTGTCAGACACACGGACACGGGGGATACTCGAGGGACACCGTGTTGTGCATGCCACATGACGTGTCCTAATAAAATAAGAATACTTTTCGGATACACAAGGACACTTGGGGACATCTTAGGATACTTCTGAGACATTTCCAAAACATTTCTGAAATACAAGACATTTTTGAGACATATGACACTTCTGGGACACGTATGAGATAGAATTGGATATATTTAATATTAATATTAAATTTATTTATTTATATTATATTTTACAATAATATTAAACATAAAACTAAAACTTATGAACACGTCTATCTCATTTTTATTTTTATTAATATTTAAAATTTTTTATTATTATTAAAATTTTCTCAAATAAAATTAAAATCATATATCTTATTATTATTTAAATTTTTCTTAATATAAGTCATAATTTTAAGCTAACCAAGTTAAATCAAATTTGTTTCTCGCTCATTATCCTCGTGCCTCACGAAAATGAACTAATTACAACAAATTTAGAGCTCTAACTTCACCTCTGTCCTTCTTTGATCTTTAATGTTGAGAGCTCTTACATTCTTTTATTATTGCGCTCGTTGTAGTTGTCCTAGCAAGTAAAATTGTATTTTTTTTTTATTTTCCCACTCACTTTGCAAAGTGAACCATAAATCTACATCGCAAATTTTTTCAATACAGCCATCTCTTCTCAAGTTCTCATCTTCATCCTATGAGATTTTTGTGCTACTCACAAGTTGTCTATACTTAAAAATTCAAATTTGTTTTATGTTTTATGTATTTTTTTAAGTATGAATTATTAATTTTATTATTATTGTATTTGACGTATCATGCTGTGTGTGTTCTATGTTTTGGAAAATCGTCGTATCGTCGTATCGCACCATGTCGTTTTCCCATGTCCCTGTGCTGTGTTCGTGCTTCATAGGAAAGAAGAGAAGACAAGAAAGGAAGGAGGAGGAGGAGAAGACTAGATATCTTCCATCCTCTGATGTCATCTTCTTGTCTGTCACTGCCTAGAAATTGGATTTTTTGGTTCAGTATTTATTTTTGGTTGAGGTTCAAATTCTCAACTAGGTGCAAATTTGAGGTTTTAGGCAGGCTCATTCTTTGCTTTAAATTACTTTTTCTTTTTTGGTCTTTTACTGCTTGACTAAACTTCAGAATTTACTGTGACCTCCCTAGCATAAAAGAGTGATGCAAATAGTTTGACTTAACTAAGGTGAGGATTCCCTAACTTAAAATGTGTACAATTTTTTTGACTCAAGTAAGGTTAATACTAGCTCTTAGGACTATATAAACTTATCCTTGTGACCTTCTTGGCAATACTTTCTTTCATAAAATCAAGATTTCTCCATAATCTTCTCTCTGAGCTTGTTGTTAACCCTATTATGAAGTTTCTAGTCTCTAGATACCATTATTTTTTAAATATTTTATTTCCTCTTTTACTAGTTTCTTTATTGTATTCACCTCTTGTGCCATATGCAAAGGATACATATTTTGCTTAGTTATTTACTTGTTTTTCTATTTTGAAAATGAATTAATAAGCTAGCAAATAAAATAATTAGTGAACATTAAAATATAATGGCTGGAGAATAAGATTGTATGACATTAGCTAAGAGTTTATTACTATTCTGTGCTAGTAGAAGTTTGTTCAAATTACTGATGTGTGCAACTGCTGATTGTTCATCTTAGACTAATGTGGAACCAAATGAGGTTTTGGTGTTTGAAGATGCGCCATTAGGAGTTGCTGCTGCCAAAAATGCGGGAATGTGAGCAGCTACTATCTCTTAAACCGACCTTTTTAATCATTATTTTCTGCTCGCATACTATTTAGGTGTCATATAAAAATGATCGACTCAATTGTTGTTTGAGTTATAGCACTATTCTTGGAAGACGGATGTATCCTGTGTGTATAGATTAACTATGACATTAAAAAAATATAAAAACTTATACCATTATCAAGGATAAAAAATGGATCAGAAGGAAGGGATAAGTGTTTAATGTTCTATTCAAACAAGTGAATACTGATATATCATGCGGTTTTATCACTCAAATTTTTTTTGTTTAAACTTTGTGATTCAATGTCTCTCTATATTCCTAGGTTCATAAATTTGGCTTCCTTAGTCCACAAATATGATCTGATTTTATCTTTATTTGCTTTAATATTATTTTCCATAAAATCCTTAGATTACTGCTCCTGAACTTTTTATAGTAAAGGGATTCTATTTAGCAATAATATCAAAATGCAATGCCACCCATCTGAGTTTGAATGAGGTGGAGTTTCTAATTTTGTGCTGAGTTTGATACGAGTTGATAAAAAACTATTCAACATTAAGAATGTTTTTTTACTTGATTCGAGCAAATTTAACTTTATATTTTGAAGGAAACTTGGTTTAATATTATTGGTTTAATATAGTTTTATATATGTGCACTGCATATGTACACGCATTTGTGACACCAGATTAGAATCTATTTATTTTGACCGAGCTGACTTTGAGTCACCAAGATAATTAAGTAAATTTCTAAAAAATGAATTCGAGAGGTAATATAGATAGTTTAGAGTTTCAAACATAATTTCTGACCTGTTCATCACCAAGATCCAATTGTGTTATATGTCACATTTCCTATCTTCCCATAATTCTGTTGACTGATTTCTTCTTGGCTCCAACCACAGGTCCGTTGTTATGGTCCCAGATCCAAGGTTAGATGCTTCACACCATGAGGTTGCAGATCAAGTGCTCACTACTCTTCTGGATTTCAACCCAAGCCAGTGGGGCCTGCCTCCATTCACTGATCACATCCTGGATTGCCCGAATCCGTCTAGTGAATGAAAAAGCTCGATCTCCGTCCGGCCTTCATGCCGTTACGGTTGCTGTGCAGGTTTTCATCGGGTTCCTGGAGTCGGGTTTCTCATCTCAATCAAATGATTCCCTCAAGAACTTACTATGAATCAACCAAATCTTGCAAGCAGCAATCTACTGGAGTTCAAACGCGTAAAAGGTCTGCTGTCTGTTCACTTTTCATATCCAAAATATGTTTCTTGAGAAATAAAAATTATTGATTAATATTGATTACATTATTGTTTGAGATTTGCATCGTATCATATTTATTATTCGAGAAATTTACATCTGTCACTCCCAAAGAAATTTTTTTTATAAGTGGCACCCTCCTAAGTCAAATATTTACGGGCAGCATTCTCTATTTTGCATGTGAATTTACAAGCAGCACTCTTACGCTAATTTCTGTTTGTCGTTTCTTTAACTCAATTAGGGTTAATGCTTCGCTTTATTTATGCAGTTCTAGGGATGGTAAAACGGGTTTGCGACTTGACTTGAATCTTGTTTGACTCAAATAGGTCAATCAGAATTTGACCCGATTATTAAACAAATCAAGATCAATCGCACAAATTTAACCTATTTATGCCTCGTATTTGAAATTTTTAGGTCAAGTTTGGGCCAAGTTCATGGGTCAGATCATACAGTACCACATTTATTTCTAGGATTGCGGATAATACGAGTATGTCATTGACGAGTTTAAACCAAAATGGTCTTTACATAAGTTTAGATCCATCTTATTTTCAATGTGTAAATTGTCAGAATGGGAAATATATAATTTATTGAAAATTTTGGGGGGGTATATGCAAATGACACTAATTAATTTTTAGAAACTCCCCTAATTAATTTTTAAGGAAGAGCAGAATTACTGTGCACTGTGCAGTCAAAACCCATAGGAATAATACAAGTGCAACAAAAAGGTGACCAATTTTGAGTAACTTGAAAGCAAATTCGAAATAAAAAATTTTGAAATTTATCCCAAATCGAACAGTTTGAATCATGCTCGACACTGAGCCGATTTGAACCGTGATTTATATCGGCTCATTAGGCTAAAACATAGATATATTTTATATTCAAGAAAATTTGAACCTCGGGGAGAGACTAACTTAAAATTAGCTCAAAATTAACATACATTAAACTAAAGATTTTTAACTCATAATTCGTTTCAAGGATTTCAAATTAATTTTTGAGTCTATTAGAAAAACAAATGAGTTCCAATTGAGTTTTGCGTTTCAAATATTTTTAAGGGCAAATTTCACTCAGGTCCTTGAGTTTAAGGGTTATTATCATACAGGTCCACGTTTTTAAAATTATATCATCGGGGTCCTTAGGTTTTTAAAAATATCATCTGGGTTCTTTTTTATTTTTTTATTATTAAAAAATATAAAAATTACCATTATACCCTTACTCTCTTCAAAAATTATCATCTGGAGGCAGTTGCACGCCTCGCGAGGCCGCCAGAGGTGGCGCGGGGCAGGGCAGTGATGGCGCAGCTATCGGATCTGGTGAAGAGAGAAAGGATAATGGTATAATGGTAATTTTTATATTTTTTTAATAAATAAAAAATAAAAAAGGGATTCAGATGATAATTTTTTAAAACCTAGGAACCCCGATGATATAATTTTAAAAACGTGGACCTGTATGATAATAACCCTTAAACTCAGGGACTTGAGTGAAATTTTCCCTATTCTTAATACCAAGGTATGTCATGGCATCTCTAGCACATAATGATAAAAGGCTAATATCAAATGTAAATATAAAATTGGTTAGATTTATGAAAAGGGTAAATTGCACAAGGGCTTTTGAGATTAAAATGATGTTGTAAATAGGTTTTACGTTTTGAAAAATTTAGATTTAGGTCTCCGAGTTTATGTTTGCACTGTCATTTGGTCCCTTAGTATAAATATTATTTTTTGAATGGTCGAATTAGATAGTAACGATTAAATTTGACTGTTAGTCAAATTTATATGGATCAAAATGCCTTTATAATTCTCTTAAAATTTTTTAGAATAATGTAAAAAATAAGTAAAAAATCTGAAGGTAAAACAGTAAAAAGTCAGTAAATTTCAGACGTGAGACCAAACGGTCGCAAACACAAACTCAGAGACCTAAATTTAAGATTTTCAAAACATGTGACCTATTTGCAGCGTCATTTTAGCCTCGGGAGCCCCGTACAATTTACTTTTACAAAAATATACAATCAGATGTAGGAATTTTATTATGATATGTAGGAAAAATATTTCATATCTGACATATTTTCCATTAACATCATTATATTTCTATATATAAAATGATGAATATCATATTTAAAAGAGCTTCTCAAAAAAGTTTTATAATAAAAAATGTGACAATTTCTATTTGAAATAAATCTGCAATTAAATTAGGAATTAATTATTACCCTAAATGTTAGTAGTAGGAAAATATAAATCTCTATTAAAATAGAAATATGAACCTCTGTTAAGCTCTTGTGTTATGAATTTTGTGAATAATATGTATGATATTTATAATGATTGAGAAGAGAAATAATATGAATGGTATCGAAATATTATTTTTATACCATTCAATTCCAAAAAATTAATGGCCGCTCGCTATGGTAATTAACTGATTACGATTATGGTAACATCTCCTGTCTAATTTTACTCGTGTACAGAAGAGATTCGAACTCCACATACTGACATACAGATGCACCATCTATATGAAGGTTTTGATTTAATTAACTTATAAAATTAATGAATAAATTTTGATATGATCGAATCCAAGCTGGCATTGACCCGACTCTATATAACTCTTGTTTGATAATATTTTTATTGATTTTTATAATAGTTTTTCTTATTCTATAATATATATAGTTGAATGAAAGGAAAAGTCATAGTATTAGGCTTGTAATAATATGTATATATTTATTTGATGTTTATAATTAATTAAAAATACTTTTTTGTGAAAGAGATAAATGACATGAAATATTATTTCATGCTTAAAGCAGATTAATTGAAATTTTTTATAAAGAATAAATTAATTTTACATATTTTTCTTTTTTGTTTATATATAATAAACAATATCTTATAGCTCTGGCTTTTTTAGTAAAAAAAATTAATCAAAAATTCGGTGAGTGCTTCGAATCGATCGAAAATCTAAACCTAAACTTTGAACCGTCACGAATCATGAATCAGATCCCGATTGACTCGATTCAGTTTTTAATCTAATTTGATTCGCGCTGCAATTATCTCAATTCAAACTCGACTCATTTGCGGGGCTTATTTTAATCAAAATAAAAGAATTCATAATTAACAATATAAATTATTTTCTAAATACACAATTTTGTGTATTATATATATTTTTAATGAGGGGTATAATGGTAACTTCATAGAGGACGTTGCTTTGTTGGGAGTCCCCCACGTCAACGGAAAGAAGGAAACCTCCTTTCTGTCGCTGCAAACTTTAATTAATTAATCCATCAAAAAAAATAATTAAATAAATAATTTTTGGGGAATTTAATTAATTAATGGTAATACAAACAAAATTAATCAATTAATGAACACAAACTTTGTCTTTCTCCACTTATTATAAAAATGAATTTCTCGAAATTTCTTCATCTTATGATTCACTAAACGGGCAATTTCATTCGAGTCCTTAGATACATTCGTAATTTTATATAAATTCATAAAAATCAAGGGATAATTACCTACATGCCACACCATTTCGTTTTATTTATGCGTTACACATCCATTCTTAGTTAATTACGCTATGCACACTTAAAACATTATAAAAAAATGTTACATTCACACTTTCACTTATTTTTATTATAATAAGCAATTATAATTTTTCAATAACCTAATTATAATTAGGTTACAAAAAATCTGAACCGTTCATCATATTATTTTAAAAATATCTAAATATATTTTGAGTAAAAATCTTAAAACTTTGATGTTTAGGTTGTGGAATGGGAAGGAAACATTCGTGACGTGAATTAATTTTAGGACAGATCAGCCCTTTAGTGTGACATCGAGGAAGAAAAAAATATGTACTATTAAGGGTAAAAATATAATTTTAATGATTTACTAATGAAATATTTTTTTCAAATAGATTTTAACTGAATTTTAACTTAAGTGTGTGTATGTAAGGTTTTATAATGTTTTGAGTGTGCATAACGTAACTAACTAAGAATGAATGGGTAACGCATAAATAAAGTGAAATGGTGTAACATGCAGGTAATTATCCACGTGCCATTTGAGTTCCTTTCGTCTAAAAATTTTTTTCACGTGAATTCTTTCTGATATAATTTATTAAGTTTAATTGTTAAGTTTATATTTCATGCAAGAGAAACTAAGATGGCACATATTTTTATTTAGTGGACCTATTGGAGATTAGAGATTTACCTTGGGGGCCTCAAAAAAATTACTTTTAGCATTTAAGTTAGATCGATTAACTCTACAATTTTCCTTGAAAAAAAATGACTATACTTTTACTTTTTAAGGTATCATATTATAATAAACTTACCTAATTACATACAAAGTACTCAAAACTTATAAATTATGTATACAACATAATAAAATAATAAATTTCTAATATAATATTTTTATGAAATAAAATATTAATTAATTTTAATTGAGCTAAATTAACTTCTTAAAAATTTTAAACATATTATATTATATGTAAACTTCAAAGTTTAAAAAGAAATAAATCAATTAAAAAATAATGCATGGAATATTCCCTTAATCTATATTATTTTAAAGTTTGATAACTTTTGAGTGTTCCATATATAGTTTATAAGTTTTGATATTTTATGCACAATTAGGTAAATTCATTGTGACATGCATACAAAAAAACTCTTTTTTTTTAATGCTTAAATGACTTTGTTCAATTTTGAAGTAAAAAATTCCAAAATTTCAAAAAAATATCTAAGAATAGTATAATTAGCTAGGAAAATCCTTACATATACGTTAGGAATGTGATTGAAAGAAATTTAAAAATAAAAATAATTACTTAGTTACAGTAAATTTATTATTTTATATATTACCAATGATCAATCTATGCTTAATAATCTATATTTTATGAAAATAACTTTCATACTATAATAATGGTGTGTTCAATATAATATTTTTGTAATTTATGATATATAATTAAATTTAATGTGACATGGAAGTAATTATTTCTTTAAAATATGAACCGATTTATTATTTCTGTCAATTTGCAGGAACTTATTTGTAATTTAACCCTGAATGCATGTGAAATTTTTTTTACTGTCTTTTATTCTGTATAAATTCCAGCTTCAGTGTCTTTTCCTCTCATCATCATCATCATCATCATCCTCTCTCTCTCTCTCTCTCTCTCCTCTCTCTCTCTCTCAACATTTCTCTCTCTCTCTCTCTCTCTCTCAAGATCTCTATCAAGTTTCAGTGAAGAAGGATGGATGAAGGGGAGGAAGATGATCAGCTCACCTTAGTCTGATTCTGATGCAGATGATTAATGGGATATTGGCAGATTAGGCTCAATCAAGCTTGCTACTTTCTTTCATTTTCTCTCTCTATTATTGTCTTTCACTCTCTCTCTCTCTATCTCTAACTTTCTCTTTCTATCTCTAGAGATGATGATGATGATGATGTTGTGCTTGTGATTTTTTCAAAAAAAATTCCTATCACTTGGTCAGATTACATCTATGATAATCTTTTGATAAGAGATGGAGTAGTTCTTCTCTTTTCATTGTTATTTTCTCTTTTTCTTTTCCTTCAAGTAAATTGCACTTTGATTTCCCACTTTTTAGAAACTCTTAATATGGTCTCATTTTTTTTTTGTTTTCAAAACAATTTTTTTTTTGTTTTTCGTGATATTCATTAAAATAAACGTATCCATACGAGCAACTAATGATCCCTCGGGCCACTTTGTAGCCGAGTCGGTGATTTTTTGGCGAGTTCAGTACTGGAATCGAATATAATGTTTCTCTCATCTGATATATAATCGTCACACTCTATTAGTAGTTTGTGAAAA